>JAXFYN010000051.1:353532-635532 GCA_036172215.1 Camellia granthamiana | reverse complement strand
GCATATTTATGTCTTCAAATCACATATATTTTCTCCCTGTCATATTTTATTTATTTATTTATTTTAATAAATTTTTTTAGCATTTGTCCATATTTCACTTTGGATGAGAATTTAGTCATGTTGTCCTTGATTCTACAACTAATTTTATGACATAAAAATTCTACAGACTGTTGATGTGTTTGCTATTGTGGCCTTATCTGGAATTATGAGCAGATTGTTGAGCACTGGAACTGTTCTTGTGGCCACCAGTAACCGAGCACCAAGGGAATTAAATCAGGTAAGTGCTAAATTGGATTCCCCTAAAAATCTTGACCTCCTATCCCATGCCATTTCTTTATTATTTGTTGTCAGGTTTAGATATGTGAGCACATCTTGGCTGCTAGCATATTTCATATAATATGGAGTCAGATGGAAGATGCAAATTTGACGTGGATTTATGAAACCAAGTTTTCAACCTGTGTACGCTAAAACTTCAAATTTCACCTATGATTTGATCCAATTCTGAGTTGTTTAGGCAGGAAATAATGATGCAATTATTAACCAATCAACGACAATATAGAGAGACAAGGATTTACATTGAAAACCCAAACTCGGGAAAATAACCACAGATGCAAACTCCGCTAGTAGAACGATCAAATACAAGACTTACCCAAAGGTCACGAGCAGTTCTGTAGTTCTGATTTTCAACCAGCCTGTTCCAATCATCTCTTGACCTTTTTTGATCTCCACTAAACAGCGTCAATCTACATGAACAAGATTTTTAGCACCTTGCAGCAGATGCATGCATGTGATCCTAAATCTATATGCATGTAGAGCTTACACAAGGAATCAATCACAACACTTAGATTTAACCAATGAGATCACCAAGAACAAGGGAATATATGGACAATATCAAAAGCTCGTAAGTTTTGTATCTGTGTCTATATCCTTATAAAAGTCATCAAGACAACTATATATACAGGCAAAAGGAAACCTTAAGAACATAGGAAACAAAGTCCCTAGGATTCTGTATGAACTGACACAGTGCTCTCAAAAGTATGCATTCGTTCAAACGGATAACTCACTGGAAATCATATTTGTCCCGTAATAAGCAGTGTGTTCGAATGAAATAGCAATGCATTTGAACATTAAAGCTTCTGGAATTAAAACAATTTTTGAAACACTGTTTCAATCTAGCATTCCAGCGAACAAAGCAACACCTGTTTATTTAAGGTAGAGTTCGCGTTCAAACAAGCTAGCCATTGAAGCTCAGTTTCTTTCGACTAACCAAATTTTATGGGTACTAAAGTCAAGCTCATTAGTTAATTCAGACTTTAGTCCAAAAACTAAATTATTTACAGTAATGAAAAGAAAAATCTCAGTTGAAAACAACCCACTATGATATGCAATGCATGAGTGTTTTACCTTTTCAATCACAGTTTGTTGTATTGATTCTCTCATGTGACTCAACTAAGTCAACCAAATACAAACTCAATAATTTGGAATGGGTTCACCAACATAAAAATGAAATTGGAATCCAATTCACCTCCATTGAGACAACAAACTAGTATGTCATCTTTTTTGAGGAATGGAATCCAATTCACCAGCAGTATGTTCTTGGTTTCAAACTCAATGATGGCAACTAAAACACGAGGGTTGCGCTTATTGTGGGACTTAACCCAACACCATACGTCACAAGCTGACGACAGCCATTCACCATTTGTATTTAACTTTTTCCTTGCACAAATTTTCATCCTTGTGCAAGGAGGAGAAGTTCCAAGTTCTCCACAAAAGTGAGATAAGGGGTTTTTGAAAATTTACCCATTCCTATATGGAGTCTTGTTGGATGTCTCTATCTAATTTCTAGTAGATTTCAGGGATCCAATTGCTGTGAAGTTTCTATAGTTCAAAGGTTACAGGTTTTTAGATCAAGCTAAAGTTTTGCAACTCTTTTCTTGTTCAGGATGGTATGCAGCGGGAGATCTTCCTCAAATTTGTTGCCAAATTGGAGGAGCAGTGTGAGAATGTCCTGATTGGGAGTGAGATTGATTATCGCCGCATTATTGCACAAAGCTCTATAGTCAAAGTGAGAACTCAAGCAATTTATAATTTGTTTTCGATTGCTTTGTAGCAGATGACACATTGTTAATGGCTGTGTAGATGCATGAACTACTTGACATGTTCACAAATTTATATCTGCATGCAAGTCATTCGATCTTTTCCTTTAATTATTTTTTTAAACAGCAATAGGTTTATTGGAGAACTGTGATGTAGCTACATTTCCATTACCCTGGTTAAACACAGCCATATCAGAAGGACAATGCACAAATTAAATGATATAAATTTTATATTTTGACAAATCCAAATGATACCTAACCTCCTCATCTTCTTAAATGCTTAAACAATCCTCTTAGGATTGAAAGGATCATTTTTTTAAGAGTAAATTTTGACAAATCCAAATGATACCTAACCTCCTCATGTTCTTGCATTTGTCTTTCTAAATGCTTAAACAATCCTTTTAGGCCCTGTTTGTTTTTTGAATTGAAGAGCTGGACCGGACTATTAGTCCATTCGGGAGCACCAATATTGTTAGAATATGTCTCACATCGCCTAGAGTTGCCCCATCTGTGTTGGTTATAAGGCTCTAGTTTCCCTCTCCTTAATATATGGGTTTTAAGAAGTGTGGGCTGGACTTTTCAATTTGGTATCAGAGCTTGGTTGGGCCTATGATTGGTGTGCCGTTTGTCCGGCTACTGTATGTTGTGGTCCAGGAGGGCATGTTGGAATGTGTCCCACGTCGCTTAGAGTTGTCTTATCTATGCTGGTTATAAGGCTCCAATTTCTCTCTCCTTAATACCTGGGTTTTAAGGAGAAGTGTAGACTGGGCTTTTCAATTAATATCATGTTTGTTTGCAAAATGGAGGTCTGGATTGGGAGTCTGTTCGGACTATGAAAGTCCTTGGAGGAGGACGTCCGGCCGGTTGTCCCGCCCAATTGCAATTTTTATTTTTATTTTTTCAAAACCATGGGCTATTGTGAAAAACCATGGGTTTTATTATTATTATTATTTTTTGTTCTATCATTAGTCTTAGTTTATTTTATATAAAAATAATTTAACAATTTCTACTCTAACAACTATCATCAAACAAACACTATTTTACTTGATCCCTTCACTAACAATCCCCTCACTAATAATCACATTCATCTTGCCTCTGAAAACAAATGGGGCCTTAGGACTGAAAAGATCTTTTTTTTAAGAGTAAACTTTAAATGACTGAAAAAATCAATCTGCCAACTGGTCTTTGAAAGATTTGGTAAACACCCTATATACCCCTAACCAGGAGCATAAAGATGACTATATAGCTTATGCAAATTGTCAGTAGATGAAAAGATGATGTACGAATTTCTTTGAGTCAGTTCAGAAAGCACACTTGTTAAATGTACCCACTTAATGAAGTTGGTTAAAGGAGTGGGTTCATTCCACTAAATAGTTAACTAAGGAAGACATATCTTGAAGGAAACACTAAAGCGTCAAACAATTTTAATAGATTGTGAATGTTCTTGATTTCAAGAGTAGATGACTTACCTCTCTCTCTCGCTCTCTCTCTAAAATTGAAGAAAGAAAGAATGGAAGTCATATCTTGATTACCATGATGAGTCTCCAGTTTTTGTCCTCAGTCACGTTAAAAGAAAAAAAGGAAAAAAAAAAGAAAAAGAAAGAGAAAGAGAAAGAGAGAAATATTGGTGAGAGGGGACATTTGCACAGTTAGTACGGCCGAGCTACGGCAACGCGGGTTGTGACGGACCTCACGGTGCCACGCCGTTTCCTCCACTGACACGGTCTGTGGTTCGTGTTGCGCGGTCAAAGAGATCGGCCGATCAAGCACGAACCCAGGCTTGACCGAGCTATGGCGTTTGTCGATGAGCTCATTGGTGTCTGGCAACTGAGCTTAGTGTGACCCGGGCTAAGATCGAGGACGTGACTAGGACCGGCTTGCATCTAACCGGTCGGCCGAGATAGTCGGGCTTCGTACAACCGAGAACGAAGGTAGAACGGTGGATGCCAGCATGCCTCGCAGCTGGTTAACCGGGATGGACCGGTCAAGCACAGCTCGGCCACGAGACCAGCCATCTGCCCCTTCGCCAAGGGACAGAGCGGCGGTTCTCAGCTCGGTTGTGAGCTTGTGGCGATTTTCCACAAGGGATAGGCCGGTCGTGGTACTCCGGGTAAGTGTGCCACCTGGGCCAATGGCGACGGAAAGAGGAAATCTGCTCCAGGCACGCGCCAATACCGTTTGGCAGTTCTGCATGTACTGGTTGGAGGATAGAACCTTTACACGCGTAAGGTGGTGAGAGGCGAGCACTGCCACCTGTCCATGGAAAGACAACAGAGGTGGTGCGCGCACGATCTTGAGGCTGTATGGCCAGCCTAGAAGTAGTGGAGGAAGATGAACGTTAGAGGTATGCAACTTGAAACCATCCTCGCCATCTAAAATATTCTCTCGGACAGTCCCCTTCTTCTTCCTCAAGTGGTCTGACTTGATCGTCGGAGGGTTTATCTGGCACACCACCGCCGGGCAGCTCACTGTTTCTGTGTTGCCAGGTTAGACGCCGTCAAGTGAAGCTTGGAGTACAAGGAGTACGGAAAGCAGAGGATATTTCGCCCCCGTACAATTGGCATGTTTCAACTTTATCAGTGTGTATTAACACGGTTTGGCACTAGGTCTCATTATAATGTATTGTAGTAATCTTATTTGAAAAGATTTAACATGAAAGATGAATACATCTTTTTATTGATCCACCCACTGGGGGGAGCCATACTTGCACCTATCCTAAAAGTCATTATGATTTGGATTTCAGACATGATCTCAAGACCAGTGAGAGCTATGGCAAATGGAATACTGAATAAGTTCAGTGACCTCCTTTCTTTTTTTGAGTGCATAGCAAATCCCAACTAACTGATAGGTTTTGAAACCCTTGCGAGCCTCTTTTCATAGATAGTTTTTAGTGGCCTTTCTAATTTCGGCGATGGATATAGGAATTTTGAGTAAGAAAATTAGATAGTAAAATTATAATGTTTTCTTGATTGAGCAACCTTAATCACGTCTAGAAAGAAGCATGTGTTTCCAGTGGCTAAGATGTCACCTTCTTTTTTATCGGTAAAAGTTAGTGTTTAGTTGTTAGATTAGCACCTAGGGGGAGTTGAACTCACATCCTCTCCTTATCTTGCCTCCCATTCCACTCCTAAGAGTGGAACCCAAGACCTATCCTTTGGAGAGACTTGGTGGCCAAAGGGCTAGCCACACAGGCTACAATCCCTTAGTTTGTCACTTTTTATTGTTTTGTTGATAAAGCTATGATGTTACTTTCACTTCTTTTAATAGCTGTACCATGCAACTCTCTGTGTTTAAATCTCTTTTATGTGGTTAAAATTTCATTAATCTGCGCAGGTTCACTACTTCTGGCCTCTGGATAGCATTAGAATAAAAGAGTTTGATAATGTGTGGAATGAGGTTACAAGACAATCTGGAGGAAGGCTCACCTCTGATACTATTCCTGTCATGTTTGGGAGGTACCTTGAAATGTAATGTTACTATACCTAAATTGCCTTTCTTCAGATTAATGACGTACATTTTTTCCTCATCAGAACGTTGGAAGTTCCTCAATGCTGTAATGGGGTAGCACGGTTCAAATTTGATTATCTATGTGGTCGGCCGGTAAGGTTTGCTTTTTCTTTAAGTTTGTTAATTTAATTATTGATCTTGATTTTTCTCACTGCACATATTCACTGACAACAGAGATTTTTTTAGTTCCTTTCCTTGTTTTGTTTGATTGTTGTTTGCTTTCTTTCCCTAGCATCTTATTAATCGATCATTAAACAAGTTAAACTTATTATTACTTGTCCCCTGTTGTTTTAATATATTACCTTAACTTTAAATGTCTTCAGGTGGGGGCAGCAGATTATATTGCCATAGCTAAAAATTATCACACTGTCTTCATCTCCGATATTCCTATGATGAGTATGCGCATTCGTGATAAGGTTCTTTCCTACTTATCAAATTGGTATTACCCATGTATGAAATGTTATATAATTTGCAAATTTGATGGATTTCTTAAATAACTGTATCTGCTTCCTTTATGTACTGGACAATTCATCTTAGTGCCAAGTGCAGACTTGGAATCTTGGCATTCACACTAAATGTGGTTTAATTAAACTATCGTTTTGGAGATAAGATTATATTGTCAAAGATATCAAGAGATATTGATATCTTTGACAATATAATCTTATCTCCAACATATTGAAGATAAGATGAAAACTATCAAACTGAACTGAATGGAGACACCCTATTGCAAGTGCTACTGTTTGCCATTTCAAGCAACTATTCTGTGGTTTCTCTTGTGACTTCAAGTATTCGGTCTTCAAACATTACCAAACCTGAGATGATTTCTGAATCTTGCTCCACTCCTAGGATCTTTGGAAAGGAGGAAAAGGAAAAAAGATGAGAGGAGGAGTGAGTGCTTATTGATTGTAGGAAATTAATGTATTGATCTTATGTTCATATTTATGAAGACCATATTACACTCCTTATATAGGAGAGAACAAGAGCTACTATTTGTGCCACTAAGAGCCACTATCACCACTAAGAGCCACTATCTATATCCTTACATATTGTATACATCCACTACATCCACTATCTAGATCACTAACAATACATCCACTACATCCACTATCTAATACTCTCCTAACACACTCACATCTACCTACCACACTAGGTGTGGAGTTTTTACATTTACTTTCAACAGCCCCCCTCAAACTCAAGGGGGTTAGGAACTAACCAACTTGAGTTTGGAGAGAGTAACAAAACAGGAAAATAATCTGACAAATAAAATAAAAGTGGATAGGAGACACTGTAGGGTCGTGTCAGACCGTTGTAGAAGACAGTTTTATGGGGTCATGTCGGACCGTTGTAGAAAACAGTTTACTGGGTCATGTCGGACCGTTGGAGAAAACAGTTTACTGGGTCATGTCGGACCGTTGTAGAAAAACAGTTTACTGGGTCATGTCGGACCGTTGTAGAAAACAGTTTACTGGGTCATGTCGGACCGTTGTAGTAGAGAACCAAAATCAATGTCGGAACAGTTTACAGAGTCTTGTCGGACCCATATAGGAGCTAACCGGAATCAAAGTCGGGACAGTTTACAGAGTCTTGTCGGACCCTTAAAAAGCGTGCCCAATCTTATCAAAAGGCGTGCCATCAAAAGGTGTGCCCGACAGCCATCAAAAGTCGAGCCATCAAAAGGCGTGCCATCAAAAGGCGTGCCATCAAAAGGTGTGCCCGACAGCCATCAAAAGTCGAGCCATCAAAAAGCGCGCCGATTTGTCGTCTAGCGTTGAGAGGCGCGTGATACGCGTGTCTGCCTTGCCTATTTATACCAAGGCGAGGCTGCTGCTTATGCAGAACAAAACATCTGCTGAAAAATCCTTTGAAAACCTCTTCATTTTGTTGAGAGAGATACTGTGTCACTCTGTTGCCCAGAAAATGGCTTCTTCTTCCCGTTCTGCTCCCCAGAATATAGCCTCTTCGTCCCGTGATCTTACCCTCTTTCCTGACCTCAACGAGGCCACAACCCAGAATATGGCCCTTGAACCTCAACCAAGCGCCCCTGGGCCTAGCCCCCCTGGTTTTGCGCCTTTGAACTTTCCGATGCTGTCTGTGGAGCAAAGAATGGCTGCACAATCGGATATTGAGGCGAATCATTATACTCTGAAGCCTTGTGTTGAGACAATGACGGCGGTCAACAACCTGTCGCACCGGCTTCAGAGTAGAACAAATGAGGTGCAGCAGGTAAAAGCCCAACTGGCCCTGCTCCAGAGCATGTATACGGATGCCCGAGCAGAGATATGTGTGCTGAAGGTAGAAAACAAGGAACTTAAGCGGAAGGCCACCGTGATGCTCAGATTTGGAGGGCCGCCATATGTGACGGTTGAGGAGCAACGGGAAGTGAACGTGCTCGGCGGCGTGGGAAACACGGAGGCAGTACCGGCAAGGGCCGCCCAAGACAAAGGCAAGAAGAAGAGAACAACTGAAAAGGTGAAAAAGTAAGGCTGGTTGATGTGGTGGTTGTAGGTTGTGGTTGGATTATTATTTTTTATTTTTATTTTTATTTTTTTTTTTTTTGTATTATTATTTTTTTTTAGTGTAAAAATGTGATCGGGGTTGATCTCCGAGATGAATAAAATAAGGTAAGGTTTGGTGTGCAAATCGATATGGTATATATATATATATTTTTTAATGGAAAAAGAAAGATGAAATAAAATAAAGAAAGTGGAGATTTGAAATAAGTAAAAGGTTAAAGGAAAGTTGAGATTTGGGAAGTTTCAATGATCAGCAAGTTCAATAAGCTTTTCAACCACATTCGGATCTGCAAGTGTGCTTGTGTCCCCAAGCTCATCCAACTGCTTAGCAGCGATTTTCCTCAGAATTCTCCTCATTATCTTTCCACTTCTTGTCTTTGGAAGACCAGGTGCCCAATAGATTTTGTCCGGAGCTGCAAATGCTCCAATCTGGTTTCTCACAGTAAGCTTAAGACTTTTTTGGAGTTCCTCGCTATAATCAACCCCCTCGATCAGAGTAACAAATGCATAAATGCCCTGTCCTTTAACCTCATTCTCAACACCAACAACAGCGGCTTCAGCACATTGGGGATGTGAAACTAGAGCAGATTCCACTTCTGCTGTGCCAATACGATGTCCACTGACGTTGATGACATCATCAACTCTTCCGGTAAGCCAGTTGTACCCATCCTTATCCCTGCTGCAGCCATCACCAGAGAAATAATAGCCTGGGAATGGCTTGAAGTAAGTAGTTTCATATCTTTTATGATCCCCATAAAGAGTTCGGAATGCCCCAGGCCATGAACCTTTCACACACAAATATCCACTGCACTCACCTTCAATCTCAATGCCCTTCTCATCCACTATGACAGGCTGAACTCCAAAGAAAGGAAAAATGGCAGAACCAGGCTTCTGTGGCCAGGCACCAGGTAAAGGAGTAATCATAAAGCCACCTGTCTCTGTTTGCCACCAAGTGTAAAATCACCTCCCTGGAGCATAAAGCTGGGAATAATTTTGCTGAAGCTGCTGTTTGCTTTGCGATCTACAGAGGCTGAAATGAGGGGTAAGAGCTCAGCTATGGAAGAAGGTATGTGTAGAAACACAAGTGGAATAGGTTGAGGGCCGGCGGATGGCCAAGGCAAGGTTGCCGTCCGCCGGTAAGGCGAAGAACACCAAGAGCTTAACCTATAGCTCTGATACCATGTAGGAAATTAATGTATTGATCTTATGTTCATATTTATGAAGACCATATTACACTCCTTATATAGGAGAGAACAAGAGCTACTATTTGTGCCACTAAGAGCCACTATCACCACTAAGAGCCACTATCTATATCCTTACATATTGTATACATCCACTACATCCACTATCTAGATCACTAACAATACATCCACTACATCCACTATCTAATACTCTCCTAACACACTCACATCTACCTACCACACTAGGTGTGGAGTTTTTACATTTACTTTCAACATTGATGTACTCTCCTCTTACATACAAAAAGGAGATATAAATAACAACATATATAGCCTTATATTTTGAAAACTCTCCGAAGTACAGGAGATGACTAAAATACCCTTCTTACTTTCCCTGTTGATGCATATTTGTTATGCAAGCTAACTTGCTGGCAGTGTCACATGACTAATATTTTTTGTTTTAGTTTTTTTTCTTCATGAAACTTCTCAAAACTTGTATATGTTCAGTACTATAATTTTGCACCAGACCTTTTTGGAAATCCTTACTCTAATTGCGCCTTTATTGCCATTGCATAAAGCTTTAGGTGCCCTAATCAGGAACACTAACTGTTTGGGAACAAAAGTGGTAACCATTGTTGGAGTCATAGATCAAAATTTAGCTTTTGCATTTTCGTTGGGAACAATTGACTTCTTACTTACCCCGAGTCACGAGTAGTTAGTTTTTAACATCCAATCAGTAATAGACTCTCTCCGCAACTATTTAAGTTTCCACTGTCATATGTTTGTATAGAACCTTTCTTGAAAAAAATTGGCAGTCAAAATAATTTTACTTTCGGCAATAGATGAGGTATCTTTTGTGCATGGTTCACAGGTAATGATGGCAGTTGTGACTTCAAGATGAGTAACACAATTTGTGGATAAGCCTGGTAATCATTAAGTGAACTTCTCACATTGTTTAGATATTGTTGAGTGCTCGCAATTGGTGCATCTGATCCTTGCTACTATCAATATCTTTGTGTAGTATGACACATATTCTAAATGTTGTATGCCACTTATTTATATTAAGAAATATGAATATTTTTCCACGTCCTCATGTATTGAACTTGGGATTAGATGGATCTGGAGACGGGGTTGTTTGGGGTGTTCTAAATAAGTGCACTTTTTGACTTTTTAGACTAAAAGTTGAGGAAAAAAAAATGATTGTTTGGGATAACTTTTTGACTTTTTACGAAAAAATGTGTATTAAAAAATTGTATAAATTAGTGTGTAAGAGAAGATTGTGATGGAATAGGCTGTACGGTGGGAGACATTGTGTGCAGAGTAGGGGAGGGGGAGATGGTTCCCTGTTTTTCGGGCAGTGAATTGAAGGTGTTGTTTGGCCCATGGGGGTCTACCACGGGTCCCGTTTTGCTAATCAAAACCGTTCGATGTGTAGAACTCGTCGAGTACTATATGCTTGTAAAAAATCACGTTGATCAGAAATCGATAGCTATCTGATCGGATTAGTTTTTTTTTCAACTATTAACTATAACACCATCCATTTTATAAATTTTAACTGATTTGATCATACAGTTACCGATATTTGATCAACGTGATTTTTTACAGGTATATAATACTCGACGAGTTCTACACATTGAACGGTCCAAATTATTAAAACGGGACCCGTGATGGCCCCCACAGGCCGAACAACAGTGTTATTTGTGCACCTAAATCAGTGCAATTTTTCCAAAAACTCAGCTGCGCCTGTGGGACGTGAGAGCTGTTTGAAAATTAATTGTGTAAAACTAATTTTTTAATATATTTTTTTTAGTGAATAATGATAACTTTTTAACTTTTTGAATAACTTTTTAGCTTTTTGGCTTTTTTTAATTACCCCAAACCAGGCCTTTAGAAACATACTCAAACCCGACACCCGAACGCGAGTCCATATAACATAGAATGAGTTAGTTCTAATCGATTGAGTGTAGCTTTTACCCATATAACATAGAATGAGTTAGTTCTAATCGATTGAGTGTAGCTTTTACCCATATAACATAGAATGAGTTAGTTCTAATCGATTGAGTGTAGCTTTTACCCAGAAATGAATAATTTGAGAATCCTAGTAATATGAATATGGGCAAGTTGTTCATATAGTTAAGAAATTAAGATATATGGATGAAAGACGTAAAAGCATTGAACTAAAAGTAACCTGTTTATGATGAGTTTTTATCTGTTAGACTCATGATCCTTTCTTATCATTGTGCATTTAAATTAGTGTTTTTATCTGAGTTGCTATTTTAGTGTTTTGGAGCCGAAGGCACTGGATGCTTATCCCATGTATTAGCATTTTCTAGCAACTATTCAAATATTATCTGCAATATTGAAGTGCCTCCTTTTAAACCAGCAATCTGAGTTCCAAGAAAGAGGCTTAAATTGGCTCAATTATTATTATTTTTAATCTCATTTTGCAAGATTAGCTCACAATGCTTGGGAATCAATCAAAAAAATAGCCGCTAACTCTGGAGAGTAGGTTTTTGTTTGAACCAATAATATGATAAAGTTCATGTTTTTCCTTGGAATTTTTTTTTGAACCCATCCAATTCATTCTTTCTTAAACAGAAAGTGAAGCAGGTGGGGACTTGCATTTAACCTTGTTCCAGTTTACTCACTAAGAATCAAAATTTTACATTCAACTGTGAAAGTGGGGCTTGGATTGTTGGTGAGGACAGAATGGTTTAGTTAAAATTCTTCTTGATAACCTGTACAGATGTCCCTTGATAATCTATCCCCTGTGCATCCTTTGGTTTCAACTCCACATCTGTTTACAGTTTGGTCTTTGTATATTTACTTGTGGATTCCAGCCAGTCACCTAATTTGATTGTGAATATTCAAATGGGTTGGGTTGCCACTTGGGATCAATAGAGAGAGAGAGAGAGAGAGTTTCTGTACCTGTGTATAATTTAACCATGTTCACTAGAGCTAGATGCGCACATGGAGAACAATCGCATGCATACATGTTTTTAATTTGCAATATTTTATCACTTTTGTGCTATGAAATACTAGGATTAGAGAGACAAGGAAGTAATAGCATAGGTTCAGTATATGTTTTTCCTATGGATTGACAGTGGTATGTTCCTTCTTTTCAGGCACGTAGATTTATCACCCTCATCGATGAATTGTATAATCATCATTGTTCACTCTTTTGTTCGGCAGCTGCTTCTATTGATGATCTATTTCAGGGAACTGAAGAGGGAACACTTTTTGATTTGGAGAGGCAAGTTTTCGTTTTTGTTTTTGTTTTTGTTTTCCTCGGGTTTGCTCTTGCTTATACCTGTTACTTCTTGTTCACTGTTGGTGTGTTTTTAAGTAATTATGCAAGTAATTTCTAGTTGAAAACTCAAATATAAAAACAGTGCTTTAGAAGATATTCTTTCTCAATAGAATATTATGCAAGGAATGTTGATGGGACTGTATGGAAAAGTCCTGACAATACGCCAAATCTGCTCTGCCCCAACCCCTCATTCCCCAATTTACATTTATGGAATACACTATTGCCTATTTGAAGGCATGACCCCAATAGTTTTTACCACTTGCTTGTTTGACTTTTGTTTTGTTGAATGTAACAATTTCTATGTAACAATTTCTACCTACTCCACCTACAAATACTCCACCTACTCCACATTAGTTAGTGCTCCATTAGTTAGTGCCCCATATAGTTAGTGATATAGTTAGTGATCCATTATGGTATAGTGCTCCATTATGGCTCCATTGTATCCTATTTCTCTCTATAAAAGAGAGCTCTTGTAAGAACATTTGATATCAATCAATAATATCAATACATTAATTTCCTACATGGTATCAGAGCTATAGGTTAAGCTCTTAGTGTTTTTCGTCTTCCGGCAGGTGGCAACCTTGCCTTGACCGCCCGCCGGACCTCTACACATACCTTATTCCGCTGCCACTAAACCCAATTCAACATTCACCTTCAAGATCAGAGCTAAGTTAACAACTTAGTAATTCTGCCGGACAAACCCAAATTTCCTAATTTCTTCTTCCATGACAGCTTCTTCAACAACACTTTGCCTCCATCTGCTGCTATAGCTTCTGGGTATGGTGGCTTTGGAAGTTCAACCAGCATCCCCGGCAACTTCCCAATGAACCTGTCTGCTGCCCCTGGTGCTACAAAGAGTTGTCATTGCAAGAGCACAGTACGACTGGCTTAGCTTCCGAATCATGCATCCCACAGAGGTTGATGCAGGAGCTTGAGGTGCTGTTAATGGCTGTGTTGGAGGAGCAGAAAAACTAGCTGGCTGGGCCTGAGTTGAAGGTGCAGATGATGCAGTTGAGGCCCCACCTGATGCCCCGCCTGATGCCTTGTTCTTAGATAACATGATGACAACAAAACTATTTTCAGCAACTTTGTTTTCCTCCAATGTTGTCGAATCCTTGAGAACTTTACCCTGATGGATAAGCATCTGCTGTGCAGCAGGGTAGACATCTGAACCCTGAACTGTTTCAATATTTTTCTTCACATCGGCAACAGTGTGTTGAGGGTTCACTTCGATTTCGAAGTGAGTGCCTTTGAGCGTCTTGACGAAGATTTTCATGTTTGAATTTGTGGGTAAGAAAATCGAGTGTCTGAATCCGATCTCTCGGTGCAAGATTGTGACTCTTAAGGGTTGCAGCTGGTTCAAAGGTGTTAGCAGCTGCATTAAATCTCCATGCCAATATTGTGCCATCCTGTGTACCCGCAAAGAGCAAATCATTTCCCACAACCAGGGCATAGACTTGTCCAATAGGTCCAGTAAGACTCAGGTCAGTAGCCGTTTGGATATTCCATGCCTTGACAACATTTGGTATACCAACAAATACCCATGGGCCTTCACTGAGCATGCAACCTACTTCACCACCCAAATTTTATTATTATTATTATTATTAAACACACCAAAACACCACCACAAACATTCCACATATCACAACCTCTTTTTTTATTTCTGTCGGGATCAAACCCGATCACCATTTTACACCCAAAAAAAAAAAAAAAAAAAAAAACCACAAACAAATTCCCACCACAAAAACCGGCCTTATTTTTTCGCCTCTTCAGCCGTTCTCTTCTTTTTGCCTTTGTCTTGGGCGTCCCTTGCCGGTGCTGCCTCCGTGTTTCCCACGCCGCCGAGCATGTTCACTTCCCGTTGCTCCTCAACCGTCACATATGGCGGACCTCCAAATCTGAGCATCACGGTGGCCTTCCGCTTCAGTTCCTTGTTTTCTGCCTTCAGCCCACATGTCTCTGCTCGGGCATCCTTATACATGCCCTGGAGCAGAGCCAGTTGGGCGTTTAACTGCTGCACCTCATTTGTCCTACTCTGAAGCCAGTGCGACAGGTTTGAGACCGCAGTCATGGTCTCAACACATGACTTCAATGTGTAATAATTCGCCTCAATATCCGATTGTGCAGCCATTCTTTGCTCCACAGACAGCATCGGAAAGTTCAAAGGCGCAAAACCAGGGGCGCTTGGTCCAGGGGCGCTTGGTTGAGGTTCAAAGGCCATATTCTGGGTTGTGGCCTCGTTGAGGTCGGGAAAGAGAGTGAGACCACGGGACGAAGAGGCTATGTTCTGGGTAACGGGGCTGGAAGAAGAAGCCATTTTCAGGCAACAGCGTGTTACAGAGTATCTCTCTCAGAAGTGTTACAGAGAGAACGAAGAGTTTTTTCAGCTGGTTTGTTATGCATCAGCGGCAGCCTCGCCTTGGTTTAAATAGGCAAGGCAGACACGCGCCTTACGCGTCTCTCAACGCCAGACGACAAATCGGCGCGCCTTTTGATGGCTCGCTTTTTGATGGCTGTCGGGCACGCCTTTTGATGGCACGCCTTTTGATGAGATTGGGCACGCCTTTTGAGGGTGCGACTTTTTTTGGGTCCGACAAGACTCTGTAAACTGTCCCGACTTTGATTCCGGTTAGCTTCTATATGGGTCCGACAAGACTCTGTAAACTGTCCCGACATTGATTCCGGTTAGCTCCTATATGGGTCCGACAAGACTCTGTAAACTGTCCTGACATTGATTCCGGTTAGCTCCTATATGGGTCCGACAAGACTCGGTAAACTGTCTCGACTTTGATTCCGGTTAGCTCCTTTATGAGTCCGACAAGACTCTGTAAACTGTTCTGACATTGCTTTCGGTTCTCTGCTACAACGGTTCGACACAGCCATATAGTGTCTTCTACAACGGTCCAACATGACCCCGTAAACTGTCTCCTACATGGGTCCAGCAAGACTCTGTAAACTGTTTTCTACATCGGTCCGATATGACCCCATAAACTATCTTCTACAATGGTCCGACATGACCCCATAAACTGTCTTCTACCTTGGTCTGCCATAACCATACGGTCTTCTACAACGGTCTGACACGACCATACAGTGTCTCCTATCTACTTTTATTTTATTTGTCAGATTATTTTTTCCTGTTTTGTTACTCTCTCCAAACTCAAGTTGGTTAGTTCCTAACCCCCTTGAGTTTGAGGGGGGCTGTTGAATGTAACAATTTCTATGTAACAATTTCTACCTACTCCACCTACAAATACTCCACCTACTCCACATTAGTTAGTGCTCCATTAGTTAGTGCTATAGTTAGTGCCCCATATAGTTAGTGATATAGTTAGTGATCCATTATGGTATAGTGCTCCATTATGGCTCTATTGTATCCTATTTCTCTCTATAAAAGAGAGCTCTTGTAAGAACATTTGATATCAATCAATAATATCAATACATTAATTTCCTACAAAATGCTTCGTTGAAGTGTGTGGCTTTCTTATCACCAATTTGCCACCCAACTTGTGATGGTGCGCGGTAGCTAAGTCTCTAAGAAGTACCATACACTTGAAAATCAAAACCCATATTCATCAGGTTAAGAAACTGCAAACTTTATTAAGTTGTTTAAATAGGATGGTTGACAATCTGACTCAAATAATGAGATTTAGATGATTGTGCTTGGAGACTGTAAAATGTTTATTCTGGCTACAGTGCTTCTTTGGCTTCCAATATTTTAGAAAAGACTTCTTATGGTTGCCAAACCTCAAGCTGTGAAATAAATGCCTTAAGCTCCCAATTGCAATTTAATTTCTTAGAAAACTCAGGCTGATGGACTTCTTTATGCTTCTGTCAATTTATAATGTCCGTTATCATGGATGTGGCAATATTTTGTTTCTTTCCAGTTGTCAAATGTCTGTACAAATTAGTATTTTTCTTACTAAATTTCAAAGACTATGAATGTAACCAATATTGATAGGACAATCTTCAGTATGCCTAGGCTTTTCAGTACCTCTAACTGTGAATGCAACCAATGTTTTATGAAGGATGATCATTAATGTACCTAGGCTTTTCAATAACTCTACTGAACCCTAAACCTTGAAACAGTGCTAGCTTTCTGCATTGGTTTGAGGCTATCCGATGAACCTTTTACCGTTGGTAGTAGCATATGGTTTAAAATCTAGTGTCAATTTTTTTATGCTCTTTCTTTATAGAATGTGCAAGAATGGAATAGAGTATTGAGTTATAATTCATAGACAACTAATTCAGAAGAGAACATTTACAAAATTTCTGCCTGAATTGATCAACCAATTTTTAATCAGAGAGTGTTACCATAATTAACTTGTAATGTAACTCTGTCTAAACCCTTGTGGCTGAGTTTAAAAGGAAGCTTAAAATGTGCCCAAGCTTTTATTGAATTGTTTCTGGATGGCTCACTGACTTCTGCTCTCCTTCTCCAGCTTCCAATTTGAAGCAGAGATAGAAGGTGGAAAACTCCGTCGAGATGTTTTAGCAGAAGGCAATGTGAGTTCAGGAGGTGCACCTGCCGGGATTATTTCTATGCTATCTGGTGAAGAGGAAATGTTTGCCTTCCGTCGAGCTGTAAGTGCTTTTCTGTTTTACTAACACATTTGCTGTTTGTGATGCTCTTACTCTCAAAAAAAAAAAAAAAAAAAAAAAAAAAAAAAAATTGGAGAGAAGAAGAAGAAGAAGATGGAAATACAGACAAAATGAAAAAAAGAGACACAAATCAGAGATGGAAACTACGATACTCATTATAATGAAAAGAGAATGCACCCTAAATTAAAAGACCAAAAAAAGAAAAGAAAAAAGAAGGAATAACTAGAAGAACACTAGCTTTGCACCATATAGTGAAGGGCTTCTTATTTTAAATTTTAGTCAAGGCTTGGTATATATCCTACTGGCAGGGATCACGATGATCTTGATTTATGTAATTTTTCTTTGTTGGGCTTAATTTATTTATTTATTTTTAATTTTTGGCTTGCCTATAAATATTAGGCTGCTACTAGATGTTAAGACTCACACTCTCCCTCTCTTTTCTCTTTCCTCCTTTCTATACTTCTCTGCTCTTCATCTGTTTCTTCTTTCCAGTGTGTTCCCTTGCCACTTCCTCTAGTCAAATAAAAGAAAGTCTTAATTTTGGATGCTTGGTATAAGAAATGAATAGTTGACACTTACTTGGTTATGTAAGTGAACATGAGTTATTGTAAACTACATTTTGCATCTATTAGATATTTGAAATGTTACAAATATACTAAACCATAAAATTTAGAATAAATAAATTATACAACTTAATATGCAATACCACTCACAATAAATTATACAAATTATACAATTTTGTCATCACTGTTGGATGAACTTAGCAATGTAATCAGTCAATGATTTTATTCTATTGTATATTGTATCCTTTGTGTTACTGATCTATTAATGATTTTCTCTGATCCAATATTTCTGCAAATATTATCTTTAACAAAGAAATTGTTTATGTAGGTCTCCCGTTTGATTGAAATGCAAACACCATTGTACCTTGACGGAGTACATTACCTTCATCCCTATTTTCAGACAAAGCATGAAAGATATGAGAGCAGTAGTGCAGGCACCTTGCAATCTCAACAATTATTTTGAGCACTATACTTGATGTATGTATCGTATCCCCTCTGACCCATATATGATGCTCATTTATTTTATGTTTTGTTGTTTGTTTGATTATTTTCTCATAGCTTTAGTTCTTGCTTTTGTCACATATTTGAGAAGCTATCAATAAGATGTAATTCTTTTTAAGGTTCATGGTTCTAGACCTCTCTATGCAATATAACCTTTTCGGCTCCTTTTAGCACTCTGGATATGATTCTTTTGTAGGGTTTATGCTTCTTCTTAGTGTTATACCTTATAGTGTTCGGTTGTTAAAAAGAGTTTAGTTCAGTTGTTGATATTTGAATAATAAGTTTTTGTTCGATTGTTGATATCTGAATGATTGATCTTTGTTTGGTAGTTGATATTCAAATAGACAAAACAGACAAATGGTGTGAATTGAGAAGAAAAAAAAAGTGGTGTGCAAATAGAAGCCTTCCAAGTGATAGGGTGATCTTTTAGTAAATAGACAAAAATGATATTTTATGAAATTTTAAGGTGGGCTACTTACATAAAAATAAGAGAGTTTCTAAATGACGATGACTTCTCGTTGGTTCATGTATAAATAAGTGATAACAGTTTGAGCTCCCAAATTGTGCGAGCTCGACACTTGTTGTAAATTATAGGTGTCGATTTTATATTTGATATGTATATTTTATTTATTTTTTAAAAAAATAGAGATAGTTAAAGTGGTGCCCCTCAAGTTTTTTAGTTCACCAAAAAACAAAAAAAAACAAAAAAAAAAAAAAGAAAAAAAGGAAGAAGAAGAAGAAGTAGAAAAAAGGAAAGAAAGAAGAACTAACTTGTTTTTTTGTTTTCTAAAAACAATTTTCAGAAAATTTTATTTTCTTATTTTCTGTATTTTTTTGTTTTTATTGAATTTTTAAAAATATTTTAAGCAATTTTTTTAATTTTTAGACACTAACATAAATATACATAAAAAATATAATTTTTGTGAAAAAAATATTTTAAAAATTTACTAAATACTAAAAATATAAACTAAAATACAAGAATTCAGTATATTTCCTTATTTTTATGTATTTATTAATTTTTAAAGTAACTTTTTACAATTTTTTTTTTTAGATACATCTAAGTAAGATGCATCTAAAAAAAAAAAGTACTTAAAATTTTAAAAATATTCATTAAAAATAAAAAAATACAAAAAATAAAAAACTCAAATTTTTAAAAAATTTAATCCAAAAAACTTAAATCAAACACCCAACACTCTTTAAACCGTTTTTCTTGCCATCCATCCGTTTTAAATGCCATAACTATTTTAAGAGATAACAGTTTGAGCTCCCAAATTGTGCGAGCTCGACAC
Source organism: Camellia granthamiana (assembly GCA_036172215.1). Classification (NCBI taxonomy): domain Eukaryota; kingdom Viridiplantae; phylum Streptophyta; class Magnoliopsida; order Ericales; family Theaceae; genus Camellia; species Camellia granthamiana. The sequence goes on along the minus strand of JAXFYN010000051.1, from coordinate 615,976 downwards.
TTGTTGTAAATTATAGGCGTCGATTTTATATTTGATATGTATATTTTATTTATTTAAAAAAAAAAATAGAGATACTTAAAGTGGTCCCCCTCAGTTTTTTAGTTTACTAGAAAACAAAAAAAAAAAAAAAAAAAAGAAGAAAAAAGGAAAGAAAGAAGAACTAACTTGTTTTTTTGTTTTTTAAAAACACTTTTCAGAAAATTTTACTTTCTTATTTTCTGTATTTTTTTGTTTTTACTGAATTTTTTTAATATTTTAAGTAATTTTTAAAATTTTTAGACACTTAACATAAATATACATAAAAAGTATAATTTTTGCGAAAAAAAACTTTTAAAAATTCACTAAATACTAAAAATATAAAAAAAAATACAATAATTCAGTATATTTTTTCTATTTTTATGTATTTATTAATTTTATAAAATATTTTTTTACAAATTTTTTATTTTTTAGATACATTTGAATAAGGTGTATTTAAAAAAGTAAAAAAAAAAATGTTTAAAATTTTAAAAATATTCACTAAAAAAAAATACAAAAAAAAAAAAAACTCAAATTTTCAAAAAATTTAATCTAAAAAACTTAAATCAAACACACAACACTTTAAACCGTTTTTCTTGCCATCCATCTGTTTTAAATGCCATAACTATTTTAGATGATTTAAATGCAATTGTGTTAAAAAGTGAAATTAAACTTATAGTTTGTTTTTATTTTTATTGAAGTTGAATGTTTTTCATTTTTTATAAATAATGAAATGTTAATTAATAAAAATATCCCGTTTTCTTTCTTTCTTTATTTTTTTATTTTTATAATTTGACCCCTTCTCAAATCACAATCTTGATTCCACCTGGCTATATGGTCTTTGGATGTCACTTTATTTCAGTGACTATTGACTTACATACACTAAAATCAGGGGTCAAAGTGTGTTAATTAATTCAATTTCTTCCTCTTTGATTCTTGGGTTGATTCTTTTTTTTTTTTTTTGTTACAGGGAAATCCTCCCACCCTCCCGCAGGTCTAAGGCAGCGCCCCATGAGGAGACCAGGGTGTCCTAGGCAGCGCCCCATGAGGAGACCAGGGTGTCCTGTTGTCCGTTTCGGATAAGAGACTATAACCTGAAAGCTTGTCCCGACCTCCCAAGGCAACCCATGAGGAGACCAGGGTGTCCTAGGCAGCGCCCCATGAGGAGACCAGGGTGTCCTGTTGTCCGTTTCGGATAAGAGACTATAACCTGAAAGCTTGTCCCGACCTCCCAAGGCAAGCTCGATTAAGTCAGGACTCGCACAGCGGGGGAGCAAAGCTTGGGGGAGCAAAGCTTGTCCCGACCTCCCAAGGCAAGCTCGATTAAGTCAGGACTCGCACAGCGGGGGAGCATTAAACCCACAGTGCTTCGCCCAGGAGATTGGCCCAAGGGGGGAATTGAACTTGTGACCTTGGGGCTTAAACCCCAAGGTCTTACCACAATGCCACAACCCCTTGGGTTCTTGGGTTGATTCACTATTAACATTAAACTCTCTTGAAACTATTCTTTTACAACACTAATTAAGTACTAGTTTTTTTCTATTTTATTATAATGGCATTGGCGACAATGTAAGACAAAATGGATGCCTTGTGAAAAATGAGTGGGATGGTCGAATTTTAAAGTTTTCAACCTAACTGAACTTCAAAGAACATTTCCATAAGAAGTATCCATTATTTCTCAACCTAACTGAACTTTAAAGATGTGTTTTCCAAAATTGCGAATGTTGTTTTGAGATTTCTCACCCTCATTTTGGGAGTATTTGCTTCATTTGATTGTAATTCATTGACTATTTTTATAAGAAAAATTTATGGTGTGTACCTTTCAAAAGCGACATACATTGTAAGAAAATCATGAATTTTTGCAATAAAAGTTTTGAATGTTTATAGGGTGCAGTGATAAAAATCACGAATATCGAATTTGTGTGTGCAACTTAAATGTGCCGTGAGATTTTTTGTGATGAAAAAAGTTTGTCATTTTATAATTTATATTATAAAATTTTCTGAAATGGGGATTTTTACTATACACATCTTAAAAAAGTTGTATACCATATATATAGTCATAACTTTTGTTATAATTATGATTCATTGTCGTGTTAGTTATGATATCTTGTATAAAGAAACACAAATTGAGAAAAATGTGAATAAAATATTAATTAATTAATTTTTTCTTTACTCTTTCTCTTCCAAGTCATGATGTGTGGCCCAAAAGTTGTGTAGTTAGCAGAACTATTCCTTTATTTATCTTGCATACAACAGTAATAAAATGAAAAAGAAGAATTAGCAATTTTAAGCAGGAATATAATGATTAATTTTTTGACCTCTTATTGAAATTATCATTATTCTAAATTGATTAATGGTGATTACATAAATATACATTTCGTTCCTCTTTATCAAATGAAACATGAGGATGAGTATTTCAACGGAATGATCGTTACATTCCAATCTTTATTTTATGGAACTAAACAACTAGAAGCAATGCATATCCAAAAAGGGATACCATCAGCTATTTCATAACCATTCATCTTCCAATGAGATCTCCAATGTAGAGGATTTGAGTTGTGCAATTAAATGCTTTAAGTACTATCAAACCCTGCAAATATAACACATCAACATATTAGCATATCATTCATCTACAAACACAAAAACAATCCAAGCATGCATACAATACAAGAAGTAAAAATACAAAATAGAAACATGGGAAATTCTAATATACATTCCTTAAAAGGGTATACCACATGCATCCCTGATTATGTCATTTTCTTCTTTAGTTATAATATTATTTTAGTCATGACTCATGAGTTCTTTAATTATATCTTGTATTGCGTTTAGTCATGACAATTTTTTCTTTTTTTAGTTATGATTTAGAAAATTAAAATTATGTCATTTTTCTTTTTAGTTATAAAGTACATAGTGTTTCCCTAGAAACATTACTTACTGTGCATATTCAACATTGATCTTGGCATTGGGAAATCTGGAGATGGCATCGAAGGCTTTGTTTGAAAGAAGTAGAGTACTTGGGCACGGGCTGTTTCTGCAAAAATCAACAACCTGAACAATAATGGATCTGTCTTTGCAGGGTCGCTTGAGGCCGTTAATGCAGCGTATGCGGTATCTCAGACCACAGGCGGCACCATTGTCCCATAAACCATCACTGGTGCCAGCAAAGTATCCATCTTCTGGGAATTGATCTTGGCTGTATCCTCCACACCTTGTTGCTACATCATCAACAAATAAACAAAAAAAACCACACCAGTTTAGCCTTCATAACAATAATACCTGTCATATATATCTTCTATGGTACTGTAAATATGAGAATAATGGAACTATTTAGGCATCAACAACTATGGGAGTTAGGTTTTGTATTTACTAACCAGCTTGGACATGGTACTGTGTTATAAGATTATGGAGTCAGAAGTATCTGAAATAAGAATGTTATGTTATAGATTTAAACTTCTTGTAGTGTGACTCAAAATAAATTTAATCCAAAAATTATTATTTTTATAATCATTTTTGTATACCCAGATCTTTGTAGTTTAGTTCTCGTGTCAGTTTAATTTTTGTAATTTTAATTATATCAATTGTCATTCAATTTTTCATATTTATCAATTTAGTCTAATTTATAACAATAATTAAAATATATATATAAATCAAGGGCAAAAATGCTAATTTAAAAGGAAATAGACTGTTTCAAATTAGATAGTTCTATTTACCTATCATCATTTCTCTCCATTCACGCCATATTACTTTCTTTTTATATTATTATTATTATTATTTACTATTGTGTCCCTAAAGCAAATTACTTTTGGACAAAACTTCAAAATATAATCTCTTAGTACACACCACCTACCACCACTATCACTACCAGCCATTGCCACTGTTGTGAACTCCCTCCCTCCGCCACTCCCTTCCCACCTTGGTTGCTATTCTTTTTTTTTGATCGGCAAAGAAAGAGATATATTGATGAGAAATAAGAAACAATACAACAAAAAAAAGAGATGAATGCACAAACATCAAGCTAAGTAATATGATCCCAACTAGGTTGGCACCATAGAACAAAGCACAATCATTTGCAGCATCACATCAGGTTGATGAGTAACCAACCAAAACCAACAAAAAACCAGCAAAACTCCCCTGCCATCAGAAAAATCCAACTCTTGCAGCCAACTCTTGCAGCCACTAACAGAGCAGCATTCCATTTCTGATGCATCATTCCTGATAACTAGCAGATGAATAGCTGAACAGAAGCACACTCAAGACCAAATAACATCACCAAGCCAGCTGAGCACTCTAACAAATGAACATCTTCAATCCCACTGACCACTGCACTCTAGCAAATGAGCAGCATAACAGATGAACAAATGAGCAGAAGCACACTGAGGACTGCCCAAGCACTCTAACATATGAACATCCTCCAGACCACTGTCCCCTGCACTCTAGCAGATGAGCAACCAGATTAGCAGACAACAGACAGCAACATACAGCAGATAGCAACATAATGAACCTGGTGAATGCATCAAGACAGCAACATACAGCAGACAGCAACATACATCCTCAATACCACTGCCCAGTGAATGCATCAAGACAACCTATACTCAGTTCCCCTGCCTTAAACAATAATGAACCTGGTGCAAATTAAAAACTACATCATTAATGGAGAACTCTACTTTGGCTGGGGAGGATTTTACCCACAAAGCGATTCTTACTTTGACAACCTCACATAAGTCTTCTAAATTTGGTTGAGCACCATTAAAGATACAATCATTCCGATGCTTCCAGATGGACCAAAGGATAGCCAACGGCACAACCTTCCACATCACTTTCTCAAGCTTCTTCATCTTGCAAAATGACCACCACTGCAATAGCCCTTCCACTGAGTTTGGCATCACCCACTGAACACCCCACCACTTCATAATTTGAGACCACAGTAGCCAGACAAATGGGCAAAAGAGCAAGATATGGTTGACCGATTCCACCTCAATTTGACAGAAAACACAGCTAACATTGGCAGCCTCATCTAAAATCCCAATTCTTTGGAGATAGCTGGATGTTTTCACCTTGCCTAACCAAGCCAACCACCCAAAGAATTTAACTTTTGGTGGTGCACAGTTGTTCCATACTTCCCCTGCCACTTTCCTACCAGGACCCAATAGTGATTCACATCTTCTATAACCTGAAGCAGCAGAATACATCCCATAGGAATCAGCCTTCCACACCCATATATCGGGCAATATGACCCTCACAGCCGGTGCACTCCTGAGTAAGGTATGTAATCTATTCACCTCCTCCTCTTCCCAAGCCAACAGAGGTCTCCTAAACTCGAAAAGCCAGTCCTGGATCCCTCCACTACTGGTATAGAAGTCAGCCACTACTCCATCTTTGACATTAGAGAGAGAGAACAGTCTGGGAAATTCATCCTTTAAACACAACTCCCCTGCCCATTTATCCCTCCAGAATTGTGCTCTCCTACCATTCCCCAAAATAATTGCAGAGTTTTCAAGATAGAAATTATGTAATACAGGCTTAGAGGTAACTGCAATAACTATGTCAGATCAAATTTTTGAGCCTCTAACTCTTCCTTCCAAATCTGGCAGCCATCTTCCACCCCCCATGTTATATTTTGAGCATATGACTTCCTTCCATAGCGAGTGATTTTCCATCCCAAACCTCCACCACCATTTCAGTAGGAGGCACTTATTCATATCAGTGATTCTTCTGATTCCCAAACCTCCCAAAGTTTTGCTCTTGGTAGTATTCTCCCAACTAACCATGTGAACTTTCCTTCTAAGATCTGATCCCCCCCAAAGAAACTTCGCTTGAATTTTGTCAATTTCCTTTGCCACCCCCTCGGGTATTTTGAACAGTGACAGATAATAAGTAGGCAAGTTGCTCATAACGGATTTAATTAAGGTCAGCCTCCCAGCAAACGACAGCAACCTTCTCTTCCATGTGGATAGTTTTTGCTTAAATTTGTCCAGAACTGGCTTCCAAGTGCTTAACCTGCTAGGATTAGCTCCTAGAGGTAACCCAAGATACTTTAAAGGCAAATTTTGGTGAACACAGTTTAATTTGGATGCAAAACTTTGCATCAGACCCTCCTCCACTCCAATGCCAGCAATCACACTCTTATGATAGTTAATTTTCAGCCCCGAAAGAGTTTCAAAGCACCTGAGAATTCTTTTAATGGTCACCACTTCCACCCACTCAGCTTCGCAAAATATAATTGTATCATCGGCAAATTGTAGATGCGTAACTCTTACCCCATTATTGCCAATGACAACTCCTTGGATTAAACCCATTTCCTTGGCTCTCTCAAACAAAATATTCAACCCCTCAGCCACTATATTGAATAGAAAAGGTGACAGTGGGTCGCCTTGCCGTAAACCTCGTTGTGGACAAAATTCCTCGGTTGGAGAACCATTTACCAGGACCGACACCTTTGTGGAGGTAACACAGGTTTTCAACCATTTCACCCATCTATTTCCAAATCCAAAGTTGGATAACATATTGAATAAGAATTCCCAATTTACCGAATCATATGCCTTCTCAAAGTCTAGTTTCAAAACCAAACCTTTCCTATTAAATTTTCTCCACCCATCCACTATCTCGTTTGCAATAAGGACCCCATCAAGAATATTCCTTCCCCCCACGAAAGCAGATTGGGCCTCACTAATTACCTGTGGCATCACTTGTTTCATCCTATGTGACAAAACTTTGGCTAGGATTTTATACAAGGAGCCAATAAGACTTATGGGCCTATATTCACTCAAGTTTGATGGGCTGTCCACTTTTGGGATTAGAACAATAAAAGAGCTATTTAAACCAGAAACCAAGGTGGCATTCTGATGGAACTCTCTAAAGAAGAGCATTACCTCAGATTTAACTATTCCCCAACATTTCTTGAAAAAAGCCAAATTAAAGCCATCAGGCCCAGGAGCTTTGTTGCCTTCACAGCTCTTGATAGCATTCCTAACTTCCTCCTCGGTAAACTCTGCTTCTAACATGTCCACTGCTTGGCTTCCACCAATATTCTTGAACTGCCCAGCTAAGTGAGGCCTAACAGCCCACGTTTCAGAGAAAAGATTCCTAAAGTGAGTCATCACCACATGTCTGACCTCCATAGGTTCCTCAACCATTACACCATTTACCATCACTGAACACAGAGAGTTCCTGCTATTTCTGTTACAAGCCATTATGTGAAAATACCTTGTGTTCCTATCTCCTTTTAAGGCCCAGTCCATTCTTGATTTTTGTAACCATGACCATTCTAGCATTTTATTCAATCTCCACACTTCCCCCATTAGTTCCCTTCTTCGAGCCTGTTCATTCCCCAGGAGTGCTCTTTCTTCAGCAATTAGTTCAATAGCATGAGCTTCCTCTTCAGCAGCTTTGATTTTAAATTCAATCTTCCCAAACACTTCAATATTCCACACTTTTAATTTTTGTTTCAAGGCTTTAAGCTTCTTAAGACATCTGTACCCAGCCCAACCTAACATCTGAGATTCTGACCAAGATTCCTCCACTACGGAAATAAACTTGGGATGGAGAGCCCAAGCATTTAGAAACCTAAAAGGTCTAGGTCCCCAATCTCGTTCGTCCTCCATCAAAATTATAGGACAGTGGTCAGATAGTATCCTGGGAAGTCCCCATACCTTGAAATTGAAATTTTGTAGCCACTCGTGATTAAGTAAAAATCTGTCGATTCTGCTCCATTTCTCTCTAATTTGTGAGTTACACCAGGTAAATTTCCTACCAAGCATTGGTAAATCAATCATTTCTAGTTGGTCAATCATGGTATTAAACTCCCTCATTCCTCTATCTCTTCGAGAACACCCAATTCTATCTGAGTAGGTCCTTATTTCGTTGAAATCGCCCCCCATACACCATGGCCCCAAAAAAGTATTCTTTAACTGAGCAAAATTATCCCATAATTCTTTCCTCTTAGCCACCTCCGATGGACCATATACATTAACAATCACACAGTTAAAGGAGGAGAAGAGAGTACCTGACAACAGGATGAAATTGCGGTTGCCACAGCAAGAATTTAATTGGAACACCCTTGGATTCCAAATACATAACAGCCCACCTGCCCTGCCTTCTGCATCCACTGCCATAAACTCAAAATTATCTTCGTACCAGATGGATTTTACCACTTCAGGAGTTATTGTTGAGCTCTTTGTCTCTTGGATCAATACTAAACTGATTTTCCTTCCAGCCAGACTTTTTTTAATTTTTCTCCTTTTCTCAGGCCTACCAAGGCCTCTAACATTCCAAGATTGTATCTTCATATCAAGAATTGTTTAGCACCCAAACTCCCAGAACTGAAAACTCATGTAGCTTCACCTCCCCTACACCCCACTTTCCTTCTATCGTTGGCCTCTAGTTCCTCTAGCTTGCTAATCATCTCCTCTTCCTTACCATCACAGTCTACCCCCAACACTTTACCAATCTGAAGTGATGCTTCTGCCTCTGATAATCTCAAGCATCCTCTACTAGACTTACTTGCCATGGATAGAGAAATAGCAGCTACTGCTGTCCTGAAAACCGCCCCTTTCCCTAAATTCATTGGTGGCTTCACAAATTTCTTTCCCACTGCTTTCTTCCCCTTCTGAGAAAATTTATGGCTTCTAGTTTCTACTCCTGACTCCATATATTTCCTTCGTATATAAGTTGTATTCACCCTTCTACTCACTGAGTTGGGCTGCTCCTCACCAATAACAGGTTCAGGAGGTGATTGGTTGTTGGACTCCCTCCTAAACTCAAAATTGGATTGCCCCACTCCATTAGCAGATTCAGTGATAGAGTTGCTACTATTATCAGCCCATATAAGTGGAGCTTTAGCCCTTTGGGCCGACCCAATCCTACATGTTTCAAAATGGGCCCTGTTTAAATTCACTTCCAGGTTAATTCCTGGTTGCTTCCCAACAGACCCACTCGTGCTTCTTATGAACCCAGATGTGACCACTTCATCATCAACTCTACAGCTACCCTCCTTGCGTGCGCCACCCTTCTCTGACACTCCTTTACAGAGCCTCCTTACAGCGCCCTCCTTACGTGAGGTGCCTACCCCTGACGCTCCCTTCATCATGTCTGTCTCCTCCACCACCGAAACCACCCTCCAGCTGGCATCCTCCTCCGAGTCATTCGTGTTAACTTGTGCATCCACCCTAACCCCTGCTTCCACGTCGCAGTCTTTATCCACCTCATCGCCCATATGGACTTCCACATCATCCTCTTCTACCTCTTGTCTGCTGCCTCGATCTGCAATGTTCTCAACTTCTTCCTCTGAACTGTAACTATCAGCGTTGTTCCTCATGAAAGATTGGCAGATACAATATTCTTTCACTAATTGTGATACTATAATTTGTTCCTCACAGATCCGGACTGGGTATAGGATACCTTTGCATTCTAGATTTAAGGTATGATTAATGGCGCCCATGTGCCTTGTTGCTACCTTTACCTTCCCGCAATGGAAGGCTTTCAGATTAGCTGTATCTTCGTCCAATTTCAGAACCTCACCCCACTCTTTACCTATGCTGCAAAACGTGTTATTGTTCCACAGGGCCAGTGGCACACCATAACAGCTTAACCACACCTGCCTCACCTGTTCCAAGACCATGCTGTCTTCCCATTCCTCAACCGATTCACACCAAACTGTAAGCCAGTCCTTCATGAACGGTAACTTTTGCTTCATAGCTTCCACTGATTGAAATGAGAGAACTAATTGTCTTCCACCACCGACTCTAACTGTGATATCTCCATGTCCTCGTCCCTGTAGCTCCTCCTTAAAATTTTCAACTGAGAGAGTTGGCTTTAATCTTACCACCACACTTTCATGCAGCCAACCATTACCGACTTTCTGTACCTTAATAATGCGACCTGAAGTAGATTGAAGGTCCCTGCCTCTGACCACATCAGCATATGACTTTCTCCCCTGATGGGTATCATGTACAGAGTATATGCCTTCCTTAACCCACCTCTTCTGTACTTGTTGTGACTTGCTTTGTTTGGTTTCATACTCCTTGCTGAACTCAGCCATTTTAACCTTTAGCGCTTTGTCATCACACCAAAGGCCATTTGCTTTTTGCAGAGCCATATTCGCTGCTACCAGACAGCCATACCTTATGAATCCAAACCTGGAACCTGTAGATCTTCTTCTCTTATGTGGAATATACGCATCCAACACAACTCCAAAGTTGGAGAAGAGCTTAGACATCCCTTTCGCCCCCATAGATGCTGGTATGTTATCCACAAAAACAGAGTATATGGTATCCCCCCTTTGATCCCCAACTCCTCGATCCCCATGTCTACGAACCACCGGTTGCCATCCTCCGTTCCCCTGCTTACCAGCTGGCCTTACAATCTCTTGATAATTCATAATACTATGTTTAAAACTAGTTGACGCTGTTGTTCAATGCTAATTTATAGATGTTCACCCTCTATTTCTTGCACCGGTGTTGATAATCTCATTCGATGGCTATATCAAAACCAAGAGCTTTCCGAGCCATGGAAGTATCGTCATATTAATACACCTTGGTTGCTATTCTAACACCCCTTGCTCTTTTAAAAATAAAAGGAATGGTCGTGGCAGTAGTAGGAAAGGGCGACATGGCTCGGGAGGGGGCGGTGGAGAGGTAGGAGAAAGGAATGACATCGGCGGTTAATGGTGAGTGTGGTAGTTCGGGTTAAGTTAAGGTTAACATTTGAGTTTGGAGTGATGAGAGTATTTTGATATTATTTAAAACTTAATTGTGTAAATTGAGAAAAAAAAAAAATCAAAAAATTAAAATTGAGTGTGGCGTGAATTGAGTAAATATGTGTATTTAGATAGTGCACATAAAAGCTCCATTTCAAATTGGATATTATTATCTCAATCACTTTGTGAAGTAGTTCGGCCTTTGATTTCAATCCAATTTGTAAAGAAATATTATCAATTTAATTAAATTGACATTGTATGAAAAATCCAAAGATAAAATTGATACAATTACTAACCCAAAAAAAAAATGATGCAATTAGAATTATAAGGATTAAATACATGTGTAATTTTTATTTATTTTTTGATCGGCTCACTAGCTTTTTTTTAACCAATAACATTTAGTGGGTTAGTAATTAGATTACAATGCAGATTAACGTCTTTTCATAAACTTGAACTTGAAATCTCACCCACTTTGGCACCTAAGTGCCCTCCTCATGATCACTTGATCCAACAAAAACAGTTCACTAAAAAGCTTTTTGTGTTTTAGAAAAGGTGAAACTGAAGAAAGGAAAAATAAGTAAATAAATAAAAATTAGAACATGTTAGCATGGTTAGGGTAGAGGAGGTTATAATAAACTGTAGAAGAAGTATTTGAACATACGCAAGTATGGAGGATCGTAAGATGTGGCTGTCCCAATATCAGCTGAAACCCTCAGAATATCACAACACTGCGAAACCATGAACACCAATAATGCTGTTAACAACACTAACTTCATTGTTTCTTTCTTTCTTTGTTTGTTGTGAAAATGAAAATGAAATGGGTTATATCTGAAGAAGGTGTACTTGTGTGAGTGATTCTATATTGTGCAAGTACAAACTAGTATGGTATTTATAGTTGCATTAGATCAAAGCATGACTTGATCTTTTGACCTTTCTTTCACTTTTCAGATATTTTATGGCCGACATGATGGAGTTGTTTGGTGAGCTCTTTATAGTCTTCTTTGTTTTCTTTCTTGTTTTTTTTGTTTGAAAATTGTGTCAAAATATTCTGGTACAGCTGTTAAACTAATTTAAATTAGCTAATTATTCAAAAAAAGGTAGAGATGTGTTTTTTACTTCTAACTTTGATTATTAACTTTTAATACATATAAGTTACACCAAAATATATCTTGCCATAGATGGAATTTAGGAGTCCCACGTCAAAAAAAATATTAAGTAAAATCATATGGGCTAGATTCATTTTAAATATGGATCTCAACATATGAGAATTGAATTTATATTACACTAATTTTAGCAATTTTTTTGTGTCTGATGTTATGGTCTCTAGCATTCCTGATGCAGTAGAAAAACATGAAGTGCAAAATATGAAACAACAAGAGCAATTCAACTCTTCTAAAACTCTGTTAAATTTGACTATTACCATAATTATAAAAAAAGAAGATAAAATTGGGGATTGACACCATGCAGAATGGTGTCACTATTACACTCACACTCGATGGTAATGGTGATAGTAAGTGCGGTGCTTAGTGATAGCGATGATGGAATTTTACTATTTAAATGTTAAAATTTTTGGTAAATTACACTTACACCTTTTGAGGTTTGGATTTAATACATATCACCTTTTAAAGTTTGGAAAATTACACTAACCCCTTGTTATTATAATTATTTAGACAGAATGAAAATATTGAATTCATGTACTCTCTTTTTCCTTACTTTGTTTTATTTCTTCTATTTTTTTTTCTCTTTCCTTTCCTTTGCTTTACTTTTTTTTTTTTTTTTTCAATGTAATTTCCTCCATTTGTCTACTAGGAGTTGTTAACTTTTATATATAAACAGGAGGCCTGTGAAATGAGACTATTAATCACAGAGATAAGAATGTAATTTTTCGAATGTCAGGGGGTGGGATGTAATTGGATCAAACCTCAGGAGGTGTCAGTGTAATTTACCCTAAAATTTTACTGTCTAAATTAATGTTAATAGAGTAAAAAATAAGGGAGTTGTTGTAATAAGGATAAAGAAAGGGTGTATTTGAAATAAAGTGAAATGATAATAGTGACTACCAAAAATAATGTTAACAAAGTAAAGTTTTATTTGGTTAACATTAACTTTATAGTAAAATTTTACTTTTTAAAATTTTATAATCAACATGATCTTATTGGATAGATATTGGTAAGAATTAAAAATATTAATTTTATTAAAAGCAAATAGCTATATAAAAAATTATAAAGTTCAAATGTGAAAGGGTATTTTGTCAATGACATGTAGATTGCGCCAGCATATTGTCCTTATTGGAGCAAAATGAACATTCATATCCTCATTTCATTAAAATTCTTCTCTGATACTGCCAAAAAAAACCCTTTAATAAAGTGCACTCTTTTTATTTTTTATTTTTTATCATTCAAAAAAAGGTTTTATTTTTATTTTTATTTTTAAATTCCCTGATATTAAGACTTTATAACATAAAAGACATTTAATATTTTAATAATATCTAAGATCCCTCAAATTAATCCAGAGAAAATTCGATTTTATAGAGAAAATCTTACCAGAATTTCTCTAGACTCATTCAACCCAAAGAAATTCTCTCAGTTCAGAGAAATTCCCTTCTAACCCAGAGAAATTCACAAAAATTCAAAGAAAATTTCCTTTCAACCCATAGAAATTCACAAAAATTCACAAAAACCCAGAGAAATTTCCCTTGCATAATTTCCTCAAAAACTCACTTCAGATTGATGTCTATCCATGGGATTTGAATAATGGATGGACAGACAAAACACTATATTGCATCGTAACCATCAATACGCCTCGGCGGGAAAAGGTGCGTGAGTTCACGCAGCGGCACCCCTAGGACCCGCACACTACATGAGCATGACGTTCATCTCACCTTCACTGTATCATCGGCGCCGGATTTGGAACGTGATGCCATGGCCAAAACTCCAACAATCAAAGCCCCAACAATAGCATCAGCACTCCATCCCCGACAAAGAATCAATGCCGGCAACCAACTACACCCCAGGAGATGTACTTACCACTGGTAAACATGAAGAGCCACGCTTCATCTTCATCTACCTAAACACAACTAGCCATGATCGGCGAACCCCCAAAACAGGGAAAAAAAAACCTTCGAACTGAGCCACACTCATGCCTCTCTGTGGGTGTTTCTTCTTTTGTCGGACGTCTTTGGAGTGGCCGACGAAGCAGCGAGCAGTGATACCGGTGGAGAGGTCTTAGAGGCGAAGCTCGGAGTCCCAGCTGTCGAGAAGAGAGAGATGAAATAAAGAAGGTATAGAGAGAGAGAGAAATGAGTTTAATTTGGGAGAGTTAAATTTCTCCGTGATATATGGGAAGGGACCTTAAACATCATAAAAAATATGATCGATCTCTTCTATTACAAAAAATAAGAGGGAGACCTTAGACTAATTTTTCCTTTAAAAAATAGTGAACTCTTTTTTTTCTTCCTATTCTCTCTTTAATGCATTAAAAGAGGAGTAATGCAATACTATATGAGAGGGAGATTTATGATCTGAAATTGGGCCGTGGTAACGGCCGGACAGATTTGGGTTGAATACATTGGGCCGTGGAAGTTTTGGGCCTGTCTAGAGAGTGTTGGTCGGTCAAGGCTAGGCACTGACAAGGCGATGCTTCACGGCACAAGGACCGGTCAAGTAAGAGCTAAGCCGAGTTGTTCGTTGCCTCACTGGGCTCCACGGTTCGAGAGTTAGCTTCGTGGGAGTGCCGACGTCCAACCAGCATGAGCTGAGCCGAGCTCGGCTCTGCCGGAATGTAGCCGAGCACGGTTGATATTGAACATGGCCTGGAGTAGCTCGGTTATGGAGCGCTTGGGCTTAAGTGTGGAATGGCCGTCAGTAGCCGAGATAATGTTGACCGGTTGCCGAGCTCCCAGCACAGTAGGCTTGCAGTTGGGATTAGGTGATGCTCAGCAAGATTTGTGCTAACGGATGGGATAGCAGAGCCACGTGTCGAGAGATCACTCGGAGTAGATTTGGGGCGCAGAGGGTATATAAGCATGTCTGCGCCCCCCATACGCGACGGACGAACATTTTGTAAGAAACTCTCTCTCCTCTCTCTCCCTCTATCCCAAGGTGTGTGCTAACTTGGTCGTCGGAGGGGTTTTCCGGCCACACACCGCCGGGTAGCTCACCGCCGTTGTGCTTTCAGGTGATCGGATAGAAACGGAGCTTAGAAGAAAGGAGTACGGGCTTGCCCAAATATTTGCTCCCCGTACAATTGGCGTCGTCTGTGTGAACTTTGCAGATAAAACCTTGTCTTCCACGCTCATTTGATCGCCGTCCATGGCGAACAACGATGAGTTTCCGTTGTCTGCCATCGACGGAGTTACTCCGGAGTCAAGCAGACGGAGAAAGGGGCATCCCGACATCCTTCCGATGGCGAACCTGGAGACATTCCCAGGAGGAGGGTCGGGAGACGCGCGAGATAAGCGCGGTAGGAGTCATGGTCATTCACGGAGTCCCGACGGTCATCGGCGACGGAGAGAATCGCACGCCAGATGTCTAGAACACAAGCTAAGAGACTAGGACGCCGTCATCCGGCGAATGGCGGCGGAGATGGAGGAGCTGAAGCGGCATGTTAAGGGGAAGGGTGTAGCTGGAGTGGGAGACCACAGTGAGCGCACCCAACCCCGCCGTTCAGGCAGTCAGAGTCAGCGACGCACTCCGTCCATTTCTATTACCAGAAGTTACAAGGTTGGTGATTCCGACGTGCATGCAGAGAAGTCTAGCGCGCAAGATAGCACTTACCAGCCCTCACGTCCGGTGACGACGTCGAGGTACTCTTACTACGCTTATTCAGAGGATTTGCGGGCGGTCTTAAAGGAGCGGGCTCTCCGGCGGGAAGCTCAGAGGATACCGGCGTTCCAGCGGTTATCCTACGGGGTTCACCCCAGCGAGGAGGTCGGAATGCCTCCATCCCGCCAAGCAACGCCACTCCTAGTGGATTCAGATTTGGCAAGGTTGAGTGCCACCCCTTTCTCCCTGGAAATAGAAACAACACCTCTTCCGTCGGGTTTCCACCAGCCAAAGTTCACATTGTACGATGGGAAGACCGATCCCTACATGCATGTAAGTCATTTCCGACAGGTCATGGCCGGACATAGGCGGAATGATGCTCTTATGTGCCTTATCTTCCCGTCAAGTTTGGGCGAACTGGGCTTGAAGTGGTTTGAAAGGCTGCCGGAGGGGAGTATTGAGAGGTGGCATCAGCTGGCCGAAGCCTTTGTCACGCGCTTCAAAACCAACACCAAAACACCAAAAGAAGTTGATCACCTACTGAGTGTCAAGATGGAACCGAGCGACACATTGAAGGCGTACAACTCCAGATATTGAGAGACCTTCAACGAGATCTTGGATTGCCCGGTCAACCTTGCAATCACTCAATACAAGCGTGGTCTTCCGGTCGGACATAGACTGCGGGACTCGCTTACCATGCACCAACCGACGTCCATGGGCTAGCTCATGCAGCGCATCAATGAGCACATCCGAGTCGAGGATGATGCGTCAGCATCTACTGTGAAGGTAACTCTGGTAGCAACAGACAAGAAGACAGCAGGCAAAGTGCACGCAGTTGGGCAAGAGTCCAGCTGCTCAGGTGACCGAACAGAGGAATCGGACCGCGGCTCGAATCGCAAAAACTGGGGTAGAGGACGTCGGAATGACCGGGATGACTACCCCCGAGATGACGTAGCTGATGCAAACAGAAGGTTGAAGGCAAGGACTGGCATAACCACGGTCTTCAAGATTCCAATCTATCGAATACTTAGTGAAATCCGAGACGAGGAGTATGTCTGGTTTCCTGCTAAGTTGAGCGATGGACAAAAGGGCTACAATCCGCGGTATCGTTGCACATTTCATCGGGAGCGAGGCCACCGGACTGAGGATTGTTTACCTTTGAGGCAACACCTGGAAGAGCTAGTCGCAGCCGGACACCTAGACCTTTACATTGATGGGGGCGTAAAGGCGAACCAGGCTCCGGTTGAGCCCAGGGGACAGGATGACCGAGATGCGCCACCACAAGGAGTTATTATTGTCATCCACGGCATAGTGGAACCGGAGCGTGTTTGCGAACTCCGAGGTATGATCAAAAAGGCAGAACATATGAGGGAGGTCTTGTCGGTACAGCCTGCCATCAAGAGGGGGAAGACCGTAGGGAAAGATGTGATTAGTTTCACCTTAAGGGATCTAGAGCGTAATCAGACGCCGCATAACGATACCTTAGTAGTAACACTCCGCGTCAAGGAATTCGATGTCAAACGGATCTTGATCGATCAGGGAAGCTCGGTCGAGATCATGTATTACGACGCGTTCAAGTAGCTCAAGCTCCGAGAGACAGACTTGGCTCCGGCAACTTCGCCACTGGTTGGTTTCAACTCCCAACCGAAGTGGCCTTTGGGAAAGATTATCCTGCCGGTCAAAGCGGGATCCGTGGTCAAGCAAGTGGAGTTCTGGGTGTTACAAGTTCCTTCTACTTACAATCTAATCCTTGGAAGGGGATGGCTTCATGCCATGCAAGCGGTAGCGTCGACCTACCATCAGGTGATGAGATTCCCCTTGGCTATGGGGGCAATCGAGGAGATTTGGGGAGATCAAGTCATGTCCGAACAATGCTTCGTGGCAGTGAACGAGAGCCGGGCTGCCAAAGGCTTCGTTCAAATGATAGAAGGACCAGAAGACCGGGGAGTTCTTGACGATGTGGGCACCAAGGCAGAGGACAGAGCTGTTGAGGAATTGGTGGAGGTGCGAGTTGATATGGAGCGGCCGGATAAGTTCTTCCTGCTCGGTTCCAGCCTCACGGCCCAAGAAAAGACCGAGATGGTTGAGTTTTTGATGACCAACATCGAAGTCTTCGCATGGTCGCCTTACGACATGCCCGGCCTCGATCCAAGTTTTATCTGCCATCACCTCAATGTCTTCCCCGGAGCAAAGCCAGTCATTCAGCGAACAAGGAGATCGGCGCTGCATCACGCCGAGGTAGTTGCAGAGGAAGTGAAAAACTTGCTTGAGGCACGAGTAATCCAGGAATTGCACTACCCTCGGTGGATTTCCAACACAGTAGTGGTGCCCAAGAAGAATTGGAAATGGCGAGTTTGTGTCGATTACAAGACAGTCAACCGAGCTTGTTCGAAGGATAGCTTCCCTTTGCCCCGTATTGACCAGCTTATGGACTTGACGGCTGGACATAATCGGCTCAGCTTCTTGGATGCCTATCGCGGCTACCACTAGATTGCCATGCATGGGCCCGACCGAGAGATTACTTCCTTCACGACTCCAAGGGGACTCTTCTGCTACCGAGTCATGCCTTTTGGTTTGAAGAACGCCGGGGCAACTTTTCAGAGGATGGTGACCAAGATGTTTGCTCCTTTGCTTGGGCGGACAATGGAGGCCTACATTGATGATATGGTGGTTAAAAATCGGCATGCAAGAGACCACTTATCCAACTTGGCCGAAATGTTCGCCATTCTCAAAAAACACAAGCTGCGCCTGAATGCGTCTAAGTATGCCTTTGGCGTGGGATCCGGAAAATTTTTGGGATTCCTAGTCACGAACCGAGGCATCAAAGCAGACCCCACTCAGATCAGTGCCGTGCAAGATTTGAAGCAGCGCAGCTCGACTAAGGACGTGCAGCATCTGGCCGGGATGGCCGCCGCGCTTAATCGATTTATAAGCCGGTCATCAAATCGCTGCCGCCCTTTCTTTCAGACATTGAAATCAAAGTTCTCGTGGGACGAAGATTGTGACCGGGCTTTGGCCGAGCTCAAGGAGTATCTGTCTTCTCCGCCACTGTTGGTTACACCAAAGCCAGGCGAGGAACTCTATCTTTACCTTGCCGTCTCACAGCATGCAGTCAGTGCGGTGCTTGTCCGAGCTGAAGGAATTAAGCACCTCCCAATCTTCTACGTCAGTAAGACCTTGCTACCGGCAGAGTCGAGATACTTGCCGTTGGAAAAGCTTGCGTTAGCATTGATGATGGCTTCCAGGAAGTTGGCGCACTATTTTCACGCCCATACCATCATCGTTCTGACCGAATTCCCCCTTAAGGCCTTGTTTGAACGGGCAGACTTCTCTGGCCGAATTCTCAAGTGGGCGGTCGAATTGGGTCAATTTGATGTTAAGTTCCAGCCGCGCATGTTATAAAAGCCCAGACCTTGGCCGATTTCGTTGCGGAATTCTCACTTGGAACTCATCCGGTGTGCCCGATCGACATTGCCGTGGCAGATGATGAGGTGGACGCAAGCACGACCGAGACACAACAACTTGGTAGAGTTGGCGACGCGGAATTTGTGCGCCCCTCCGGCACACCCTCAGTTTGTACAAATCCACCGCACGGTGATGTGATAATGGAATTGGGAATCACCGACCAACCTGCTCTGTCCGGTATCGCATCACAAAGGGGGGAAGAAGTGGAAGCACTCAGCACAGAGCTTGCGGCCGGCATAATACCGCAACCTGGAGATTCGCCTACGGACTTGGGCATTGTAGATCAACTTGCCGAGTTCGGTGCCGAATCACCAAGAGGGGGCTGAAGTGGAACCAGTCGGCACAGAACGTGCAGTCGAATAGTCGAACAGCCGTGATCTCATCGACCTTAGAAACTCTCAGGACCCTTCAGAATGTTGGAAGCTCTTTGTGGGGGAGATGTGGAAACTTTTCGTTGATGGAGCGTCGAACCGTCACGGTGCCGGGCTAGGTATCGTTCTTATCTCGCCGGATGGCCTAACTATTGAACATTCTATCACCCTTGGCTTCCCAGCATCCAACAACGAGGCTGAGTACGAGGCATTTTTGGCCGGACTCAAGAGCGCCCTTCAGATGAAGGCTTCCGAGCTAATGGTGTACAGTGATTCCCAACTTGTGGTTAACCAAGTTGCTGGGATTTATGAAGCAAAGGATGACAGAATGGCAAAGTACCAAGTTCTGGTCAGGGAACACATCCAGCAATTTTAGGCAATCAGAGTTCAACAGATTGGCCGAGAAGAAAACAGCCGAGCTGATGAGCTGGCTAGCCTTGCTTCAATGGTTGATAGTACATCTCCTAACCCCCTGTTAATTGAATTCCTTCCACGGCCAAGCATAGAGGAAACCGGGCAGACGGATGTACTCTGCGCCGCGCTAGGTCCTTCCTAGATAGACCCTATAACCCTGTTTCTCAGAGATCGGACTCTGCCAGCCGACAAGAAAGAAGCGCACAAAGTCCGGGTGAAGTCAGAGCGGTTTTGGCTCTCTCCATCTGGAGCGTTGTATAAAAAGTCTTTCACCGGTCCTTATCTGAAGTGCGTGCACCCCGAGTAGCGTGGAGGCCTTCTTGTACGAAATTCACGAAGGCATCTGTGGCAGTCATGTAGGGGGCAGGTCCCTGGCCTACCGGGCTATTTCGCAGGGCTACTGGTGGCCGTGCATGCAGGCCGACGCACAAAAATATGTCCGCAAGTGTGAAAAGTGCCAGAAATTCGCCCATCAGATCCACCAGCCGGCCAGGGAACTTCTTCCCCTCACCAGTCCTTGGCCCTTTGCAATGTGGGGGCTAGATATAGTCGGGCCGCTACCAACAGCACCAAGCAACCGGAAGTTCTTCATCGCGGCCACAGATTACTTCACCAAATGGGTTGAAGCTGAGCCCTTGGCAACAATCAAGGAGAAAGACGTGAAGCGGTTTGTCTGGCAGAATGTGGTCACGCGATTTGGCGTCCCCAAGATTTTGATCTCTGATAGCGGCACCCAGTTTGACGGTCGCCTATTCAGAGGATTTTGTGAAGATCTAAAGATTGAATTCTACAACTCTACTCCGGCTTACCCGCAGTCCAATGGTCAGGCCGAGGCATCAAACAAGACCATCCTGGATGGGTTGAAGAAACGACTGGAGAAGGCAAAGGGAAAATGGGCTGAGGAACTACCCATCGTCCTTTGGGCATACCGAACGACCCCGCGGCGATCTACCGGGGAAACTCCATTTGCTTTGGCTTATGGCATGGAGGCGGTCATACCTTTGGAAATTGGCATGCCCACCCTAAGAAGTGAAAGTTTTGAGCCCGAGCTGAACGCCGAGGCCATCGCCCTAGAACTAGACCTAGTGGAAGAGCGTCGGGAGAAGGCCCTCATCCACGTGGCCGCCTACCAACAAGAGCTCTCACGGAAGTACAACAAAACGGTGCACCCCAGACCGTTCAAAGTAGGTGATTGGGTTTTGAGGAAAGTTATGGGCAACACCTTGGTGCCAGGTGAAGGCAAACTAGGGGCAAATTGGGAAGGACCCTACAAGATAACCGGTCTGGCGGGCAAGGGGGCATACCACTTGGAGGATCTGGATGATAGAGGAATACCCCGGTCATGGAATGCGGCCCACCTCAAACTGTATTATTTCTTGCTTTAGCTTTCTTTTTGTGCAAAAGAATTTTTTGGCTTACACTTCAGAATGTAATTCTTTTTGTCAATATATAGAAGTGTCCTCTTTGCTTTGGCATTTTGATTATTGCTCTGTTTTGAGTTTCCCAACCGAGATGATTTACTCCGGTTGGAAGAGTTGATGACTTGTTCAACTTAGGATCCCCAACCGAGATGATTTACTCCGATTGGAAGAGTTGATGACTTGCTCAACTTAGGATTTCCAACCGAGATGATTCACTCCGGTTGGAAGAGTTGACTTGTTCAACTTAGGATTCCCAACCGAGATGATTTACTCCGGTTGGAAGAGTTGATGACTTGTTCAACTTAGGATTCCCAACCGAGATGATTTACTCTGGTTGGAAGAGTTGATGACTTGCTCAGCTTAGGAATCCCAACCGAGATGTTTACTGCGGTTGGCGAAGTTGATGTTTTGCTCAACTTAGTATTCTTAACCGAGATGGGTGTAACAAGCCCGCGGGGGACCTCGCTACAGCTCGGACTCGATTCGTGTCACGGTTCTAAATCTTGAACCAAAGAGTCCAAATTCGGCAAATCGTTTTGAGAAAACAGATTTTTAAAAAAGAAGTGCCAAACATGGACTGCTTTGCCAGATACAGAGTCGCCACCTAAATATTTTATTTTAGAAAATTTAGGAAACCCTGACTCGTTGCCTAAGGCCACGTGTCCGTCATCACCAAAGTTACCTCGGCTCGGGAACTTGGGTACGATTGGGGAAGGTCACTTCGTAAGCACCCCCGCTCGCCCGATCAAAGATCGGCTTCTACTAACCATGATATCTAGTTTTGAAAATATTATGCGTTCTTATTCTGGTTATTAGCCTAGATTTATTATGTGATGCGCACAGCATACAAGTATAGACCGGGTCGCCTGAATTGGAACAAAACACTTCATGTTTGTTTTTTGAAAGATGGTTTGCTACTTACAAGTAGGCTTAAAATGCGGATTTTGCCACCATCGGGTAGGCTTAGAAAACATGATTTTGCCACTATCTAGTGGGCTTGAAACTCACAGTCAATGCATTATTCCAATCCAAATGACCCAACCTTCACCTACAGGCATTCAAGCAGTTATATCACATAAGCAGCTAGCCTCATGGTAATCATGCTATTATGGCAACACTCACACGCATGCGGTATGCTAAAGCATAAAAGCTTACCTAGTACTCCGTGCCAAAACAGAAACTAGTTAGTAATCATGCATGATCCTAGTTCATGTTAAAAATGGCTAATGCATCACATACAGAATGTCACTAGAATAGGCTCGGCTAATCTACAATGACATGTGAAATGCTACAACTAACACGTATTCAATTTGGAATTGAAATACAGATGCAGTTAGAATGATGTGCCGAGCCCGGTGCATGCAAAACAGATGAATGAATGCAAACATGCTATCATACTATATGCTAATTTGAATATGCCCTAAACTAACCATCGAAAGCTGGTAAATAAAAAGGAAGAAAGACGTGGGGTTGGAAGACATACACATACTCACGCACACTTATTACACAATTGCCCTCGCTCGGAGGGTCCGAATAAATATTACAGTCCGAATAAATAATGCTAAATTAATTATTACAAAACTTCTAATTAATTAACAAAATAAATGCAGAAAGAAGGTGGCCGCAGCCCTGCCTCGGGATGTGCGAATGATGCATGCTTGATCCGTCTTGCTTGGAAATTCGTTGCCATAGCACTACTGCCTCTGTTTTCACTGCCTTGCTTCTCTGAAGATTGCCAAAATCCCAGGGTATCTTCTATGCACACTGCAGAACACCGTCGGCTAAGGAAAACGACCACTGGCCATGGTAAATGGCCATCGGCTGCTAATGAAGTTATCGGCCATTCACTAATGACCGGTCGGCAGTAAATGTTGCCGGTCGGCAAAAACTTCCTGCAGAAAACAGTTTTGACAGCAACAGAGGACAGGTAGTGTATGGCATGGGATTTCAGGCACATGTAAGCATGGTCATGTTCCCTATTATGTATTGAACTCAGGGGAGCATGGCCCTTGATCCTTGGGCCATCAATTGTGCATGATAGCCTAAGGGACCAAGCTTGCCATCCAATGTAAAATGCATGCAACACACAAATGAGGACCAAGACCCTATCATGCCAAAGTCAAGGGCCTCGGTGACCGAGGGTTGAGATGTGTTTTGTCACTTGAAGTACAAACACCCCTCACCCCTCAAGTTTGGTTTGACACCCCAAACCAAACAATGTAATGCATGTATGCAATATGGCTCAAGTTATGCAACATGGCTCAAATATGCAAATAAGGCTAAGTAAACAAATATGCCAAAATGTGATGTAAACTAAACATGCAAATGTACAATGCTAGGCATGCAAGATGCAATGCAATGCACTCTAACATGTGAGTTGAGACATGAAATGCAACTAGTCAATAATATGCAAACATGCAAGTATGATACCATGTAAGCATGAATCCAATGCAACATGATCATGCAATGGTGGACTCAAAACACAAAGGGCAGACCTCAGACCATCCGAAACAGCGACCAAAAATGCCCAAAACAGTGGACAAATATGCACGACAAGCATACAAACCAATGGGCTTAAGACTAAGGCACAAAAGGGAGCATCTTACTACCACTATCAAGACCACTCATGGCATGAACCAAGCAACCAAAAACAGATTTTTAACATGTGAAATGAGCCCCCAAAACCCAATGATATGGCAGCCCAAATGACCCAAACACATAGGCATACACAATGCACATTTCAAGGCACGGAATCACAACACTCCAAAGCATTGAAAGAGACACAAAGGGCAATGTAAGACCACATTATATGGACTGAGATATGATCTAAAATGATGCCAAATCATGAAACTAAGGTAAGCTAAGCATGCTAGTGACCCACACAACCAAGGCTTACAAGCCAAAATGCAAAGCAACTATATCAATCATACCAAACATGACAAAATCAGTGGCCAACAGACCTAAAGCATGACAAATCATGACCAAAAGCTTCAATAAGCTAAGCTAAAACATGAGGATATACTAGGCTAAACACATGGCACATTTCTAGGCAAGATAGAGAATTACAAAGCAAGTATAAAATGCATGCTAAGGGCCAACAAACCACCATTGGACAGGGATATAATATGACCCAAAACACCCAAGAAAACTCTGAAATGGTACCAAATGCAACTACTCATGCATGCTATCCTTATGAGCCAAAAATATGCACAAATGAGACAAATAGGGAGAGGGGTGTCCCTCCCCTATACGAGACCTCAAAATCACTTCATCACCACTGAAAATCCACTGGGTTTTAGTGGTGAGAAGGCTAATACAACAAAGTAAACAAGGCTTAAAGAAAAAGGCACCAAAATAGGCCAAAAGAGGCCTAAGAGGGGGAGTTCGACCCCCAATGCCAAAACACCCTTAATGAAAGATGTTAAGCATGAAAATACAAGACTTTTTTATGTTATACACAAAGCTCAAATCAGCATGCAAGACAGGTAGAAAACTAGTGCAAGATTGGGGAAAATAAAGTAAGAATCTT
This sequence comes from Camellia granthamiana, assembly GCA_036172215.1. NCBI lineage: Eukaryota > Viridiplantae > Streptophyta > Magnoliopsida > Ericales > Theaceae > Camellia > Camellia granthamiana. The sequence goes on along the minus strand of JAXFYN010000051.1, from coordinate 591,305 downwards.
ATCCTTGAAGAACATTTCAAGAACAGAAGCTCCAGCCACCCTCCTCTGACCAAAATCAGTCCAAAACCTCAAGAATCAACCCTCAATGCCTCTCAAACTCGAAGCAAGGTGTAATGGTGTGTGTATTAGTGCAAAAGTAAGGTCAAAACACACTATTTAGGCCTAGAAACACACACAAAGGATGAGAGAGAGGGAGATATAGAGAGAGAGGGTATAATACAGATAAAAATAGATATAGAAGCTCTGGTTTTTTTGTTCAAAAGCTCTAACTCCTAACAATGGGAGAGGAGGGGTGCTTATATAGGCAAAAAAAAAAGACTCCAAGCTTCTTCAAGAAGCTATATCAAAAGGGGCAAAGGGTGCAAATGGTCCCTGGCTTCTTAAAGAAGCTAGGACAGCTGGCCAAGCTTCCCCAAGAAGCTTGGCCAAAGGGTCATCCTTCTAGAAGGAATTAGGGGGGCAAGGGCTCAAAACAGCCATCCCCGTGCATGAGGAGTGGTGTTGGTGTATTTCAGCTGGCATAGCTGGCATGCACCAAGCCTGAAGGGGTGCAGAAGGGTCACCGGCCGGAAAAATAGGTCATCGGCCAAATAAAGTGCCGGCCGACCACAGAGAGTGCCGACCGGTCATTGATACCAAGCAACCACGGCCGGTAGCAACAAGGAATGGCCGGTGATGTAAAGGGAGGGCCGGTGGAGTATGGGGATGACCAACAAGCCATTCCCTGCTTTCCAAGGCAAAAACACAAGTGTTTGGTACAAAACCAAACACTAAACGAACGAGTTAAGAGATCCTGAGGCAAAGCGCGCAGCCGAGGCCTCCGGGAATTCAAAACGAACACGAACAAGGGTGATCACTGAGTGTTCAATCAGTGACATCCAAGTCTTGAGGACGGTCAAAAATGGGGTGTTTACAATGGGTCACTCCGGTTGAAAGAGTTGGTGATTTGTTCAACTTTGTTGTTCCAACCGAGATGGTTATTCCGGTTGAAGAAGTTGATGTTTTGTTCAGCTTAGGTATTCTCAACCGAGATGGTTTATTCCGGTTGAGAGACTTGGTGATTTGTTCAACTTTGTTGTTCCAACTGAGATGGTTATTCCGGTTGAAGAAGTTCAATTCTGCTACTTATACCGTGATGTGAATTCCGGTCAGGCCAGGTGGTTCAAACTGAGATGTGTTGCTGAAGATAGAGTTGGAGAAAACCGTGCAAACACTTGATGAAATTAAAGCTTTTCATTGATAGAAAGTTAATACAAAAGGTGGGGAACTTAGCCCGGTTACATTTGCAGACAAAAAAGAAAACTAAGCTAAGGGGGAAAGGTCTGGGAATTCCTCATCAGCTTCCAGGTTGACCGTTGCTGTCTGGTCCTGGACACCGGTTCTAGTCTGGCCGGGCTGCCCCTGCTCGGTTTGGTCATCTCCCTCAGTGTCTGCCTCGGCTTCTTCGAGTCCTTCCTCGGCCTCAGCCTGCAGCGCGCTGAAGACGTCATTGGCGTATGGAATGAGGTAGGTCGGTAAGAATACAGCCGGTGGAGAGGCAAACACGTCAGTGTCAGGACCTTGACCGAGCTGTTGACAGGCAGCCTTCCATCCAGCTTTGAAATATATGTCCTGGGTGGCGAAGACTTGTTTTTTATAGTTGTCTTCCGCTTCTTTGAAGCCGGCATTATTGGTGTCTTCACAATCCTTCTCCCTGGACTTCTTGAGCACGTCCAGCTCGGCCTGGAGCTCATCCCTCTTTTTCTTGGCTTCGTCGAGTTGGCCGAGCAACCGGTTGTTGTCGGTGTTGGTAATTTCAAGCGAGGACTTTGCTCAGCCAAGCTCGGTTTGGAGGCTTTGGACTTGGCTGGTAGTGTCGGCTGCCTTTTGCCGAAGTCGGTGGATGCGCTCCATGACTAAGTGTTGTTTTTGGATGGCCTGCAAAAAGGAAATTTGATCAGAGAAGAAACCGTGCAAACACTTGTGAAAATTTCAGAGGCAGATTGAAGCTTACCCTGGCCATGGACTTGACAGATGACTTCACCAACCGGGTGTCAGGGACGTGGTCGCTGCCGACCACGTCGCTTGGTAGGAGAATGGCCTTGGAAAGATCGTAGGCGAGCAGGTGCTCTTTATCGCCCTTGATCGAAGCTGTCGCCGGGATGTCTTTCCCCCGGTGCTTGAGTAGCGGACGCCAGATTGGTGTTGGGTCAGCTGTGACGGTAGGTTGCTTGGTGGTTAGCTCGGTAACTAGCTCGGCAGATGGGTCCGCGCGAGCTCTTTTGCCAGCCCGGCATGTTTCTTGGCTTGACTTCCCGGCAGCTGTAGAAGCTAGGGCGACCACGGCGCCGCTTGACTGACCGGCGGCTGGCGAGCGGATGACGACGCTCGGTATCTCGGCAGACGTTGAGGTGAGCAGGTTTTTGATTCGGCTTCGTTTGGCCATCTCTTGCTCTTCTGTCAACCGGATTAGTGGAACGTCTGGCAAAGTTGGATCTGGAGGAGGTGATGGAGCACGGAGAAAGTCTGTAACTTTACTCCGGCGGGGAGCAGAGTATCTGTAAGTTGGAGTGTAACCGAGCAACTCGTTGCAATCTCGGTCGCGGTAGCGAAGCGCGGTCCTGATGGCTTCTACGTTGGGGTATTGGTAGTTGGCTTGCAAGGCCTGGATTGCTGCAAAAGAAACAAGAAAAATGGTTAAGTACAGAACTATGAAGAAAGTAAGCTAACCGAGCAAGTTTGAACAGCTTACATGTGGAACCAAAGTTCTTGCTTATGAACCAGCCCGGTACCTCGGCTGTTTCATAATTGCCAGACACCCAGAAGAAATCGTCATCGTGCAAGTCCTTGTCTGGTGTGCCGGTTACAATTTTTTCTTTGCCCGGCCTAATCTTAAGGTAGTAGGCGAGGCCATCGCCGGTGTGCCCAAGGGTATACTGCCTCAGTATCTCGGCTAAACCTAGGTTTATGCCTAACCGGTTGTTTAATTTGTGCACACCGTTTACTATACGGTAGGTGTTGGTGGACACTTGAGTGGGTGCTAGCTCGGTGCGGCGCAGAAATTCGGTGATTAGTGGGTTGAGCGGGAAGCGGAGACCTCCTTCGATGATGGACAGCACGGTGAAAGGGCATTGTTCTAATCTGCCCCAAGGTGTGGTCTTTTCTTCTGCGAGCTCAAGGTGGACGTCGGCCGGGATGTCGTACTCCTCCCTGAACGCAGCTAGCACAGCCGGAGTATTCACCAGGAAGCGGAATTTCCCCATGTGGCCGACTAATCTAGCTCGGCCGAGGTGGTTTGGCGCAGACTAGGAATGGGTGGCAGTTCGGTCCTTATGAGCCTCAGAATTGGTCTTTGGTCCCCTTGGACTCTGCAGGAAAAAGGATGGCAAGTATAAGAGGAAGCGCGGTTGCGCAAAACGAGCTTGACTTTAGCTTGGTCATGGATTGTGCCAAACTACCACGGTCGTAAAGTCTAACCAGGAGCTCGGTCGCCCAAGCGGACTAGTTGTTAGCCCGGTCGAGCGGCCAAGTCCTATGGTCATTCCGGTTTTTGCTAAGGTTACAGCAAACAGTTTATTTGCTCGGTTAAACTGATTTCTTGGATCAAATGAAGATCTGGAACCCAGTCAGCCCCAGATCCTCAGTGTTCTTCAGGAAAAATGAAGAACAGTTTGAAGAAAAACGAAGAAACTAAGGGGCATTGAAGGTTGTGGGTGGGGAAGGCCCTAAAATCTACAGATTTGGTACCAGAGAGGAAGAAATATCAAATGAAAATGACATGGGTTGAAGGACTTACCAATGGAAGGCCTGCTTCTTCGAGCACAAACGCAAAGAATGGCAGACGAGGTTTGAAGGAAGATGCTTGAGCTCTGAAGCGTCGGATTGTAGAGAAGCAGTAGGAGCGAAATGAGGGAGAAGGGGCTTGTATGTATAGATGAAGAAATCGCCAAGAATTCAAATTCTGGCAGACGGCTGGGTTGGCTGCTCGAGGTCCAATGGAAGCCTGCCACGTGTTCGCATTTATGATGACGTCAGAACTGAAGGGACAGGTTGAAGAGTTGAGGAGACAACCGGGGCAATTTTTGAAGAAGAGAACATCAACCGAGGAGTTGAACCGGACAAATTTCGTAGACAGGAGTTAACTAGCCCGGTCACCGATTCGCATTCTATGGACCGAGGAAGTGTTATCCCGGTCGGAATATGTAATCCCAGTCATGCTTTTGCGGACGGAATTAAGGGGTAATTGAGAGGGAGATTTATGATCTGAAATTGGGCCGTGGTAACGGCCGGACAGATTTGGGCTGAACACATTGGGCCGTGGAAGTTTTGGGCCTGTCTAGAGAGTGTTGCTCGGTTAAGGCTAGGCACTGACAAGGCGATGCTTCACGGCACAAGGGCCGGTCAAGTGAGAGCTAAGCCGAGTTGTTCGTTGCCTCACTGGGCTCCACGGTTCGAGAGTTAGCTTCGTGGGAGTGCCGACGTCCAACCAGCATGAGCTGAGCCGAGCTCGGCTCTGCTGGAATGTAGCCGAGCACGGTCGATATTGAACATGGCCTGGAGTAGCTCGGTTATGGAGCGCTTGGGCTTAAGTGTGGAATGGCCGTCGGTAGCCAAGATAATGTTGACCGGCTGCCGAGCTCCCAGCAGAGTAGGCTGGCAGTTGGGATTAGGTGATGCTCAGCAAGATTTGTGCTGACGGATGGGATAGCGGAGCCACGTGTCGAGAGATCACTCGGAGTAGATTTGGGGCGCAGAGGGTATATAAGCATGTCTGCGCCCCCCATACGCGACGGACGAACATTTTGTAAGAAACTCTCTCTCCTCTCTCTCCCTCTATCCCAAGGTGTGTGCTAACTTGGTCGTCGGAGGGGTTTTCCGGCCACACACCGCCGGGTAGCTCACCGCCGTTGTGCTTTCAGGTGATCGGACAGAAACGGAGCTTGGAAGAAAGGAGTACGGGCTTGCCGGAATATTTGCTCCCCGTACACTATACAAATAAATTGTTGTACAAATGATGCAATTTTTTATGTGGTTTTCATTGGCAACTATCACCATTATGTTTAAAAATACCACTTGGACAGCATTATAGATGAGTTATTTATAAATAATTAATAACAAAAAGGTAATGTGTTTTTTTAAACCCTTTTTGGCACTAAAACACACTTCTCAAAATTGGTAAACTTTTTTGGTTTTTGAAAAATTATTATTATTATTATTATTGTAAACGTTTTCAATAAAAGCTTTTAATTACAAAAATTGTATAGCCACTTATAAAAAAAACAGAAATGAGCGGTAGCTCAAAATTTGGAGCCCGAATTTGGCTCGAAACAGAAAAGCGAGAGCGAAGGAGAAAAGAGGAAGAGAGGGAGAGGGAGAGAAAGAGAGAAGCAGAGGGGAAGAGAGAGAGAGAGAGAAGACGATCGTCGCCCAGCTGCCGATCATCGCCCCGTCCAGCCGTCGATTCGCCGATCGTCGCCCAGCCCAGCCCCGCCTCCGCCTCCGACCGCCGTCGCCCCGCCTCCGCCTCCTCCTCCCCCGAATATTATGCCTCCTCCAGTCCTCCTCCTCCTCCTCCTTTCTTCCTTCTTCTTCCTGGTCTTCGTTCTTCTTCTGCAAAAAAAAAAAAAAGATATAGAGAAGATGAAGAAGATGGAATTGAAAATAAGAAAAAGAAAAGAAAAGAAAAAAAAAAGGGGTCAAAACGACAGTCAAGCCACAACTTTCGAGTTACGAATCGAAATCGTAAAAAAAATTGTAGAACAAATTAAAAAAAAAAAAAGAAAAAAAAAATGGGACGTGGATGTGGATGTGGTGAAATAGTGGTTGACTTTTAATGATCAAGATAATCATTGTACGGAGTTATGCGCTGTTGTCAACAATTTGGACTTCATATTTATCTTTGAATGAAGAGAAGTCATTGACAGGATAACATTAATCATAATCACACGTGAAAAAAAAAAATGTTTTATACATTTGTTTTTTTGATACACGGTATATATCAATAGGAATTAATTTTTTAATATTAATAAAGGCAGAAAACAACATAAAAAACGAGTCAAAAACATGTATTTGGTTTATCTTTGGAATTATGATTTAAAAGACAAAATTTTTAAATTACTTTTCAAAATTAATAACTAAATACACAATTTAAAATGATTCAAAACTCAATTTAAAAATTAATTTTAAAACTCATAACTAAACACACAACTCAAAACTTAATTCAAAACTTTTTTTAAAATTCAAAACAAAACTCTTTTCAAAATTCTATTTTAAAAGAAAAAATTCAAAAAAATATTTTTTTATTTTTTTTAAAAAATTATTTTTAGAATCATGATTTGAGTGTGGAGTCGTGTTTTGAGTTATGAGTTTTGAAAAGAGAAAATTTGTTTGGTTATAAGTTTTGAAAATAGTTTTGAGTTATATTTTGAAATTTTTTAGATTTATTTTTTTTAAATATTTAAAAAAATTCTTAATTTTATTTTTTTAGGATAAATATTTATTTATTTATTTTACATGTCTCATGTAGTACTGACTTAAAGTTGCCACATTTTGAGAGAGTTATTTGAGGTTTTTGATAATACAATCAGTACTTAAAACTGGATTGATTAAGTGATAATCAATTCGTTTAATAACTATAATTGATATTACTTAAAAATTTAAGTGCCTCTTAAAATGTAAGTTAAAAGTTAGGAGTATTTACTCGTAGATCTTAATAAAAGGACTTATTGTTTAATAGGTCCTATGAAAAAAATTTGTCATAAAAAAAGTCACTAATTGTAAGTTTTAGCGACAATTTATAAAAATCGTTACAAAAAAAAAAAAAATCACTAATTGTCAATTTTTAGCGACATTATAAAAAATTATCACAAAAAAAATTATTTTTAACGACAATTTTACCGAGACTTATTTTCAATACGACTTAGGCCTCGTTTGGGAAGCGACCGGTTTAGCCAAAAAGCCAAAAAGTTATTAAAAAAGCTAAAAGCCAACAATCCATACCAAAAAGTCAAAGATTCTCTTTTCTCTCTACTTTTTACACATCTTTTCGTAAAAAGTCAAAAAGTCATCCCAAACATACTAATTTTATTTTGCTCATATTTTAGCCAAATAGCTAAAAAGTTACTAAATTAGCCTGTTCCCAAACAAGGTCTTAATGGAAATTAAGTCAAACTATTAGGACTTATTAGTAGTTTATCCTGAAAGAGTTAAGAAAATTTAAATGATATAAAACTTACTTAATTGTAACTGAATTTATAAATACTAAACATTATTATACACTATTATAAACTCACCACCACCATGTATCATTACCATCACTACCGCTATCACCACGACTACCACCACGACTACCACCATGCCGCCGCCGCCACTACTACAACCATTGCCACTACTACAACCACTACCACCATCATGTCACTGCCACTATCGCCGTCGCCACCGCCGCCGCCATTATTATCACTATCACCACCGCCACTACTAGCACTACTGTCACTACTACCACCACCGCCACCGCCGCTACTACCACCACCACTATGCCATTGCCACCGCCGCAACCACTACTACCATCACATTCATCACTATTGTCATTATTGTCATAAATACCACCATCATTTACTATCACTACCATCGCTATTACTGCCACCACTATCATGCCACTACCACGCCACTACCACTACTGCTACAACTACTACCACCACCACCATTATGCCACTGTCACCACTACTACCACCACCACCATCATCACAATATAAAAATAAAAATATATAATTTAAAAATAATAAATTTTAAATTTGATTTTATACATATCAAGTAATTTATTTTTAATTCAACAATTAAATTTTTATTAAATTTTTTTTTAATTTAAAAAATTTAATATTCAATTTTTAATCCTTAATTTATAATTTATAATTTTTAATTTTCAACTACATCAAATAGCACCTTGTTCACTAACTATATATAAAACAAAAAGAAGTCAGCTGGGTATTATCCAAATAACCATACCACTTAAAAGATTATAACGATTCATCACGAACTTGACATAGTGGGTACATCAAAAACACAAAAAAACAAAAAACTTGGTATGCAGTGGGTAAGGATATGGTTCCAGAATCCCACCCACTTTTGAAAATTGATAACTAGAGAGTGTTTATTGAAAAGGGTAATGACTCTTTTGATTGAGAAAGGTTTTTTTTGGAGGTGTGCACAGTATACACATTGAGATGACTGATATATATATACATTAGGGTATGTCCGTGCCTGAAGGCACGGTGACCATTAATTGAATATAAAATTATTAGGTTAAAATGTAATTTATTTAATTTGTTGTGAAAAAAAATTTGAGGTGAAAATATAAATAGATGATCCGTATGGTTTTGAATTTTCAAATGAATTTTATAATTAGATTTTTGAAAAGAGTTTGGTGTATTGTAGTATGATGACACAAATGCAAACAAAGATCATATCACCAAATATTTACTAATGTAGTATTTTTGTTTATGTAACCTACTTGCAATTTGTAATAGAAAATAAGCATTTTATTATCCTAGCCAATAACAGTACCCAAATAAATTTCTATATCCACATTTTTTTAGATAGTGAGTTTTGGTTGAAGTAAAGAAGAGAGATCTCAAAGCTATAGTTTTGCATCAATTTTAATGTAATGGTTAAAATCTACCAATTTTTATGGTTTGGTGGTCAGTTTATTGTGTAGAAAATTAAATAAATGAAAAATAAATAAATTGTATGCTGCTTGGTGAATAAATCAATTTGAACATAAATTTTCCAAATTTATAGGTAAACGAAATAGTGAAAAGTAAACACATAATTGCTACGTAAAATTCAAGCACAATAAAAGCATAAGATTTTAAACAAAAATTCCACAACACAAAAACATCTATATAAAAATCAGACGAAATACGCCAGCCAATGCTATGCAATAGAAAAAAATAAACAACAAATTAAGCACACCAGCCAATGCTCTGCAATACAAAAAAAATGCCAAATAAGAAATTAAGCACACCAGCCAGTGCTCTGCAATACAAATAAAAATACCAAATAACAAATTAAGCACAACATGTTCTGTAATACAAAGAAAATGCAACACCCTTCCTAATAAAAAGATAACCAAATAAAAATATGATTAGTTTTGTTTAACCTAATTCAAGAGCATATTAGGAAGAAAAAACAAATATATATATATATATATATATCACCTAGTGTGTTACATTTACAAAAACAAACTCATAGCATAAATCAATAATTCAAATGAAAATTATCTAACATACATCTAAACTTAGTTATAAATTTCACATAGATAAAAGACTTTACAAAACTATTGTAAGTAATAAATTTCACATCGATCGGAAACTTTACAAAATATGGATCGTAGCTAGCATATGTACGCTTTTCACAAAAATAAATATGAGATTCAAACTTGTTCTTTCTTAGAAATCTTAGGAGCGCTTCATCACTTTCCAAAAAGTCCTCGTATCAACTTGTATGTACCCCCAGTGAGGAGCATGCACGACAATCTATTAATTTATGAAAATAAAAAAAGTTAGTATATTAGCAAAAGAAAATTTATATATATATATATATCAAAACACTTTCAAATTGAAATTACCTTGTCACATCCCTATCGAAGCAATCTAGTTGTATTTATATTTTTGAGCTCCATATATTTTTTAATCCAATCCTACAAAAGTCGACACATATAGTTATTCCACTTTTAAAATAACAATTTGTAATCAATAGAAACAAATTTATCAACAAATAAATTGTACCTTTTGACAAAAGTGGTTTGATCCATAAGTAACACTACAACAAAATTTCAGAATAAACAATGTTTGTAGTAGAATCTAGCTCATCATTGGGAAGGAGGACACTTATACGATCAAAGGATGTGCATCTAGATAGGGCCACATACAATTGCCCATGATTAAACACTGGTGTGCGCAAATCAACTCCAACAAATTTCACAGATTGCCCTTGAGATTTATTAATGGTCAGGGCATATGCCAATCGAACTGGAAATTGACGTCTTGTCATTCGGAAAGGCATTTATGAAGAAGACGGTGTCAAGGATATCCTTGGTATGAATACCAAATTGCCACATTTTTCTCCAGTTAAAATTTGAGCTTCAATTATGCGAGTATTGCATCTAGAAACCATCAATCTTGTGCCATTGCACAGTCCATCTTTTGGTGCAATATTTCTTAACAACATTATAGGACAACCCACTTTCAACTCTACCTTAAAAGCCGGTAGCCCAGGAGAATATAATGAATTTAAATATTCATTAGGATATCTATTTATTATAGTACGATCAATTTTATCATCTTCAGACATCTTGTCTGCTGCCAAATAAGTATGTGTGTTGCCGGGAAAAATATTCAATGCTGCAGTATTGATAGCACTGACATCATCATTCCGTGCAGAAAGAATTGTACGTTCAGTTAAAAATGTTGCAGTCGATGTCATTGCCACATCCAGTTGCGGATAAACTATTGAGATTATGTCTTTTAGATCTTGACATTTGTGTATTGTTGATGGAAGTTTAACAATTTCCTGAGGATTGGTCCCAATCTATTTATAAAAATAAATAAATAAAATAGTAAGTAAAATCAATTAAAGTACATAAACGTAAATATATTTCATCAATTTAAAAGAACCATATAATAGAGAAAAAGTTTGAAGAAATATTACCTCCATCAAGAATTTTGCAAAATTAGCATTTTCAAGATTTGCATGATTCAAGCGCATGTTCAAATTTAAAGACAGAACATGTATATCCTTCCATAGAAAAGAGTGTCTTAATGATGCATTCACAATTTGCTCACAGACTCCTTTGGTTATAACTGGTAAGATTTGTCGAAAATCTCCACCAAGAACAACAGTGATACCCCCAAATGGCTTTTCACTATCACAAGTGTCCCGAAGTGTGCGATCAACTGCCTCAACACAATGTCTATGCTGCATAGGAACTTCATCCTAGATTATAAGTTTTGTTTCTCTAAACAATTCTGCTTGTAATGATTGCTTGCTAAATCCACAAATTGAATTTTCCAATACATCCAACGGAATGGAAAAAGTTGAATGAGCAGTACGACCTCCTACCAATAACAATGATGCAATTCCAGATGAAGCCACAGTAATAACAATATGGCCAAGGCTGCGACACTTTAATGCAATCGCATTGTACAAAAACGTTTTCCCTGTTCCGGCACCTCCATTCAAAAAGAAAATAGTTCCTTTATTTTCAAAGACTGAGGAAGTGATTGCATCATAAGCTGTTCGTTGATCATTGTTGAGGCGATCAATAATAATTTCTGCATCTGCCTGTTGTGCCTCATTATGCAGTTGTTGATGTTCGAATATTAACCTGTTACCAACTACTGCACTCCAATTTGTAGAAGGTTGTGGCATTGGCGGGAAGTCAATTAAACTTTTTCCTGATTCTTGGAGCATTTGATTCAAAAGATATAGACCATAGTCTTCAATTTGAGCCTCAGTTGGTTCAGAAATGGCAAACAATGTTCGAATCTTATGTGCAAGATCATCACATATATGCATTGAAAATTGATTCCATAATGCATATGGTTGCAGTGGAGAGCACTGAGTAAGAATAATAGTAAACAATCTCCTTAATTGATAACCAGTTTTCATAACTGCAGCCTCTTTAAGGCATTGTATCTATTCTTCATCATCTTCTAAAAGTCCTCTTGCAACACATGCTGATTTAAATGTATCATGCAAGACATTGTTGACCGTGCGTAAACATTGAAATGATTTTGGTCCTTTGACAACAGTCAATAGCAAACGTAAATAAAATCTCTCCCCACAATTAGGGCTAGCAAAGTACATTCTACCGATTGCATAGCCCTGCTGCCTTGGTTTCCATCTCTTTTCTGAATTAAGCCAAACAAAATGTTGTGGAAATTCTTGGTAAGTGAATGGACATTCATCTTCCATAGAAGCGCAACATGCAAAAAAATCAGTAAGAGTTGACATTTGTTGGCCAGCTCTAGAAACAATTGCTTCTAATGATTCATCAGGATTAAAAAGAACGCGGTGCATTCCAGGTAAATGAAGTGCTAAGCGTACAACTGTTGGTATCTCTGCATGCAATGGATAACCAAATATTCGCCAAGCAGCTTCTGGAGGTCCAATATACCTCGCATCGAGATATTGTTGGATCTCATTTATCAATCCCAACACCATCGTTGTACGATCATAACCCTTATAAATGTACTTGTGTATATACTTAACGCATCTCATTCCGGCACAAACTTCCACATTTATGTGACAATTGAAACGTTTAGAAAGATATGCATTGTATGGTACGATGTCTCTGTTATCAACTTCTTTCCCCCTCACAATATGAACTTGACCATTATTGCGACGACGATAGATAGGATATCCATTTTGATCTATAGTAGTTGTTTTTGCGAACGCTCGAGGGTATCTCTTAGTGCATTTACCATTTTCCATACATGGTGCTTATGGATTTTGAGCACCACATGGTCCATGTACCATACAACACTTGATAGTTTCAAAAAGCATAGGTTCATCTTTTGGATCTGGAAATTCTGCACAAACCAATTTGTCTACTTGAGCACATGTCCGAATTTTGTCTGGGCCCTTAAGAAATAGAAGTTCATGCATATGAGGAAGGCCTCGCTTTTGGAATTCAATTGTAAAAACATGCGCAACTTTATTACCAAACACTCGGTTCGTTTCTATCTCCTTCATCAAGCACTTTCTCTTTAACTCAAAAACACGGGCAATTAAATCAGGACGATCAATAGGCTTTTGGTGCGGTAATAATGCCGAAGTAATTTCTGGCCAATTAGGATTTGCAGTCATGGTGAGAAAAATGTCTAGATGTTGGTTGTATCGTGTGATAGCCATTGAGTCTTGAAAGATTTCAAACATGTGTCTAGGACCTCCGGCAAATGAAGATGGCAAAACAAATCTTTGACCAATTTGATTGGGTTGAAGGTCATTTGGATCAATATCTGTCAAATCTTGGTAAAGTTCAGCACGGATCTTCCCTTGATTAAGCTTGTAGTAAGTCAACCTATTTTGTTCAGTTGCGGCCCAAGCATCAACCAAAAACTCTTGGAACAATTTTCCAGCTCTCAAAATTGTTGAATACTCTGTGGGTCGTTCAAACAAATGATAACTATAAAAATCCATTTGAGTAAGCCGATCAGTTGAAGGCCGATCACATTCAACATCCCACAGTTTCATCTCAGGTTCCCATCCAAGCTCACCATGTGGAAATAATAAAACATAATGTAATGGCAAATATGCTGGGTGACATTCAGTGATTTGCATTAGCTCATTATTTCCATGTAGATGTAAGATAACATCTCTCATTCCACTAACCTTGGTTCCATCACCTGGTATTACAACTGCAATCTCATCTGTAGTTGGTAGGTTATATTGTCGTTGATCTGTCGATGAACTGTAGTGGAGATGAGCAGGCAAATTTCGTCCTGTCAAGGCTAATTGATTCAAAATTGCATGAGCGTGGCAAAATTTAGCAACGAATGCATTAACCTGTAATAAACTATCTTGAATAGTTTTTAGAACATCTCTTCTTAATTGAGGATTTCTACGATTGCAGACTTCTAAAGCTGAATCAGGGTCATAAATGTATAATTGTGCATAAGCTGCATCTAGCCCTGATTGTGGTAGTAGTGATCCTATTCGATGTCGCAATTCCCCATGGATAGTGAATGATGTAGGGCCTCTTCCAGTAAGTACTCTTGGATCTAATGTAGCACCAAGACTTGTAAAAGCATTGGTTGTATTGTACACTCGAGTATAACGTCGAAACGATTTTGATTTTTCGTCATTCCCATCATATAATGCTTGAAGAAGTGAAGGGGGTGTAATAAGCAGAGGAAGCTTAACCTTCCCTTTTGAACAACATGTTTCGAATAGATGACGGTTTGGAGATGATTTTACTAATTTTTCATCCATCCAATGTAATGCTGAACAGAAAGGACATAATACATCCATCTTGCCAAGAGAATGACGACATGAATTTATATGTGCTCGAGTACCAACCATTGGACTCATAGGCATATCCTCTAATTCCTCATTAGTACATAGATCCTCTTGAAGGGAAGGAGTTGTAAGAGTATGCCTTTGTAGGAGTATGTATTTGAAGAATTAAACATAGTCTTTTACCAATTCCTTTGTGGAGCTAAAGATGTGCTTGGCATTGAGAACGAACATGTGGAAGGATGTGCAACCATTGTTCGTTTTTGCGCCGACTGAGTGTCCTCAGTTGCCTTTGTTCCTAGTTCCAAGCAAGCACGACTACGACGACACGGAATTAAAGAAGTTTGTCTCGGTTGAATACATTCTCTTGATTTCTCCCGTTCTCGCCGTGCACGTTGGGCCAATGTAGCTTTTGATATAACATTGTTATTGTGTGCCTAAAATGTGAATATTACATCATTGATACCTAAAATACAAATATTATCGTATACTATTTTGTTTCTTTTTCTTCCTGCCTTGTGATGTAACAATTTATTTTTTAATTATTGTTTTCTCTTTCTTCTTGCCTCATGATGATTTTAAGAAAATTAAAAATATTTTCTATGCCTATGTTCCTCTGTTCCTTTGCTTGGAGTTGATAAAGGTTACAATTATTTTTTAGGAAATGTTAAAGAGAGTTAAAAATACTTTGTTTAAGTGTACAGAAAACAAAGAGCACACAAAAAAAATTGACAACACAGTTTACATTTTTAAAAATATACATGATCAATGTTCACTTAAACAATATGATTGGCTTTGTTTTACTCGATAAATATTTTTTTAAAGATGTTGAATATATACCATTGGACATGCGTTTTCCTTTCCTTTGTCAAAAGAAGTTGCCTTTTCTTTTCCTTTAGACATTGCCTTGGCCTTTTCCTTTTCCTTTACCTACCAAAAATAAATAAAATTTATTCAGAATACGAAAAAGAACATGTATTTATAGAATTTATTAAGATTACGAAAAAAGAACATTTTGAACTTGATATTTATACTTACCTTAGAATTGCGGATAATATTAAGATTGCACTCATCACGAATAACAACACCGATATTCCTAGTCTCATGGAGCAATGGGTTTGCATGAGTAGGCCTACAAATATTTGTTGTGTACAAAATAAAATTTGTTAAATAAAATCTTAACAATAAGAATTTGTATTTGTAGAATTAAATACAATGTTTTACCAATTCCTTTGTGAAGCTAAAGATGTGCTTGGCGAAGGTAGATGTGTAAACATTACTCCTTTCTGAGTCGGTGGAGTATTAGTTGTGCTTGGTGGAATCAATTCTCTCGATCTTTCTCGTTCATGTCGCGAACGTTGTCCCAATTGATATGAAGAGCTTGCCTTATCATTTCTTTCGCGTTCTCGCCGTGCACGTTGAGCCAATGCAGCTTTCGATATAACATTATTGTTATGTGCCTAAAACATGAAGATTAATTGAATAAGATGCCTAAATTTTATCATCTACTGTTTTATACTTTTCTCTTCATTTTTCATTTCTATTAATTTATTTTATCTTAATTCCCTTTCGTTCTGATATTTTGTAAAAAAATTAAAAACTTTTTCATTCTGTATCCCTCCTCCCCTCATTCATTTTTTGTTCTATTCCTTTTTTATTCTCTTATAGATGTTCATGTCAATAGCAAAAAGCCAAAAAAGAATAATAATAATTTAAAACAAATATAATGTTTTTTGTACAAATGCTATTTTAGCATGCTTCAAAAAAACATTTCACAAATTTATATGAAACTGTTTACTATAAGAACAATATATGTTACTATGCAAGTAGTATGTCAATTTTACATTTAAAAATAAATAAATAATCAAGGTTCATGGTACAAAATAAATATTTCAAAAAATGAACTTTAAATGGAAATGTTGAAGAGCCATACTGCTGAACATGCATTTTCCTTTCCCTTGCCCGAAACGGTGGTCTTTTCGTTTTTCTTCAACAATGCCTTGGCAATTTCTTTTTCTTTTGCCTACAAAAAATAAAAAAAAAAATTTAAAGAATAAAGAAAAAATATATATATATGTAGAAAGTTTTTAAAAAATATATAAATAAGAATATACGGTGTATACGGTGTTTTGAATGAAAAAAAATCTATATAATTAAATTGGGCCTACCTCTCGAACACGGATGACATTAAGGTCATGCTCATCACGGATAACAACATTAACATTTCTTTCTTGAAGAAATTGGACCTAAAAATACAAAAGAATTAGAGGTAAAAAAAAATAAAAAAATTATACATGTAAGAAAATGAGTAAAAGGAATCAGTATTACAGTTCGACGTAGGTCTCCATCCATCTGTAAATTATAAGAAAAGAGAATTTTGTTATAAGGAATTAGATAAAAAAATTATGAAAAGAAAAGAAAATTGACTTTTGCTTATAAGAAAAATGTTTTTTTTTTTCAAATAAATAAAAAAGAAAACAACTTACGTGACCAAAAATAGTAATGTTGTCCATAATTAGCGGTTGAAGGTCAATGGTGTCTCAACCTGAAAGTGCCTGGTTATGTAAATTTGACAAAGATAACTGTATGAAGGCAAAATGAGGTTTAATAATTGCCATAAAGAAAAATTAATTGCTACAAAATTAACAACCTTCTAACATATTTTAGTTAACAACCTAGTTTAAGAAGTTCGTTTGTGCATGAATATCACAGATGGAGAAATTGACCTACTACAGGATAGAAGGAAAATTATAATTTTTTTATGTCTTCAATATACATTAAAAAGGATAGAAGAAAAATTAAATACTCTCATAGAAATCTTCATAATTTTTCTCTATTGACCAAAATGTAGAACTATAGCAATACATGATTTTGTGGGCTCACCACACTGTAACTGAAAAATTACAAATACCTTTTGTATGATCTGTATAATTGCAAATGTCTTTTTCAAAAAAGTATACTACACAGTAGCTTATTTACTCCAAGGAGTAATACTCTCATAAAAATCATTAAAAAGTTAGTAAAACAAATTTTTAAAATAAGTTTAAGTTTTTTCAAAAGTCCTGATAAACATCTAAAAAGTCTTTTTTTGTTTGAAAAATTCCATAAATAAAATTGAAACAGCAAAATAAACTGGACTCTTTTTAAAGAGAGAGAAGCCTAAACATTTTTAAAATAGTAGTTTAATAAAAAACCAAATTAAAAACAATTCACTAAAAGCAAAAAAAATAAGGGTCATCAAATAAAAAGAATTAACTTTTTAATATTCATTTTTCCTTTCAATCAAAAAATTCCCTTCAAATCCTAAATCCAAATACAGCCTAAGAGAGATGGAAAAAAAAAAAAAAAAAAAAAGAAGACCTATCATATTACAAAATTAAACTGTAACAAAATCTTTGTAAAAAAAAAGAAAAAAAAAAAGAATAGTTATTCAGGCCCAAAAGAAGACTGGTTGATAATTAAATATTATCTAATTATCAACCAATCATCTTCTTAATACATCACTGGGTCTATAAAATAGGTATAAAAAATGAACTTGTATATCATTATTAAAAAAAAAAAAGACATAAGTATTCACATAATTCATCATACATTCCAAAAAAAAAAAAAGTATTCTCTAGAAATTGAACAGCTATATACCAAGATACATAACTATACACACTATATTAGACTTCTTTCTAAACCAAACATTAAAAGCTTAATGTGTAATCTAATTATTGAAAAATCGAAGACCAAACATGAAAATTCAAGGGCATTAAAGAAATCTAGGAGAGTTCATTCATTAATCCAGAACATTCATTAACCCACTGCAATTAGAAAAAGAAAGCAAGGAACTAATAAAGAATTGCAATGGAGAGACTTCCTAACCTGAGTATCTGCTTGAGAAGCAAAATTAAAGGAATCTGAGACAGAAGGATAAAAAGAAAAACAAAATTAGTAAGAGCACTCCTCAACACTAAAACTGTACACGAATATATTTTCATATTTGACGAATAAGAATATGACCATTAATGATTAATGAAAACCTCAACCCATTTGATTAAGATGAAATAAAAATGATTGTTGACACGAAATATAACTGTAAGGAGGCAGAATGAGGTTTAATAATTGCCATAAAAAACAATTAATTGACACAAAATTACCTACTTTAAAAAGTCTTTTTTAAAAAAAAAAAAATTCCAAAATTAATATTTAAAAAGCTAAATCTTTAGAGAGAGAGAAGCGTAAACATTTTAAAATAGCAGTTCAATTAAAAAAATCAAATTAAAAACAGTTCACTAAAAGCAAAAAAAAGGGTTATCAAATAAAAAGTGTTAACTTTTTAATGTTTCCTTTTCCTTTCAATCAACAAATTTCCTTCAAATTCTAAATCCAAATACAACCTAAGAGAGATGGGGGAAAAAAAAAAAAAAAAGACCTATCATATTACAAAATTAAACTGTAACAAAATCTTTGTAAAAAAAATAAAAATAAATAAATAATAGTTATTCAAGCCCAAAAGTTGGACATACTTTAATGAATCAAGAATCAACCAAAAGTTATTCAGGCCCAAAAGTTAGACCAACTTTAATAAATCAAGAATAGTTATTTAGGCCCAGTGATATGTCAAGAATCAACCAATCATCTTCTTGACACATTACTGGGTTTATAAAGTGGATATAAAAAATGAACTTGTATATCATTATTATAAAAAAAAAAGAAAAAAGACATAAGCATTCACATAATTCATCATACATTCCAACTATTAAAAAAAAAAAAAACATAAGTATTCTCTAGAAATTTAACAGTTATATACCACGATACATAACTATACACACTATATTAGACTTCTTTCTAAACCAAACATTATTTTCATCGTGCCTTCAGGCACGGGCATACCCTAGTACACACTACATTAGACTTCTTTCTAAACCAAACATTAAGAGCTTAATGTTTAATCTAATTATTGAAAATTCCAAGACCAAACATGAAAATTCCAGAGTATTAAAGAAATCTGAGAGAGTTCATTCATTAATCCAGAACATTCATTAATCCAGAACATTCATTAACCCACTACAATTCGAAAAAGAAAACGAGGAACTAATAAAGAATTGCAAGGGAGAGACTTCCTAACCTGAGTATCTGTTTGAGAAGCAAAATTAAAGAAATCTGAGACAGAAGGATAAAAAGAAAAACACAATTAGTAAGAGCACTCCTTAACACTAAAAATGTACACGAATCTATTTTCATGTTTGATGAATAAGAATATGACCATTGATGATTAATGAGAACCTCAACCCATTTGATTAAGATGAAATAAAAATAATTGCTGACATAAAATATAACTGTAAGAAGGCAGAATGAGGTTTAATAATTGCCATAAAGAAAAATTAATCGACACAGAATTAACAACCTCATAACATATTTTAGTTAACAACCTATTTTAAGAAGTTCATCATTGCCTGAATATCACAAATGGGGAAATTGAACTACTACAGGATAGAAGATAAATTATAATTTTTTAATGTAATTAAAAAGGATAGAAGAAAAATTAAATATTGTCATAGAAATCTTCATCATTTTTCTCTATTGGCCAAAATGTAGAACTATCGCAATAAATGATTTTGTGGTTGATTCTATATAGTGATTTTGCATTGACTACAGTTAAATTCTTATGGATTGTATTGCCTACTTTTCGTACTAACAACTAAACAATTTCCTTTTCCTTCCTTTTCTTAGATACCAAACAACAATGCATAAGATTCAAACTTCCTTTTCCTCTCTCTCTCTCTCTCAACAATCAACAACCAAACTAAGAGAGAGAGAGAGAGAGAGAGAGAGAGAATCCAAAATATAATAAAATAAAGTGGGTATGAAAAATGAGCTTGTATATCATTATTAAAAAAAAGAAGAAGTATTCACATAATTCATCATACATTCCTATTATTTAAATAAAAAAATAAAAAAAAGACACATAAGTATTCTCTAGAAATTGAACAACTATATACCAAGATACATAACTATACACACTATATTAGATTTTTTTTTTTTAAACCAAACATTAAAAGCTTAAAGAAATATGAGAGAGTTCATTAATTAACCCACTACAATTCAAGAAAGAAAGTAGGGAACTAATAAAGAATTGCAAAGGAAAGACCTCCCAACCTAAGTATCTGCTTGAGAATCAAAACTAAAGAAATATGAGACAAAAGGATAAAAAAAACAAAAAAAAAACACAATTAGTAAGAGCACTCCTCGAATGTATACGAATCTATTTTTATGTTTGATGAGTAAGAATATGACCATTGATGATTAAAGAGAACCTCAACCTATTTGATTAAGATGAAATAAAAATGATTGTTGACATGAAATATAGCTGTAAGAAAGCAGAATGAGATTTAGTAATTGCCATAAAGAAAAATTAATTGACACAGAATGAACAACCTTATAACATATTTTAGTTAACAACCTACTTTAAGAAGTTCGTATGTGCATGAATATCATAGATGGAGAAATTGAACTATTACAGGATTGAAGGCAAATTATAATTTTTTTATGTCTTCAATATACATTAAAAAGGATAGAAGAAAATTTGAATACTATCATAGAAATCTTCATCATTTTTCCCTATTGGCCAAAATGTAGAACTATTGCAATACATGATTTTGCGGATGATTCTATATAGTAATTTTGCATTGACAACAGTTAAATTCTTATGGATTGTATTGCCCACTTTTTGTACTAAGAACTAATGTATACCACACCAAAAAAAAAAAAAAAAAGCAAATTATAAAAAAATATAAATTATACTACTTATGAATAAAATTTTAGCAAAACTTCAATATAGAAATTTAATTACTAATTTTGCATTTTAAAATGTGAAAAAAAATAAGTAAAAAACTACAATAAAAATTGATAAAAAGTTTCACCACACTATAACTGGATAATTACAAATATCTTTGGTCTTATCTATATAATTACAAATGCTTTTTTCAATACTCATAAAAATTATGCTACACAGTAGCTTATTTACTCCCATAAGTACTACACAGTAGCTTATTTACTCCCATGAGTACTACATAGTAGCTTATTTAATCAAAAATATCTTTCATTAACCAATTTTTCCATACTTTCCATTCAAAAGTTCTATTTATTTATTTATTTTTAATTATATGTTTTATAAGCAATGAAACGGTGAAGAAAGTTAAAACTTTCAATTTCATTTTCCTTCCTTTTTCTCACATACCAAACAATAATGTATAAGATTCAAACTTCATTTTCTTCTTTCTCTCAACAATCAACTGCCAAACTTAAGAGAGAGAGAGAGAGAGAGAGAGAGAGAGAGAGAGAATCTAAAAAAACAGAGATCGAAGTACTAACCAGAGCGTCGAGAAACAATCTGCAAGTAAGAACAAAACACAATCAGAAATCAAACAAAAAATTGAAAAAGAAAAAAAAAAATCACAAAAATAAAAAATTCTGACAAACCATTATTTTGTCAACCCATATTTGGTGAGTACAAATATGACTATTGATAATTATGACTATTGATAATTAAAGAGAGTCTCAACCCATTTAACTAAGATGAAATAAAAATGATTCTTAACATAAAATCCATTTTTCCTTAACCCCCATTTGAGAGAGAGAGAGAGAGAGAGAGAGAGAGAGAGAGAGAGAGAGAGAGAGAAGTGGGTGTTGAAGCCCAATTGATTATTAAAGAAAAAAACACAATACAAAATTTCATTTTGTATTTTGAGACATTTGAGACAATTGATAAAAATTTTAAAATTCTGACAAACTGTCATTTTGTCAACCTATATTTGGTGAGTAAAAATATGACTATTAATAATTAAATAAAGTCTCAACCCATTTAATTAAGATAAAATAAAAATGATTCTTAATTTGAAATCCATTTTTCCTTAACCCCCATTTGATAGAGAGAGAGAAGTGGGTGTTGAAACCCAATTGATTATTAAACAAAAAAACACAATGTAGAATTTCATAACAAAGCTTGACCTTGATAAAAATTAATCATATTGAAATGGGTTGAAATAAACTCCAAACAATCTCCATCCCTCAATCACAAACAAAGCTTGACCTTGATAAAATCCAACACCTTTACCCACTCTACACATGCTTCGTTAAAAATACATTCATTCCGAAACTTCCAAAGAGACTAAAAAATAGCAATCAGAATTGAAAACCCATATCCAACCCACCTGATAATGATATTGTCTGTTTTTGTGATATTGTTTGATCAAATTTAGCTTTATTTTTGTGATATTGTTTTTCTATAGAATTGTTTTTGTGATCAATTTAATCAAAACTTGATCAAACTTATACAAAACACAAATCATAATCTAAATTGTTAAACTTATAGAATTGTTAAATACTTTTGTGGCCAACACGCTATTGATCAAACTTATAGAATTATTAAATTTTTTTGTCTCATAATCTTAGTACAAAACACAAATCAGAGAGATTAAGCAATCTTAAAAAAACCATATGACATGCATGGAATTAGGTAGATGATTGAATCAAATTATCAACTAAGCAATGAAATGCACTGTTATCAACTAAGCAATGAATTAGTAGTGGAATTCACCAAATTATAGAAAGGAAATACGAATCATAATCAGAAAATTTTAACTAATTTAGAAAAGATAAAAATCGAAGAAATCTCGATATCATAACAATAGAGAGTTGAGTGAGTATACACATATTGACATGAATATTATTTAAAATAAAAGCTTAAAATGGGTCTATAGCTTAAAATACGATTTCAAGATTCTTATTCTTAACCGCAGAATCACAGTTCTAGAGCGGAATCATCACCTCAATAGAAGATTCATGCAACTAAGATTTGCACAGCAGATCAAACCTAAGAGCTAATATTAGGTGCTATCTTTGGGATGTCTACATAGAAGACTTTCATGTGTATGTTCACTTTGGTTTCAGTGGGCTTGGGTTTCAATTCTTGGATGAATGTTCAAAAGAAAATTGTAGATTCAAATTTCAAGCCAAATTCTGAAAATATCATTCACCAGTTTTAATTGTCCCATCTACATTCTCCTGAATAATGAAACAGTGAACTCTTGAAATTGCATTCTTTGTTTGAATGAATTGACCCTGACAATATTTTGAACTTTAGTTCAATAAGTTGAATAAATCCCTTGTAATCTTTCTGGAGATAATTAATTTTTTACAGTTGAGGTAAGGTTTTTTTTTATTTGTTTTTTTTTTAAAAAAGTATATCTTTACTTATGTCTAAACTAAGAAACAATCAATAATTCACATACTCTCAGATGAGTCTCAGATATTTGCTGAAACATGGATATGTTTGTTTTGATAGACAATGAATGAAGAAAAGGAAAATTAATAGGGTGCAAACAGCCCCATGTCAATACTTTTCTGAAATCCTCATAGAAATACTTTTCTGCAAACAGCCCCATTTCAATTACTCATAGAAATCTTATTCAATACTTTTCTGAAATCCTCATAAGTTTAGTTGATGAAACCCACAAATATGAACCTAAAATCGAAACTTCTGCAATATCTGAATTTTAGGTTTTGTATAGATATTTTCCTTGATAGAAATTGCCGAATGTAACAGTGAAAAGAGTAACCTGGAACTGGGGAACTCGAAACACAAGGTTGCTACATGCTAGACCCACAAGAAAGAAGAGTTCCTGTATAATTGAAGCATGTGATGTATGAGATAGAGTAACACAATGAAACTACATAAATAAATATATAAATATAATGTAATAATTTTGAGTTTCCTAATAAATATATGCATTTGCTCATAAAATTCACGAAAACTTCACATTAAAAATAATATAAAAAAGCAATATGCTGAGCAACATCTTACATCTAAAAGTAATGAAATTTGAATTTCGATTTAATAAGCGAAAATTAATGGCAATTTTAGATCAATATAATAGTTCCTTTGCTTTTCCTTATGACTTAGTTCTTACTATAATGGCAATGACAAAATGAAAGTTGGCATTAACTGTAGCAAATTTCCTGCGCTACTTTTTCATGAACATCTCTGATTTATAAATACTTTGTATTATCATGTAGTTCAAGCCCATACTATCACCAATTACCAAGTTCAATAAGATAGAGTTTACAAATCAGTGAACTGCCTAACTACCCTTCCTTCAATTAAGGGATCCTTATTTTTGAAAAAAGTTGGACAGATTGCCTCACTACAATAAGTCATCAATTGTAATTGCCAAACTTCACAAGCAGTATGTCATACAACATGGGCTCGGTAGGAGAAAACTAAGCTTCAAAATAAAACCAGGAACAATGAAGGCCTGTTTATGGCAAATTCAACCAATAGATTGTAATGACAGCAAAGCAGGTAAGCACTTCAAAAGAGAAAACAACATGTGTTACAACTTTGACTTGTTGATGAAACCCACAAATATGAACCTAAAATCGAAATATAAACCCAATATAATCATTACAAAAACCATTATAATCATAATCGAAATATAAACCCAATACAAAACCAAAATACAATTTTATAGAAATCAAAACCAAAATCGAACCCATCAATGAAATAGAAATATATAAACCTATCATATTTGCAACTAATTTCATAAACCTATCATAAACCTATCATAAACTTATGAAGAGTTGCTTTCATAAACCTATCATAAACCCACTTCAATGAAATCAAAATCCATCAATGAAACCGAAATCAAAATGGAACCGAAATAGAAAATCCATCAATGAAATCTAAATCCATCATATAAAATCCATCAATATTTACAGAAATAGAAACCCATTCATTGGCTAGAAGAGTGAAAGAGCAGAGAAGAAACACATATGAAGAGTTGCTGGAGATTGCTAAAACCAGTGAGGAAAATGGAGAGTTGGTGGAGTATGTGAAGAGACACATTTTGGAGGGAAAAAGCTAAAACAAACAAATCAGAATTTTTTGCTTCAGAATTTTGATAAGTAAATTTTTGCAGAGACAGAGTAAGTAAATTTTTTGCTTTAGAATTTTTTTTTTTTTTTTTTTTTTTTTTTTGCTTCAGAAAAAAACAAATTGAAGGTGGGGATGACGGGATGATGAAAAAAAAAAAAAAACAGAGGAGAGAAGAGCGCCTTACCTGGTGATGGTGGAGAAGAGAGCTTTCGATTGAGCTGTGTTCTTCCTTCTTCAGAGCTTTCTTCCTTCGATTGAGCTCTCTTTCTTCAGATACATATCGATACATATGATACAAATGATGCCTTACCTGGTAAAATGCAGTGGGTTGGTGAGAGTTGATAGGAATACAAATCTGGACCATTGGATTTTAGCCATGGACAAATCTAAACCATTGAAACTCTTTTCAATCTCAGCCATTGTTTTTAAATTGGACAAATCTCAATCATTAAAGATAGTTTGTGAGAGAGACATTTTCAAAAATAAATCTGAGCCATTGCTTTTAAATCTAAACAGATCTGAACCATTGATTTGAAAGACATTTTCAAATTAACCCTTCCATTGTTATATAGATATATATATATATATATAAGAAAATTCTCTACTGTGCATTGCAACTCTTATAAAATTATATAAATTTGTTAGAGTGCCAAAACTATGTAAATCAAAGTATAAAACGTAGTGGATGAAAAATTTCATAGTCATACCTTTTAGTAGAGCCTGAAGCGAAGAATCTCGTGGGTAAATCATGTGCTTCCAGGATGTGAACAACCAACCCAGCAGTGGAGTGATACTACAAAATGAGTATCACCCACACAAGTCACAGTGTAGAAGCTGGATCGTTCTCATATGGGAGAGAGTTAGAGAGAGAGTCTGGGAAAAAAGGTTATGGGTAAAAACTACATAACGTATCTGATATCGATATTCTTCCCATCATATCAGATGTATATAATCAAATATATAACAACCAATATCTATCTATCCATCTATCCATATCTATTGATATGATAGATATAGATATCCTGAATGGTTATCCAAATAATTTTTGAATTCAAATTCGAACTTACATGGATAAGGTTCAAAAGGTTCAAAGGGTCATGCCACATGGACGCCCAATTTCTAACATCTCCCATTCGCACATGAGTTGGCATGACACTGCCATATCACTATCTCAATCTCCCAAAAAATGAACAATCTCATACTAGCCAATGCACCGTGCGACTGCTGAGAACACCTATATGTAAGAGCTCTATACTAGAAACTCAAAATGAGCCAGCATAGAGACATCAACCCAAAAAAGAACATAAATAGTGTCTCATATAGCCTAGACCCATCTAATTACACCGGTCAAAAAAAAAAAAAAAAAAAAAAAAAAAATCTCTAATCCCTCAAAAAGAGCAAGTTTAACCCTCTTAATTCTTGCAATATATTCACACTCAATCCGCCTCTCATATAGAGTGATGTAAGTTGCCCGCAATGAATATACAATAGTGGTGTAATACTAGATGATCTTCCCTTTGCCCTCATGCCATTTAGTTTAGGATTGACCGCTTTCCCAGTGATGTCCCTTAAGGCCGAATCATACATGACTGCATGTAACATACCAAAGTAGCAGAACATCAACCCCTTACCTTATGACATAGTCAAAAGTCACAAAAGGGTATATAAATGAAAGTCATATCAATAATGACACGTAAGACTCATACGGTGAGGAAACAAGGATCCATTCTCTCACCTCATTACTCGGTCGCTAAGCACATATAGTATGAATACATGCTACGGTGGAGTAACTCTTCCAAAAGAGTGACGTCATACTTGATACACCGTACAGATATCAGTCTAGTCGCTTTCTAGCGCCTAACCCGAATTCTCTATTTGCTCGCCTTCCAGGCGCCAAATGAGATCTCGCATCCGGCTAATCATAACAGGCACAACATGGAAAGTGGGTACTAATATCCATGTTTGGTCCTTAACACGACCTCATCTTGGTTGTAACCAAGGCGACATGGATAGTGGATAATTTAAGCCTCTCTTGGCTCCAAATAAAAAATAAACTACTAGGCTCATCCTTGCTTGCTCCCAAGAGCCAAGGGCGATTGCTCGTGTGAGTGAGCCAATCTTGCCTGCTGACATCATCATCTGCTAATCATTATGACACAAACCATAATAGTGTCAACATCCCATCATCTCACAACAAATAAGTGATCGATCTAAAAAACATGACCACAGCTTGCGCAATTCTAGATTCCAAACATAAGCCTTATCAGCACCTCTTGCGATAAGCATATACAACGGAATCCTCCATGTGCGCCTCACATGAAGTGATTCAAGATCACTACCTCTTGCGCAATAACCTCTCTAAAGATATTTTGGTAACCAATTTGCATTCATTCTTAATGCGCTCAACTAGCGCAGATGCACCCAACTAGCGCATTGAATCTTATAAGAAGCAAATTAATATACTACTAGTAAAGCATTCTATCCACAATCTAATGAACAAGGTCAATGTCTAAACAACTCAGTTGACCATTTACCAAAGATAACACTTATCATGCCGAATACACCCACATAGCGTACTTCAGACTCCCACAACAAGAAAAGATCAAGGAATATAGGTCATCTGTTTCTCCCAAAGACAATCCGAGGATTCACTCAATAGCTAAGGCTCTGGCTTTTACCGATAGGTAAGTCAATGGGTTTGCAATTTTGCATCTAGAATCGGTCTAGGATATTCCTTATGTAAGTCATCGAAGACAAACCGGGAATTCTCCCAAAACAATTCCTAAAGATCGTACATCCGAGCATATAAATTACATCACCCATGTCCATCATATCTAAAACAGAGAACTGCCCACCCTAGGTGGCGACAACCCCATAAATTCCTGACTCATAATGACTAAGGAAAAACTTCTTTTGGACCATTGATCATGCCTTAGTGGTCTTCATCGATCATCGTTGGCCTATCATGGCTTAACGAAATCTAAGAACCACTATTTGGATAACTATTTTAGGCTGTAAAAGATTTATTGGAACTAGCAACATTTTTGTGCTCCTAACTTTTCATCATAAAAGCAGAAGGTAAATCCCTACGGATCTACTTATCCAATTCTCTAACGAGAAAGTTGGGTCACAATGTCCACAAATCAATGTTCCGAACTTATGTCAATCATAGCCTAAGTCAAAATAGCCTCACTCCCCAGGAGGAAGTCTTCTCATGGTCTACACTTTCCTCAATGGTGCGACTTTTCGGTATCTAGCGAGCCTTATGCCTCAACAATGACTATCCAAATTACGCATAACTTTAGAACAGTTTCGCGTCATAATGGAAAGTCAACCAAATTATAGAAATGGTTAATCCTCAAAGACTTTGTCTTAAACTGTGCAACATTGACCACTTTCTAAAAACAGGGGACTAGAGTCTTTGGCATTATCCTAGGCTCTTTATCATCTTACGGAGCAATCATGAATGTTTCCTTCTTAATCACCCAGTGATGACGTGGAAAATTTTCACATTTGCTACCACGCAACTAAGAATGTAGAGTATTCTTCTCTAATGGAGTAATCCATTAGTAGGCACATCGCTCCCACTATCCCTAGGATATTGGAAATTTCTTTCCATTCTCAACTAGGCTACATAAAAACGCTATGCTTAGAATTCTCTATCTTATAGAGTTCCAAAAACTCTATTCACGTCACCTTTACTAAGAAAACTTTATGTGACTTAGTTACACTCTCACAAAGCTGCTTACCTATATGCACATGACCCGGAGGGTTTACATGACAGCATACAATAATGCGCTATAAAACCCTAGGTCTTAACTTCGCAATCTTATGAGAAGTAAAATAAAGATAAGCTGCTTAACGGTTACAGATCGCCCATAGATGGCTCTCCGCTAACCCATTACTTAAATGGAGTGTAAAATCTGATATGGAGGGCACTTAGTTAGGGATATAGGCAACAAACTAGTGCAATTCCCAATTGGGAAACATTTTGCGCCATTATCTACCTAACATTAACAATATTTAATTCCTTATCTCTACTACACCATTGTGTTGTTGAGTACTAGGAATAATCAATTTTCTAAGCATCCATTTCTCTTCACAGAGCTTTCTAAAAAATAACTCAAATAAATACTCGCCACCTTGGTCAAAACTAAAAGCACAAAAGTTCTTATCTAATTGATCTCCACCTCATATGTGCAATGTCAAAAATCGACTCAAAACTTTTAACTTATGGGAGATCAAATAGTCTTGACTCAGATGCGTATCGTAATCTATAAATGTGTCGAGATTGAGGCTTAGCTATCATACCCTTACACATATCTAGTCACAAATATCATAGTGGACTAAATGCGCTAATACAAATGACCTTCTACGGCTTTCCTACTTACTTGTACGCAACCATTGCGAACAAAGTTATACATTCACATGAGAGCATGATGTCACAAGCGAGTGGGCCCGAGAGGGCCTACTCAAACCATCTTGTCATCATCTCATTAATGTGATTAAGTATAATAAGCCACCGGTTCATGACCAATGTCATAAACTAATTCCAATCATCCTAATATGTGAGTTCTCGAAGACAAGTTTAAAGGTTTAAGCCCAACTAGGTAATGACTCATGACTAATTCATGTTCACTAAATCATAAAAGGATGTCATGGAGATACCTAGTGCGCCTAAGTCGCAAATTTAACTATTAAGTGCTAATTCCCTGCACCTTCAAGTCAATTTTGTTCTCTATACACTTTACTGCATCTAGTTGCTATTTTAGTGTTTTGGAGCCAAAGGCCCTGGATGCTTATCCCATGTATTAGCATTTTCTAGCAACTATTCAAATATTATCTGCAATATTGAAATGCCTCCTTTTAAACCAGCAATTTCAGTTCCAAGAAAGAGGCTTAAATTGGCTCAATTATTATTGTTATTATTATTATTATTTTTAATCTCATTTTGCAAGATCAGCTCACAATTCTTGGGAATCAATCAAAAAAATTGCCGCTAACTCTGGAGAGTATTTTTTTGTTTGAACCAATAATATGATAAAGTTTATGTTCTTCCTTGGAATTTTTTTGAACCCATCCAATTCATTCTTTCTTAAACAGAGAGTGAAGCAGGTGGGGACTTGCATTTAACATTGTTCCATTTTACTCACTAAGAATCAAAATTTTACATTCAACTGTGAATGTGGGGCTTGGATTGTTGGTGAGGACAAAATGGTTTAGTTAAAATTCTTCTTGATAACCTGTACAGATGTCCCTTGATAATCTATCCCCGGTGCATCCTTTGGTTTCAACTCCATATCTGTCTACAGTTTGGTCTTTGTATATTCACTTGTGGATTCCAGCCAGCCACCTAATTGATTGTGAATATTCAAATGGGTTGGGTTGCCACTTGGGATCAATGGAGAGACCTCTGTATAATTTAACCATGTTCACTAGAGTTAGACGCGCACATGGAGAACAATCGCATGCATGCATGTTTTTAATTTGCAATATTTTATCACTTTTGTGCTATGAAATACTAGGATTAGAGAGACAAGGAAGTAATAGCATAGGTTGAGTATATGTTTTTCCTATGGATTGACAGTGGTGTGTTCCTGCTTTTCAGGCACGTAGATTTATCACCCTCATCGATGAATTGTATAATCATCATTGTTCACTCTTTTGTTCGGCAGCTGCTTCTATTGATGATCTATTTCAGGGAACTGAAGAGGGAACACTTTTTGATTTGGAGAGGCAAGTTTTCGTTTTTGTTTTTGTTTTCCCCGGGTTTGCTCTTGCTTATACCTGTTACTTATTGTTCACTGTTGGTGTGTTTTTAAGTAATTATGCGAGTAATTTCTAGTTGAAAACTCGAATATAAAAACAGTGCTTTAGAAGATATTCTTTCTCAATAGAAATATTATGCAAGGAATGTTGATGGGCCTGTACGGAAAAGTCCTGACAACACACCAAATCTGCTCTGCCCCAACCCCTCGTTTCCCAATTTACATTTATGGAACACGCTCTTGCCTATTTGAAGGCATGACCCCAATAGTTTTTACCACTTGCTTGTTTGACTGTTGTTTTAATGCTTCATTGAAGTGTGTAGCTTTCTTATCACCAATTTGCCACCCAACTTGTGATGGTGTGCGGTAGCTAAGTCTCTAAGAAGTACCATACACTTGAAAATCAAAACCCATATTCATCGGGTTAAGAAACTGCAAACTTTATTAAGTTGTTTAAATAGGATGGTTGGCAATCTGACTCAAATAATGAGATTTAGATGATTGTGCTTGGAGACTGTAAACTGTTTATTCTGGCTACAGTGCTTCTTTGGCTTCCAATATTTTAGAAAAGACTTCTTATGGTTACCAAACCTCAAACTGTGAAATAAATGTCTTAAGCTCCCAATTGCAATTTAATTTCTTAGAAAACTCAGGCTGATGGACTTCTTTATGCTTCTGTCAATTCATAATGTCTGTTATCATGGATGTGGCAATATTTTGTTTCTTTCCAGTTGTCAAATGTCTGTACAAATTAGTATTTTTCTTACTAAATTTCAAAGACTATGAATGTAACCAATATTGAAAGGACAATCTTCAGTATACCTAGGCTTTTCAGTACCTCTAACTGTGAATGCAACCAATGTTTTATGAAGGATGATCATTATTTTACGTAGGCTTTTCAATAACTCTCCTGAACCCTAAACCTTGAAACAGTTCTAGCTTTCTGCATTGGTTTGAGGCTATCTGATGAACCTTTTACCAGTGGTAGTAGCATATGGTTTAAAATCCAGTGTCAATTTTTTTATGCTCTTTCTTTATAGAATGTGCAAGAATGGAACAGAGTTTTGAGTTATAATTCATAGACAACTAATTCAGAAGAGAACATTTACAAAATTTCTGCCTGAATTGATCAACCAATTTTTAATCAGAGAGTGTTACCATAATTAACTTGTAACCCTATCTAGACCCTTGTGGCTGAGTTTAAAAGGAAGCCTAAAATGTGCCCAAGCTTTTATTGAATTGTTTCTGGATGGCTCATTGACTTCTGCTCTCCTTCTCCAGCTTCCAATTTGAAACAGAGATAGAAGGTGGAAAACTCCGTCGAGATGTTTTAGCAGAAGGCAATGTGAGTTCAGGAGGTGCACCTGTTGGGATTATTTCTATGCTATCTGGTGAAGAGGAGATGTTTGCCTTCCGTCGAGCTGTAAGTGCTCTTCTGTTTTACCAACACACTTTCTGTTTGTGATGCTCTTACTCTCTCTTTGAGTCTTAAAAAAAAAAAAAAAAAAAGAGA
This sequence comes from Camellia granthamiana, assembly GCA_036172215.1. Taxonomy (NCBI): domain Eukaryota; kingdom Viridiplantae; phylum Streptophyta; class Magnoliopsida; order Ericales; family Theaceae; genus Camellia; species Camellia granthamiana. Next base: position 559,111 of record JAXFYN010000051.1, on the reverse strand, counting down.
GAGAAAAAGAAGATGGAAGTACAGACAAAATGAAAAAGGAGACACAAATCAGAGATGGAAACAACGATACTCATTATAATGAAAAGAGAACACAAACAATATCTAAAGAAAGAAGAAGAAGAAGAAGAAGGTTTTAATCTCCCCCTTGAGATGGAAGGGAAAAACATAATTTGAAACATGTTTTTGTAATTAACTTCTAAGTTTCCATCCATGTTACAATTATTATTGATACTCCACATTTTCTAATAATTTATATTTGAATTATTTGTTTAACATTTGAATTAACCATCAAATTCATCACATCTTATTAAGAAAAAAAAGATACCTCAATAGTAAGGTAAAAAACATGAGCTTCATCAATGACAGGCCTGCATGCTCCAACAGGATTCCATCTAGCCAATATCTGCATTTACAAAGGACAGGAGCTGCACCAATCCAACAAACTGTGAATTATGGCCACAATTTGAGCTCTTCAGAGTGTAGAGGTAACAACATTGTATTTTCTATGTTTATATCCAATGAATTATTAAATAGGAAAAGAATGTTCAATTGAAAGCTGTCACATCTGTTACATGCACATAAATTTAAGAACAAATTTCAAACAACAATAATAAGTTTTATACCTCCTGACTTCGCCATGAAATTAATAGCCACAAAGGAGTTCGTATGGCAATCCTATGGAGGTAAATTCAATATGTACAAGTTTTCAGAACAATCAACTGTGATGTCCGTAACATATGTTCCACTAAAGTACTAAACAAATAATTATCTGCCAGAGATTACAAATCGATTCCAAGAGACAAGGTGAGGGGAGAGAGAGAGAGAGAGAGAGAGAATCAACAACCTCATGAGCTGCACCTGTACCAGGATAGAACTTCCCACCCTCATGTCTATGTAAGAAGATATACAGGACCTACACATATGCCCAACCTCATCACTGCAATAGATTTATGTATGTATTTTTATATGAATGTATATTTATGTATGTATATTTATATGAAAAATTTTCATTCAGAGGAAAATTTATGTATGTATATTTATATGAAAAACGATGCTTGGTGTCAATCAGATGCCAAATGCATATGGAATGTAAGAAATTTCAGAAAAATAACTGTGCATAAATTTTTAACTTGCAAAACTTATACATTATTGTCAAATACTAAAAGTAACTTAGTCAGCATCCACCACCGCATGTATCATTTCACTCAAAAATTTGTTCCCCTCAAAAATTTCTTGCATTCCATTTCCGTGATGTACATCCTGCAAGAAACAAAATAATAATTCCATTTATGAATTAGGTGTTATGCTCACATGCATTACATTCAGTAGTTGCATAAGGCCTCCATCATATATAAATGGAAGTAATTACTCTATCATTGCAAACAAAATTATCCAAACAGCATGAAGAAAAGATAAAGAAATATTGACATATGTCACTGACTTTTCAGGGTAAGATACCCTTAGTTTTGCACATAAAATCGCATTAGATTTACAAGATTGTAAAATTACCTAGTAACAAAGAAGCATAAAAAGTATAAAGGAGTTCTTGACATTACCCAATCAACAATTAGCACCTTCTTAGCCCCAGCAGCCTGAACTGCTAATGCAGCAACTGCAGCATTATTGTGGTGGCAAAACCCCATTGCATGCCTTACACCAGCATGGTGTCCAGGAGGTCTAACCTGAATCAGAAAGAAGAGAGACAGAGAGAAGAAGAAGAGAGGGAAAAATAAGTTAATAACAGCTGGTTGCTTTGATAGGTTTATTAACAGACATGATAGGAGACTTGAGAATTGTTCTTACCAAAGCAAAACCATTTGCAGGACTATTCAATGTGTACTATCATTACACATTTGCAAAATCCGGGTGCATAGCTTTAAATCTGGGTGCATAGCTCTATGATTTGTCCAACATTTTTGCAGGAGATTCAATGTGTAAAATGAGTTTGTACACTTTGAGAGCATGTGAACAAAACACAAAATCTGATCAGTCTACAACTGATTTTAACACTATTTCAAGCAATTTTAATGTTGTTTGATCAACAAATAATAGTCCATATCTAGGTTTCCAAGAGTGATTTACAATAAAACTTGAACCTTTTTCAGAGGACTAAAATACAGCTTCCCCTTTCAAATGAATGCCCTGATAGAGTAAACATCAGAATTCAATCCACGCAATCAAACAAAACAAGTTTTAGCATGAGCTGGCATTGGAAACCCATCTCAAAAGTTAGTGCCATTCAATTTCAGTTAGTTGGACCTATAATAACAGGTATAGAAGTAACATTTCTGGTTTCTCACTGTTTTCTCCAGCTCATGGTCATCAAAATAAAGCCAAAGAGGGTACAATTGAAAACCCCATGGCATCTTCAAAACCCAACAAGGGTTGTAAAAAGTGAAACTCCCAACTGTAACAACATCAGTTGTAGTATATATGATATCTGGAATCAATTCATAATTCCTAATTTAGACAACTTGTGGATCATATAAATGGAGACCAAATTACTAAATTAGGCCTGCACATCATCAAGTTGAAACAGGTGGCACCAGCTCTTCTTGTTTACCTGCCACAGATGGTTGGTCTTTTGCGACTGGTAGAGATGTCTGTTCTTGAACAGGTACGTATGGCCTCCAAATTGTCTCCTTGCCCACATCCATAAAAGCAATGCCCTTGGCAGCCAGTTCACTTACAACTGTCATACTAGAGCAAATGCAGATTATATATGTACTAATTTTTGTATCACATTTCGTACAATGCCCTAAAACATCACATTGCCCTAATTTTTAATTTGAATCACATTTCAATAACAATGCCCTAATTGAGGGCATTTCGTACTTCATATTCTGTGTGTTTTGACATATATATATATATATGTATGTGTGTGTGTGTGTGTGTAAACAGAGACAGATAGAAACTGAGGGAGAGACAGATGCGAAATTCAAACATACCTGGGAAGGAGTTCGGGGGATGATCCAGTTCGGGGGAGTTCGGGCGACGGAGTCTATTCCTGTACAGAAGAGGGCAGAGGCGTGAGTGTACAGATGATTTGTGTATATAATCGAGTATATATGGAATCAAGGCTGTGAATATATGATTCGTGTTTGTGTGTGTGTAAACAGAGAGAGAGAGAGAGAAAGAGGGAAACCGAATGGCCTTGTGAGATGTTTAAGAAATGGAGAGGGAGATACTTGGGAGCGAGCTGGTGGGGTTTTGGGTTGCAGCGTCAATGGTGGCGCGAGCAGTGGGCGAGAAGGAGGAGGAATGAGAAGGAGTTGTGTGTGAGACTGAGATGAGAAACGGAGACGGGTTAGGGCTAAATTTTGGGGGGAATCCCCAATTTGAGAGGGAATATTTGTTTTAGGGGGAATCCCCAATTTGAGAGGGAATATAATCGCCGACTAATATTTAGTCGGTAAAAGAAAAATAACAATTTTAAAAAAATTTAAAATAAAAGTAACAAATATATTAAAATTATATTTAAATAAAAATATAAGTAATAAAATTATAAATTAAAAAAAAAACCAAAAATTAAATTATCTTAAATATTTGTCCTAATATTTTTTGTACTGAAAAATATAATAATATATTTTAAAATTTTATTTTCTTATATTGTTATATTATATATATATATATATATAAAATAAGAAAGAAAAGAAAGAAAGAAAATTTAAAAAAAAAGGAAAAATTTAATACTAAAAAATATTTTAATGAAAAATATTTTTGTGGTAGAGGAAAAGGAGCGGCAGTAGTAGTGAAGGTGGTGAAAGAGAGATAATGGTAGTAGTAGTAGCAGTAGTAGTAGTGGTGATAGTAGAGTGGTAGCGATAGTAGTAGTAATGGTAGTCGTAGAGTTGAAGTAGCGACAGTAGAAGTAATAGTGGTGGTGGAATGGTGTTTGCAGTAGTGGTGAAGATGGTAGAGGAGATGGGTGGTGAGAGAGAGTGATAGACAGAAAAGAAACATAGAGAGAAGAGAGATAAAGAGAAATGAGCGAGAGAGACAGAGAGAGATAGCGAGAAGAGAGATGAGTAAGAGAGACATAAAGAGAAGAGAGATGAACGAAAGAGACATAGAGAAAGATAGAGAGAAGAGAGAAGAGAAATGAGCGAGAGAGAAAGAGAGAGATAGCGAGAAGAGAGATGAGCAAGAGAGACATAAAGAGAAGAGAGATGAACGAGAGAGACAGAGAAAGATAGAGAGAAGAGAGAAGAGAGATAAAGAGGGGAGAGAGTGATCAATGTGAACACAATGAGGGAGAGAGATAAACAGACAGATAGACACATAGAAAGAAAGAGAGAGAGAGAGAAGAGTGAGAGACAGACAAATAGACACAGAGAGAGAAAGAAAGAGAAAAGAGTGATAAGTGAGAGAGAGATAAAGAGAGAAAGAGATATAAAGAGACAGATAAAGACAGAGACAGAGTAGAAAAGAGAAAGAGATATAAAGAGACAGATAAAGACAGAGACAGAGTAGAAAAGAGAAAGAGATAGAGACAGAGGCAGAGAGAAACAGAGAGAGAGAGCGAGAGAAGAGAGATGAGCAAGAGAGATAGAGACAAGAGAGATGAACGAAAGAGACATAGAGAGATAGAGAACGGAGAGAAGAGATAGATGTGTGAGAGACACAGAGAGAGAAAGAGACAGACAAACAGACATATAAACAAATAGATAGACAGATAGACCAACAGATGGACAGATAGATTTTTTGTAATTATAATCGCCGACTAAAATTTAGTCGGTAAAAAATATATTAAAAATATATATTAAAAGTAACAAAAAAAATTCATTATTTAAAATTTTTTTAAATAAAAGTAAAAAATATATTAAAATGATATTTAAAAAAAAATATAAGTAATAAAATTATAAATTAAAAATATTAAATTATCTTAAATATTTATCCTAAAATTTTTTTTATTGAAAAATATAATCACAAATTGAGCTTTTAATTTTATATATAATAAGAAAGAAAAGAAAGAAATAAAATTAAAAAAAAAGGGAAAAAAATATAAAAAAAAATTTGAGCTAGCTCAACCCGTGTTTTAAATTTTTTTGATGTTTTATTTTATTTTATTTCATTATTTAAATTTTGCCACAAAATATTTAAATTTTATTGATGTTTTATTTTATTTAATTTCATTATTTAATTATTAATATTTTTTAAAATAAATTTATTTAAAATTTTAATTAAAAAATAACATATATTTTTATTGATATTTTATTTATTTAATTTAAAAATATATATTTATTTAATTGCGTAAAAGATCAAATGAAATAAAAGAAAATCAACTTTTGGCGACTAAATGTTTAGTCGCCAAAGACAAAAATTAATTTTTTATTAAAACATTTGGCGACTAAAGGATTTGGTAGCCGAATGTGTGCCTAGGGCGACTAAAAGATTTTTTGTCACTGAAAATCAACTTTTGGCGACTAAATGTTTAGTCGCCAAAGAGAAAAAATTAATTTTTTATTAAAACATTTGGCGACTAAAGGATTTGGTAGCCGAATGTGTGGATACGGCGACTAAAAAAATTTTTGTCGTTGAAAATCAACTTTTGGCGACTAAATGTTTAGTCACCAAAGAAAAAAATTAATTTTTTATTAAAACATTTGCCGACTAAAGCCTTTAGTAGCCGAATGCATACCTACGGCGACTAAAAAAATTTTTTGTCGCCAATTTATGCCATTTTTGCCGACTAAATTTATTTTAGTCGCCAATTGTCATATTTTTAGCTACTAAATTTTTTTTAGTCGCCAATAATCAATATTCCCCGACTAAAAATAATTAGTAGCTAAAAATTTGACTTTTGCCGACTAAATTTATTTTTGGTAGCCAAATCCGTAACATTTGGCGACTAAATTTGTTTTAGTCGCCAAAAGTGGTCGCTGTAGGTGCTTTTTCCTATAGTGATAGTGTTCGGTTGTTAAAAAGAGTTTAGTTCGGTTGTTGATATTTGAATAATAAGTTTTTGTTCGATTGTTGATATCTGATTGATTGATCTTTGTTTGGTAGTTGATATTCAAATAGACAAAACAGACAAATGGTGTGAATTGAGAAGAAAAAAAAAGTGGTGCGCAAATAGAAGCCTTCCAAGTGATAGGGTGATCTTTTAGTAAATAGACAAAAATGATATTTTATGAAATTTTAAGGTGGGCTACTTACATAAAAATAAGGGAGTTTCTAAATGACGGTGACTTCTCGTTGGTTCATGTATAAATAAGAGATAACAGTTTGAGCTCCCAAATTGTGCGAGCTCGACACTTGTTGTAAATTATAGGTGTCGATTTTGTATTTGATATGTATATTTTATTTATTTTTTTAAAAAATAGAGATACTTAAAGTGGTGCCCCTCAAGTTTTTTAGTTTACCAAAAAACAAAAAAAAAAAAAAAGAAAAAAGAAAAAAAGGAAGAAGAAGAAGAAGTAGAAAAAAGGAAAGAAAGAAGAACTAACTTGTTTTTTTGTTTTCTAAAAACAATTTTCAGAAAATTTTATTTTCTTATTTTCTGTAGTTTTTTGTTTTTATTGAATTTTTAAAAATATTTTAAGCAATTTTTTTAATTTTTAGACACTAAGATAAATATACATAAAAAGTATAATTTTTGTGAAATTTTTTTTAAAAATTTACTAAATACTAAAAATATAAACTAAAATACAAGAATTCAGTATATTTCCTTATTTTTATGTATTTATTAATTTTTAAAGTAACTTTTTACAAATTTTTTTTATAGATATATCTAAGTAAGATGCATCTAAAAAAATAAAAAAAAAGTACTTAAAATTTTAAAAATATTCATTAAAAATAAAAAAATACAAAAAATAAAAAAGTCAAATTTTTAAAAAATTTAATCCAAAAAACTTAAATCAAACACCCAACACTCTTTAAACCGTTTTTCTTGCCATCCATCCGTTTTAAATGCCATAACTATTTTAAGAGATAACAGTTTGAGCTCCCAAATTGTGCGAGCTCGACACTTGTGTAAATTATAGGCGTCTTTATATTTGATATGTATATTTTATTTATTTAAAAAAAAAAATAGAGATACTTAAAGTGGTCCCCCTCAGTTTTTTAGTTTACTAGAAAACAAAAAAAAAAAAAAAAGAAGAAAAAAGGAAAGAAAGAAGAACTAACTTGTTTTTTTGTTTTTTAAAAACACTTTTCAGAAAATTTTACTTTCTTATTTTCTGTATTTTTTTGTTTTTACTAAATTTTTTTTAATATTTTAAATAATTTTTAAAATTTTTAGACATTTAACATAAATACACATAAAAAGTATAATTTTTGCAAAAAAAAACTTTTAAAAATTCACTAAATACTAAAAATATAAAAAAAAAATACAAGAATTCAGTATATTTTTTCTATTTTTATGTATTTATTAATTTTTTAAAATATTTTTTTTACAAATTTTTTATTTTTTAGATACATTTGAGTAAGGTGTATTTAAAAAAGTAAAAAAAAAAATGTTTAAAATTTTAAAAATATTCACTAAAAAAAATACAAAAAAAAAAAAAATTCAAATTTTCAAAAAATTTAATCTAAAAAACTTAAATCAAACACACGACACTTTAAACCGTTTTTCTTGCCATCCATCTGTTTTAAATGCCATAACTATTTTAGATGATTTAAATACAATTGTGTTAAAAAGTGAAATTAAACTTATAGTTTGTTTTTATTTTTATTGAAGTTGAATGTTTTTCATTTTTTATAAATAATAAAATGTTAATTAATAAAAATATCCTGTTTTCTTTCTTTCTTTATTTTTTTATTTTATTTATTTTTATAATTTGACCCCTTCTCAAATCACAATCTTGATTCCACCTGGCTATATGGTCTTTGGATGTCCCTTTATTTCAGTGACCATTGACTTACATACACTAAAAATCAGGGGTCAAAGTGTGTTAATTAATTCAATTTCTTCCTCTTTGATTCTTTGGTTGATTCACTATTAACATTAAACTCTCTTGAAACTATTCTTTTACAACACTAATTAAGTACTAGTTTTTTTCTATTTTATTATAATGGCATTGGCGACAATGGAAGACAAAATGGATGCCTTGTGAAAAATGAGTGGGATGGTCGAATTTTAAAGTTTTCAACCTAACTGAACTTCAAAGAACATTTCCATAAGAAGTATCCATTATTTCTCAACCTAACTGAACTTTAAAGATGTGTTTTCCAAAATTGCGAATGTTGTTTTGAGATTTCTCACCCTCATTTTGGGAGTATTTGATTCATTTGATTGTAATTCATTGACTATTTTTATAAGAAAAATTTATGGTGTGTACCTTTCAAAAGCGACATACATTGTAAGAAAATTATGAATTTTTGCAATAAAAGTTCTGAATGTTTATAGGGTGCAGTGATAAAAATCACGAATATCGAATTTGTGTGTGCAACTTAAAAGTGCCGTGAGATTTTTTGTGATGAAAAAAGTTGTATCATTTTATGATTCATATTATAAAATTTTGTGAAATGAGGATTTTTATGATACATACCTTAAAAAAGTTGTATGCCATATATTTAGTTGTGACTTTTATAGTGATTATGACTCATTGTCTTGTTAGTTATGATCTCTTGTATAAAGAAAAATAAATTGAGAAAAATGTGAATGAAATATTAATTAATTAATTTTTTCTTTACTCTTTCTCTTCCAAGTCCATGATGTGTAGCCGAAAAGTTGTGTAGTTAGCAGAACTATTCCTTTATTTATCTTACATGCAACAGTAACAAAATGAAAAAGAAGAATTAGCAATTTTGAGCAGGAATATAACGATTAATTTTTTGACCTCTTATTGAAATTATCATTATTCTAAATTGATTAATGGTGATTACACACATATTCATGTCGTTCTTCTGTATCAAATGAAACATGAGGATGAGTACTTTAACGGAATGATCGTTACATTTCAATCTTTATTTTATGGAACCAAACAACTAGAAGCAATGCATATCCAAAAACGGATACTATCAGCTATTTCATAACCATTCATCTTCCAATGTGATCTCCAATGTAGAGGATTTGAGTTGTGCAATTAAATGCTTAAGTACTGTCAAACCCTGCAAATATAACACATCAACATATTAGCATATCATTCGTCAACAAACACAAAAACAATCCATGCATGCATACAATACAAGAAGCAAAAATACAGAATAGAAACATGGGAAATTCTAATATACATTGTTTAAAAGGGTATACCATATGCATCCCCGATTATGTCATATTCTTCTTTAGTTATGATATTATTTTAATCATGACTCATGAGTTCTTTAATTATATCTTGTATTGCGTTTAGTCATGACAATTTTTTCTTTTTTTAGTTATGATTTAAAAAATTAAAATTATGTCATTTTTCTTTTTAGTTATAAAGTACATAATGTTTCCCTAGAAACATTACTTACTGTGCATATTCAACATTTATCTTGGCATTGGGAAATCTGGAGATGGCATTGAAGGCTTTGTTTGAAAGAAGTAGAGTACTTGGGCACGGGCTGTTTTTGCAAAAATCAACGACTTGAACAACAATGGATCCATCTTTGCAGGGTCGCTTGAGGCCGCTAATGCAGCGTATGCGGTATCTCCGACCACAGGCGGCACCGTTGTCCCATAAACCATCACTGGTGCCAGCAAAGTATCCATCTTCTGGGAATTGATCTTGGCTGTATCCTCCACACCTTGTTGCTTCATCATCAACAAATAAACGAAAAAAACCACTCCACTTTAGCCTTCATAACAATAATACCTGTCATATATATCTTCTATTGTACTGTAAATATGAGAATATTAAAAATATTAGGCATCGACAACTATGGGAGTTAGGTTTTGGATTTATTAACCAGTTTGGACATGGTAGTGTGTTATAAGATTATGGAGTCAGAAGTATCTGAAATAAAAATGTTATGTTTATAGATTTAAACTTCTTGTAGTGTGACTATAAATTTAATCTAAAAATTATTATTTTTGTGTACCCATGACCTTTGTAGTTTGGTTCTTGTGTCAATCAGTTTGATTTTTGTAATTTCAATTATATTAATTTTGTCATTTAATTTTTCATATTTGTCAATTTAGTCTAATTTATAACAACAATTAAAAAAAATAGCTATAAATCAAGGGCAAAAATGCTAATTTAAAAGGAAATAGACTATTTCAAATTGGATAGTTCTATTTACATACCATCATTTCTCTCCGTTCACACCATATTACTTTCTTTTTATATTATTATTATTATTATTATTATTATTATTATTTTTACTATTGTGTCCCTAAAGCAAATTACTTTTGGACAAAACTTTAAAATGTAATCTTAGTACACACCACCTACCACCACTATCATTAGCAGCCATGGCCACTGTTGTGAACCCCCTCCCTCCTCCGCCACTCCCTTCCCACCCTTGTTGCTATTCTACCACCCCTCGCTCTTTTAGAAATGAAGGGGATGGTGGTGGCAATAGTAGGAAAGGGCAACATGGCTCGGGAGGGGGTGGGGAAGGGGATGACATCTGTGGTTAATAGCGTGTGTGGTAGTTCGGGTTAGGTTAAGGTTAACATTTGAGTTTGGAGTGATGAGAGTATTTTGATATTATTTAAAACTTAATTGTGTGTATTGAGAAAGAAATCAAAAATTTCGAATTTGATGTGAATTGAGTAAATAATGTGTATTGAGATAATGTTTAGGCCAAGTTTGGCAAGTCGAAAAAAATTCAAAAAGTCAAAAAATTACTCAAAAAGTTAAAAAGTTATCACTATTCACCAAAAGTAAAAAATTACGGCTGCACAATTCCAAATTTTAATTTTCCCTTACACACTAATTTATACAATTTTTTAATACATATTTTTTCATAAAAAGTCAAAAAGTTAACCCAAACATCCATATTTTTTTCCTCAATTTTTTAATCCAAAAAGAAAAAAAGTGCACTTATTTAGGACACCCCAAACAACTCCTAATAAAAGCTCCATTTCAAATTGGATATCATTATCTCACTTTGTGAAGTAGTAAATAGACTTATTTGGCCTTTGATTTCAATCCAATTTGTAAAGAAACATTATCAATTGGATTAAATTAACATTGTATGAAAAGTTCAAAGATAAAATTGATACAATTACTTACCCAAAAAAAATAAAAAAAATTGATGCAATCAGAATTACAAGAATTAAATACATGTGTAATTTTTATTTATTTTTTGATTGGCTCGCTAGCTTTTTTATTTTTATTTTTTATCAATAACAGTTAGTAGCTTAATAATTAGATTATAATACAGATTAACGTCTTTTCATAAATTTGAACCTGAAATCTCACGCACTTTGGTACCTAAGTGCCCTCCTTATGATCACTTGGTCCAACAAAAACTGTTCACTAAAAAGTTTTTTGTGTTTTAGAAAAGGTGAAAGTAAAGAAAGGAAAAATAAGTAAATAAATAAAAATTAAAACATGTTATGGTTAGGGGAGAGGAGGTTACAATAAACTGTAGAAGAAGTATTTGAACATACGCAAGTATGGAGGATCGTAAGATGTGGCTGTCCCAATATCAGCTGAAACCCTCAGAATATCACTACACAGCGAAACCATGAACACCAATAATGTTGTTAACAACACTGACTTCATTGTTTCTTTGTTTGTTTGTTTGTTGTGAAAATGAAAATGAAATGGGTTTATATCTGAAGAAGGTGCACTTGTGTGAGTGATTCTATATTGTGCAAGTACAAACTAGTATGGTATTTATAGTTGCATTAGATCAAAGCATGACTTGATCTTTTGACCTTTCACTTTTCTGATATTTTATGGATCCTCTAGTTGGAGCTGACATGATGGAGTTGTTTGGTGAGCTCTTTATAGTCTTCTTCTTTTTTTTCCTTCTTTTGTTCTTTTTGAAAATTGTGTCAAAATATTTTGGTATAGCTTCTATTTATAGTTTATGATATAAAAATAATTTAAATAAACTGATTATTGAAAAAAAGATAGAGATGTGTTTTTTACTTCTAATTTTGATTATTAACTTTTAATACATATAAGTTACACAAAAATATCTTGCCATAGATGGAATTTAGGAGTCCCACGTCAAAAAAAATATTAAGTAAAACCATATGGGCTAGATTCATTTTAAATATGGATCTCAACATATGAGAATTGAATTTATATTAGACTATTTTTTAGCAATTTTTTTGTGTCTGATGTTATGGTCTCTAGCATTACTGATGCAGCAGAAAAACATGAAGTGCAAAATATGGAGCAACAAGAACAATTCAACTATTCTAAAACTCTGTCAAATTTGACTATTACCATAATTATAAAAAAAGAAGATAAAATTGGTCATTGACACAGAATGGTGTCAACCATTACACCCACATTGGATGGTAATGGTGATAGTAAGTGCGGTGGTTAGTGATAGCGAAGATGGAATTTTACTATTTAAATGTTCAAATTTTGAATAAATTATATTTACATTTTTTGAGTTTGGATTTAACACATATTACTCTTTGAAGTTTGAGAAATTACACTAACTCTCTATTATTATAATTATTTAAACAGAATGAAGATATTGAATTCATACACTATTTCTTTTTTTGCTTTACTTTGCTTTACTTCTATTTTTTTTTTCCTTTCTTTTGATTACTTTTTTTTTTTTTTAAAGGAAATTTCTTCCATTTGTCTACTAGGAGTTGTTAACTTTTATATAAACAGGAGATTTGTGAAATGAGGCTATTAACCACAGGGGTAGGAATGCAATTTTCGGAATGTAATTTTTAAAATGTCAGAGGTGAGATGTAATTGGATCAAACCTCGGGGGGGGGGGGTGTCAGTGTAATTTACCCTAAAATTTTACTGTCTAAATTAATGTTAATAGAGTAAAAATAAGGGAGTTGTTATAATAAAGACAAAGAATAAAGTGTATTTAAAGCAAAGTGGAATGAGAATAGCGATTACGAAAAATGTTGTTAACAAACTAAAATTTTATTTTGTTAACGTTAACTTTACAGTAAAATTTTACTTTTTAAAATTTTATAATCAACATGATTTATTGGATATATATTGATGAGAATATTTTAAAAATACTAATTTTATTAAGAATAAATAGCTATATAAAAAATATAAAGTTCAAATGTGAAACAGTATTTTGTCACTGACATATAGATTGTGCCAGCATATAGTCCTTATTGGAGCAAAATGAACATGCGCATCCTCATTTCATTAAAATTCTTCTTTAATACTGGCAAAAAAAAAAAAAACCCTTTAATAAAGTGCATTTTTTTATTTTTTATTTTTTTATCATTTAAAAAAACTGTGCCCTTTTTTTTTTCTTCCTATTCTCTCTTTAATGCATTAAAAGAGAGTAAAGCAATACTATACAAATAAAATTGTTGTACAAAATGATGCAATTTTTTATGTGGTTTTCATTGGAAAATCTCACCATTATGTTTAAAAAGTACCACTTGGACAGCATTATAGATGAGTTATCTATAAATAATTAATAACAAAAAGGTAATGTGTTTTTTAAAACCTTTTTTGGCAGGCCTCGTTTGGGAACCCTCATTTTAGTCAAAAAGTCAAAAAGTTACTAAATTAGTCAAAAAGTCAACAATCCATACCAAAAAGTCAAAGATTCTCTTTTCTCTCTACTTTTTGTACATCTTTTCGTAAAAAGCCAAAAAGTCATCCTAAACATACTAATTTTTTTTAGCTCATATTTTAACGAAATAGCCAAAAAATTACTAAATTAACTTGTTCCCAAACGGGGCCACTTCTCAAAATAGGTAAACTTTTTTAGTTTTTGAAAAATTATTATTATTATTGTAAACGTTTTCAATAAAAGCTTTTAATTACAAAAATTGTATAGCCACTTATAAAAAAAAATTGTAGAACAAAAATTTAAAAAAAAAAAAAAAAATGGCTTCATTAATGGGATGTGGTGAAATAGTGGTTGACTTTCAATGATCAAGATAATCATAATAGAGAGGTACATGCTGTGGTCAACAATTTGGACTTCTTATTCATCTTTGAATGAAGTGAAGTCATTATCAGAATAACATTAATCATAATCACACGTGGAAAAAAAAATGTTTTATACATTTGTTTTTTTTGATACACGGTATATATCAATAGGAATTAATTTTTTAATATTAATAAAGGCAAGAAGACAACACAAACAAGAAGTCAAAAACAAAACATTTTGGCCGTGTTTGATTTGTCTTTTGAATCATGATTTTAAAGATAAAATTTTTAAATTATTTTTTAAAATTTATAATCAAACATACAATTTAAAATTATTTAAAATTTAATTTGAAAAATAATTTCAAAACTCATAATCAAACACACAATTTAAAACTCAATTTAATTTTTTTTTAAATTCAAAACCAAACTCTTTTCAAAACATTATTTTAAAAGAAAAAAAATCAAAAAAATATTTTTTTATTTTGTTTTTAAAATTATTTTTGAAATCATGATTTGAGCGTGCAGTCATGTTTTGAGTTATGAGTTTTGAATGGAGTTTTTAAAAGAGAAAATTTATTTAGTTATGAGTTTTGAAAAGAGTTTTGAGTTGTATTTTGAAATTTTTTAGCTTTATTTTTTTAAGTATTTAAAAATTTTCTTAATTTTATTTTCTTTAGAATAAATATTTTATATTTTATGTTTTAAATATTTATTTATTTATTTTACATGTCTCACAAAGTACTGATTTAAGGCACCGTTTGGGAAGCAAAATTGAGGCTATTTTAGCCACGTCCGGACAAATTAGGCTTATTTAGCCACGTCCAGACAAAACAGAAATCAATGTGTTGGGTTCAATCCCTTGTGGGGTAAATTTACCAAAATACCCTGAAAAGAGAAGAAGCTATTCTTGGCATTGTTCCCTCAGCGTGACTTTTGGGGTACTGACCCACTGTCACTATTTTTTGACATGGAAGGATTTTGGGTTTTTTTTTCCCCCTAAAATAATCATAAAAGAATAAAAATAATTTTTTAGTTCAATAAAATAAAATATTATATTAAGAGATTGTTTAGGGTGTCCTAAATAAGTATACTTTTCATCTTTTTTTACTACAAAATTGAAAAAACATATATAAATATTTGGGTTAACTTTTTAATTTTTTATGAAAAAATATGTATTAACAAATTGCATAAATTAGTGTGTAGGGAAAATTTTAAAAAAAAGAATGACAAAAATACGGCTCATCCAAAAAAAAAAAGTTTTAAATATTTAAATTTTTTTGTTATATATTTGGTTATGATTTCAGTGTAGACTTCTGAAAGTAGTATGGAATTTCAAGTTATGTGTTTGGTTATAAGTTTTAAAAATAATTTATTAATTGAGTTTTATTTTATGTGTTTGGTTACGATTTGAGTGTAGAGTTGTTTTTAAATTTAAAATATTAACATTTTAAATTATTTTTATTTTTTGAATATTTAAATTTTTTTGTTAAAATAATTTTTTGAATATTTAAATTATTTAAATTTTTACGATTTAAATTTTTTGAATATTTGTTTTAAATTTTTTCCAAGGTAAATTTTTTAGATTATTTACATTATTTAAATATTTAAAATAAAATTAAAATTAAAATTCAATTAAAATAAAATTAAAATTAAAATTAAAATTAAAAATTAATTAAGTTTTGTTTTATATATTTGGTTACGATTTAAGTATAGAGTTGTTTTTAAATTAAAAATATTAACATTTTAAATTATTTAAATTTTTTGAATATTTAAAAAATTAAAATAAAATTTACGATTTAATTTTTTTAGATTATTTAAGTTATTTAATTTTTTAAATAAAATTTAAATTTCAATTTAAATTTAAATTTAAATAAAATTAAATATTTAAAATAAAATTAAATATTATTTAAATATTTAAATTAAATTAAATAAAATTGAATTAAAATAAAATTAAAATTAAAATTAATGTAAAATTAAATTAAATATTTAAAATAAAATAAAATAAAATAAAATTAAAATTAAATTATTTACAATACACAGGACAATGGAATAAAACTTCACTTTTTATCATTTACAGAAAATGAAAAAAAATAAAAATAAAAAACACATGAAAAAACCATTTGCAAAAAAAAAAAAGCCCTAAAAAACAGACCTTAAAATACACAGGACAATTATTTAAAACCTCACTTGTTATCATTTTACACAAAATTAAAAAAAAATAATTTTAAAATCAAAATAAAAAAACACATGAAAAAACCATTTAAAAAAAAAAACAAAACCAAATTAATGTAATAAAAAAACAAATATTAAAATGACCAAAAAAAACCATTTGTGTCAACAATTCCAGCCGCCGAAATAAAAATAAAATTAAAAAAAAAAAGAAGGGCCGAAATAAAAATAAAATTTAAAAAAAAAAAAAAAAAAGGGGGAAAGTGAGTGGTGACGTCACTGTCAGGGGGCAAAATTAGTTGCCAGGGGCAGTTTAGTAATATTACATATGGACACCTCACCAAAAAGTCAAAAAGCCAAAAAAGTCATTTCCAAACCAGACTTTTTAGCCCCAGGTTAAAATAGCCAAAAAGTCAAAAAGCCAACCCACTTCCCAAACGGAGGCTAAAGTTGTTTCATTTTGAGAGAATTATTAGGGGTGATAACATGATTTGGTACTTAAAACTGAATTAATTAAGGAATCAATTAAATCCATTTGATAATCATTTTAAAATATAGGTTAAAATTTAAAAAAAATTTAAGTCATATAAAACTTTTTTAATTGTCACTAAATTTATAAATACTAAATATAAATATCAATATACACTATTATAAACTCACCACCACCGCCACTATTATCACCATCACTACCATCACTACTACTATCACCACTACTACCACCATGTCGCGGCCACTACTACATCTACCACTATTATCATGTCACCACAACTACTACTACCACCATTACTATTGCTATCATCACCGTCACTATTACCATTACCACTACCACTATCATCATTACTACCGCTACCACCACCACCACCACCACCACCATCAACATGCCACCGCTGCTGCTACTGCCGCCACTATTACCATCACCTTCATCACCATTGTCATAAACACCACTATCCTTTACTATCACTACTATCGCTACTACCACAACCACTATCATTACCATCACTACCACTATGCCACTGTCACTACCACTACCATCACAATATAAAAATTAAAATATATAATTTAAAAATAATAAATTTTAAATTTAATTTTATACATATCAAATAATTTATTTTTAATTTAACATCTAAATTTTTATTAAATAATTTTTTTAACTTAATTTTTAATTTTCAATTTTCAACTTTTAATTATATCAAATGGCTAGCACCTTGGTCACTAACGATACATAAAACAAAAAGAAGTCGGCTGGGTATTATCCAACTCACTATACCACTTAAAAGATTATAATGAATTCATCATAAACTTGACAGAGTGGGTACATCACAAAAAAAAAAAAAAAAAAAAAAACTTGACAAAGTGCGTTAGGATATAGTTTCAGAATCCCACCCACTTTTGAAAATTGATAACTAGAGAGTGTTTATTGAAAAGGGTAATGAATCTTTTGATTAAGAAAGGTTTTATTGGGGTGTACACAGTATACACATTGAGATATGACTTGATATATATTTATATAATAAAACAGGACGATTTTTGAATTTGTCTTACACATATTTATTCTATTAGGATATTTGAACAGCTCAGATCTATTTAATTTATAAAATAAATTAAACACAAATTAACATAAGTCTTAAACTTTTACAAATTTATATTCAATGTACATATTTTTATAAGATTACTTAGGTGAGAAAAGGAAAAAGTAAGAGAGAGAAGTGGGAAAATAAAAAATGTACATGTAGGATATTTTTCAAAAAATATATCTCAGCCGTTATTTTATAAATTGAATAGATCTGAGCTGTTCAAATGTCATAGTAGGACAAATGTGTGTAGGACAAATTCAAAAACCGTTTTGCTTTATTTTATAAATGTTGAATATTCATATGAGATTTAAATTTATGAAATCTATCATGTGTTTAATATATTTAAAAATAATAATTAATTGTTCAAATTCATTTAATTTGTGGACTGTAAAATTCATTAATTTAATCTCCACTACACAGAGTAAAATTTGGTTCCTAATTCTGGGACTGTAGACTTTTCCATATAATATGAATAAAAAAAAATAAGTGAACAAAAAGGAGAAAATAATAAATAAAAAAAACAAATAGAGAGAAAAATAAAAATGAGAGAAAATAAAAAAAAAAATAAAAAGAAAAGAGAGAGGAAATGTAGGATCATAAGATCATAGAAGGATGAATGAGAAAAGGAAAAAGTAAGAGAGAGAAACGGAAAAATAGAAAATGTGCATGTGAGATATATTTTTTGAAAAATATGTCTCCGCCATTGTTTTATAAATTGAATTGAGTTGTTCAAATGTCCTAGTAGGACAAATGTGTGTAGGACAAATTCAAAAACCGTCCTTCTTTATTATATAGATGTTGAAGATTCATATGAGATCTAAATTTATAAAGTCTATCATGTATTCAATATATTTAAAAATAATAATTAATTGTTTAAATTCATTTAATTTGTGGACTGTAAAATTCATTAATTAATCTCTACTACACAAAGTAAAATCTGGTTTCTAATTCTGGAATCGCAGACTTTTCCATATAATATAAATAAAAAATAAGTGAACAAAAAGGAAAAAAAAAAACAAATAGAGAGAAAAATAAAAATAGGAGAAAATAAAAAATAAAAATAAAAAGAGAAGAGAGAAGAAGGTGGGATCATGAGATCATAGAAGGACGGGTAAGAAAAGAAAAAAATAAGAGAGAAAAGCAGAAAAATAAAAAATGTACATATAGGATATTTTTAAAAAAATATATTTCAACTATTATTTTATAAATTGAATAGATCTGAACCGTTCAAATATTTTAATAAGACAAATATTTATAAGACAAATTCAAAAATCGTCCAACTTTATTATATAGATATATATCACTAGAGGACCCATTCTCCACAACCCACAGTATGTATCGCTGAGGAACATTATGGAAGAAGCGAGAGGGCACTACCCACTTTAGTTGAAGTCTAATTGCAAAACGTGTTATATTATAGTCTATTCATCGACCACGTTTACAATTTATTATTTTAAAATTATAAAAAACATGCTTATATTTATTTTAGATAAAAATAAAAATAAAAAATATATTTAGTACGAGAGGGTTTGATAGCATGATTCAGTATTTAAAATTAAACTGATTAAGTAATAATCAATTAAGTCTGTTTAATAATTATAATTGATATCACTTAAAAATTTAAGTACCTCATAAAATGTAGGCTAAAACTTAAAAAATTTTTAAATCAAATAAAATTTACTTAATTTTGATTGAATTTACAAATATTAAACATTAATATCGATATACACTAAACTCACTGCCGCAACCACTATCACCATACCACCGCCGCCGCCACTACTACCGCCACCACAATCACCATCATCATGTTATCACCATTGCCGCCGCTACCACCACCACCACCACCACCACCACTACTATACTACAATTATCATCGCTACCACCATCACCATGCTATCGCTACCACTACTACTATGCCACTGCTACTGCTACCGCTACCTCCATTGCCGCTGCCATCATGTCATTGCCAACATTGCCGCCGCCACCACCACCACCACAACTATACCACTCTACCACCATCATCATCACAATATAAAAATTAAAATATATAATTTAAAAATAATAATTTTCAAATTTTATCTTACACATATCAAACAATTTATTTTTAATTCAGCACTTATCAAATAGGGTTGAGCAAGGAATCTGTGAAATCCGTAATCCGATCCAGTCCAGTCCAATCCGGTAGGTTTGGATTGGTTTTTTTGAATCCGTGGTTCGGTTCCGGATTGAAGAATTAAAAATCCGTAGTCCGCGGATTGGTTCCGGATTGAACCCCACGGTTCCGGATTAGAACCGTTCCGGACCGTATACAAATAGTCTATATTTTTATTATACATCCTCCCCTATAATATCTTCTCTTATTTCATATAAAACCTAAACTCAAACCTAAATCCGCATAATATCTTATTTTATTACTTTTCTTTGTTAGTTTTTAATTTTAATTTGTAATGGTCTAAACACTTATAGTGAAACCAATTTTCTTATGGTTATTTAAATTCTAGAACAGTATGTCGCTATTATAAAAAGACATGTTGCTATTGTGGAACAAATATAGTGCTATGTTTATATTTTTATGAAATTAAAGTGTTATATATATATTCTTTTGTTATTTAATTATGTGAATCCGTGGTCCTAAACCGATCCAATTCGTGTTAAATGGATTGGTTCGGATTGGTTCCATGATTTAAACGGATTGGATTGGTTTCAATTTTTCAGGAACCGTAGATAACGGATTGGTCCTGATTTTATCACAATTCGGTCCAATCCAGACCATGCTCACCCCTATTATCAAATAGTTTTAAAACTTAAAAAATTTTAGCATTCAGTTTTCAATACTTAATTTTCAATTTTTAGTTTCAGCTTTATCAAACACTAGCCAAACACTAGCCATACAAATATTTCAAAATTTAAAAAATTGTGATAAATCCAATCTGAGGAGTATATAAAACATTAGGTCCAGTGATTTTTTTTTTTTTTTTGTTAGTGAAAGGTCCACTATTTGTGAAATAATTTGATGATAAATCTTTTTGTTAGTTTTGGAGGACATTTTGTCTTTAATTTTACTCCTTGATTTATCTGTTGACTTTTTTTTGGCTATCTGTTCAAATTTATATCTATTTATTGAAATTATTTTCTATCTATTCAAATTTATATCTATTTGTTTAATTTTTTCCGTATCTGTTCAAATTTATATCTATTGGCTCAATTTTTTCCCTTATCTGTTCAAATGGGTAAATTTTTTATTATTTGTCCAAATTTTTTTCTCCTATCTGTTCAATTTCAAATATTTTCTTATTTGTTGAATTTTTTTAATCTATTTTTTTATCTGTTGAATTTTTTTTAACATATCTGTTGAAATATTTTCTCTCTCTATTTATTAGTTTTTTTTTTAATTCTATTTGTTAAATTTTTTAACCTATTTTTTTCTTTATCTGTTGAACATGCTCAAATCTTTCTCTTTCACTCTCTCTCCAGAAACCACTATCTATACAAATTGATTTTACAAACTCACTTTTTTTCATTTCTCTCTCTATCTGTCTCTCTCTTTTTCATTCATCATCATCTCTTTTTCTCTTTATCTGTTGATTTCACAAATCAACTCTCTCTCACACACACACACACACACACACACACACACACACACACACACACACACATATTTATCTTCATGATTTTGTTTCTCTCTATCTGTCTTCATCTCTCTTACTTATCTTCATGATTTTGTTTCTCTTTATCTGATTTCTTCTCTTTTACTCATTCTCATCTCTCTCTCTCTCTCTCTCTCAGCTATTTGTTTAAAAAAAAATTAAATATGTCTCCCTGACCAAGACTCTGAGATCGAAACAAGATGTGAATACAAATCCAAATCAAAACCCAATACAAAGATCAGGATCAAAAGAAAATATTATACTCAATAACGAGTCTCTAAATATAAAGTCGAAAAGTAAAAATAATAATCACTAGCAAAAAACAAAAAATCAATTACATATGATCAACTACAACATTGTCTTTTAATAATATATATACATGCTTTCTTTTCGGAAAACAAATCTAGCGATTCAAAGTTGTTCTTTGGAGGCTCGAGACAGCTCTAGAAATAGATGAATGTAGAGATACCAATTCTTCTTAATCAACACGTGCCTAAAATTCAAATCAACAACCATACACATCAAACTACAGACTACTACAACTAAATATATATATATATATATATAGAGAGAGAGAGAGAGAGAGAGAGAAGGGTGGTTAAATTCCAAATTTCAACCTTGAAAAGATCGGACTTTCTGTAAGTACAAGGTCTGAAGTTGTTGATCCTCACCATTCTCTCCAAAACTTTATTCAACGGCCCTAGTTTTTTTATCCAAACCGATTGAGAAACAAGCTCCATCTCTTTTCTCTCTCTAAACTCCATAGATAATCAAATCTCGAATCCCTCGATGTTTACAACATTTTAATATTCGATCGCTCTCTGAATCCAACACACTTCGCAACCGTAAATCGATCTTCATGTATCAGTGGCCATGGAAATGCCTTTGATCTCTTCAAGTCCTCATACTGTTAAAGAGATCTTCAAAGACTATAGGGGTCATCATGCTGGCGTCATTCACGCTCTTATAGTCGGTGAAATTAGATATGGATTTGGATGAAGGTTAGGAGGAGGATGGCAGAGCTAGAGGATAAGATGATGAAGAAGAGTCAACAGAGATCTCACGTTGGTGGTGGTGAAGTGACATAAGGTTTTCGTCAATGATGAAGCGGCAGAGATGAGAGAGAGAGAGAGAGAGAACCAATGATGATTTTATCATCAGCGACTAACGGTGGTGGTAAAGCGACAGAGCTTTGATGACAATGTCAGTGCGAGCGATGGCGACTGAGCGATCTAGGGTTTTGAATCTCTCTTTCTCGCACGTCTTGAATCTCTCTCTTTTTTGCTCCGCGAAATGGTTCTCTCCCTATTGCTCCTTGAAATGGTTGAGAAAGATATATAGGTAATTTAGTCATTTAGCACAAGCATGTCCTTATGGACATATGTCACGCCCCAAAATTTGGACAATTAAATATTAAATTAGGATTAAACCCCAATCAATATTCCATCATCCAAATCCTAGGGGTGAAACAAAAACTAAACGCAAACCAAACCATCCACCATAAATTCATAACTAACAAATACCTCAACATTAAAGTAGCAACAACTAGTCAAAACAACTTAAATAAAGTACGGTTACAAACTATGCCAAATTATTCCAATACTAAAGTCATAAAAAAAAAAAAAAATACATGAACTACTAACAACCCTAAGCTCAAGAAAACCAAAGAAATCCAAGAGATATGCCCAAAAACTATAGTTATTTCTCGTCACCACCGTAGCCTCAACTAATCCTACAAAGGAAGTTCGGCTGCGCTCAAACAGAACGCACCCGAGTTGCCAAGAGACAAAACGGGTCAGTATACAGGTATACTGGTATGAGTACAATATTTAACACCCACATGTCTACCAAACACAAACAAAAATACATTTAATTCTTATTACGGGACAAGACAAGTAGTTCCAACCGCACCGAGACGAATGGGTAGTTTCCCGAGATACGGTGGCATTTAGTTTCTTGTCCATACATAACGAAATATAAATTGATTATAAAATAGACAAAATAAAAATAAAAATATGGTGGGTCAGCCTTGCATAAAAAGTTAGTAAGACCTACCATCCTGCAAAACAAATAAAGTTAGTATAATTTAATCATAAGTAACTCGTTGAAAAAAAAAATATAAAATTACACCGTTTCATACTTAAAATAATTTGAATTGATCAAAACTCAAAGAACGAAAGTTATACAGAATCAAATTTCCTAAAAGACAATGCAAATGAATTTAATAGAAACTGAACAGGTTAAGAGAAAAACTTGATATAAAAATCTAGACAGAATTTAATCGAAAAAATATGAAACTGAAAACGAACAAAAACTGCCCTAAGATGATTTTTTTCGAAAAATTTCAAAACACGAAAAGTGTGCAGAATAATGTTTTACTTCAGTTTACGCGAAATCAATAAAAATGAGCTTGTTTCGTGGGTTAAAACAGCCTATAAAATCTGTATTACCAAAATAAATCAAACCGACAATAACCAAAGTCATTCGATTATAAGTTCTAATCGATCTTTTTAATAAAAAGCTAAAACACAAAAGTTGTCCAAAATCACGTATACATGCCTCTGGTCAAATTTCATAATTTATCGAGGTCGTTTACTATTTTTTTATCACGTACAAATCAATACCAATCACACTATACTAATAAACTCATAATTAAATTCTTTGTACCTTAATTCCACCACTTCGGCCTTCCCCTTCCGGCCTATACATATATCTCATGTGCCTCCCGTATACCTAACACCGCTCCGAAGCCAAACTTGCACGGGGATATCGTCCCAAGTTTGACTCACACTCCCCGGATGGTTAGCATATACGTACGCGCACAAATCAAAGCACTCGTCTACTCATGAAAATGAGGCAACAATATATATATACACAACATCTCACACATGAGAATAAACATAACAATGCCGAGCGTAAGGCATTCAAATAAATCTCATAATCTTCACTTTTTTTTTTATACACTTTTTCTCACCATCACTCAAATAAAATAACAATCCATAGAGTCATGGTGGAGTATAAGGAATTTACCTATGGGTTCCTAATTAATTTTAATTTTATATAACCATGAATGTGATTACAACCATAAAATAAATACATATAAAAACTTTAAACTTGGCATACACAATTAATCTAATAATGAAATCAATCCATCATCTACATGTAATTACAAAATCAAACCAATATCAAATAAATAAATAAAAACAATGAATCAATTTATCATCTAACCACTATCTATGGATTCTAAATTTATTTCAATTTCATATAATCATAAGTGTGATTACAATTATAAAATCAATCCATATAAAAACCATAAACCTTGCCTATACAACTAATCAAAATAATTAAAATCAATCAATCATCTAAAAATCTTAAACCTTACATACACAAACTAAACAAAATAATTAAATTTAATCAATCATCTAAAAACCTTAAACTTTACCTACACAACTCATCAAAGTAATTAAAATTAATCAATCATCTAAAAACCCTAAACTTTCCCTACACAACTAATCAAAATAATTAAAATCAATCACTCATCTAAGAACCCTAAACTTTACATACACTACTAGTCAAAATAATTGAAATCAATCTATCATCTATAAACCCTAAATCTTATATCCACAACTAATCAATATAATTAAAATTAATCTATCATCTTTATGTAAAAACAAAATCAAACTAATATCAAACAAATAAAAATAAATAAATAAAAATAACAAATTAAACATAAATCAAGGGAAGTAGAGTTTGTACTCACAATATTATTTTGAAGCTCAAAAAATTATTTGAAAAACTAATGGAATCACCAAAACAAAACCCTAACTTTTTTTTTTTTTCATTTTTCTCCTCTCCTCTTCTTCCATGCCGTCTCTCTCTTCTCTCTTTTTTTTTTTGGAAAATAATTGGTGGCCCTAAAACTGTGGCTCAAATTGGCTCAAATTGCCAGTTTTGGTAACTTTGTTTTTTTTTTTTTTTTTTTTTTTACCTGATAGGAAAATTTGAGCCATTAGGGACACCCAAATTCGGGCCCCCTACCATTGCCCTTTTTTTTTTTTTTCTCTCTCTCTCGGTTTCCGCTGCGCGTCCGATTCACTTTTCTTTGATTGACTAATCTATTTTCTAACCTAATACACCATTATATAATATTATATAATACATTATAATATATATAAATATAAATATAAGATTAAATATATATAAATATCCATATATAACACCTCTCTTTTTTATATAATAAATATAAATATATAAATATTTAGATTAATTATATATAATTAAATAACACATTAAATTAATTAATTATCACATTAAATTCTCATGTAACCACACAATTAATAAAGCCAAAAATAAAATAAAATAATAATAATCATAATAATAAATAAATGATTTAAGATAATTAGGGTCGCTACAACATAATAGTTGTACGCTTGGACTTTTGGGAAGAAACAATTCAAATTTGAATTTATAGCCTAAGCACCCTTTAAAATTTTATTTTGAAAATAAGTGAAAAATAATGGCTATTGATGGTTGAAAATGGTTATTGGTCTTGGAAAATGATGCCTAAAGGAGGTTTCTAGCCATAGGAAGTGGTGCCACGAAGTTATTGCCAATGGTAGGAGATGGTAGTTGGTTAGTGTATGTACCTCATTTTGACTGGCCCTAAGATTTTGTCGCTTTCTTTTGATTATACGATGATGATAATCATAATATGTTTCTCACAAAATCTTTAGTAACAAAAAAAATGGAATTTAAGCTTTACTTCTTAACCTTGAGCCAATTTTAGACAAGTGTTTAGACCCCTGGGACACCTGGAGTGAACATGGCCCAAACCGGAGTGAAACTAGGCTGAGCAGGGAAAACGATTTTTTTCCTCCTTGACCAGTTGACTGCCCGAACGTCTGGCCAGTCGGCCACTTCAACATATTGCAATTAGAATTTTGTTGGTCAGTTCGTGTGGGTATTCCGTTATCTTATTTTATGATATATTTAGGCTCCAAATGCATACACACTCAGTCTTCATTGCCAAAAGAACTTGACCCTTCAAAAAAGATAGAGCTAAAGCAAAGGGAGTGCTCCATAAACACATTAATACTCCATTGTCTTTCCCATCTCTGGTTACCTTCATTGATAGACTCCACTTACGTTGTCTATATACAGAGGTCTGAAATGAAAGAGAAAGAGAGATTGGATGAAGAAAGACTAGATTGCTAAGAGAGAGTCCGAGTTTTTAAGTGTTAAAGTTGAGAAGTCTAAGATGTGAATTTCCATTACACTGGTATACACTGTTATTTGATCCAAACATTCCAGTACACTGATATACCATCCTTACACACTATTGTTGATCCTAAAAATTCCTTCATAGCCAGCTTGGGTAGCTTTGATCAAGGAGTGTTTAGTTTGTGTCAAAAGTGAGAAAACTAGAGTGAATTATGAAATTTGGGTTTTCACCATCTTTGCTACACAAATTGTTAAACAACCCAAAATTGTCATTTTAGCTAAAATTCCAAATTTTTGAATGGAGGATTCAGAACATAATTAATAATCTTGAGGGTGATCAAAAGGAAGTTTGAAAATTAAGAAATTCATTCTTTCTTTGAAAGGTGAATTTTCAATTTCTTTTATTTCTTACATTTTCTATCTTATATTTGTTTTCTTGTTTTAATTTCATATTAGTAATGTTGTACTTTAACCGGAAGTGGTTAGTTGAGCCACCTACATATTTCTCATTTGTTCATTTTCTTAGTTTTGCAACAAGACAAGTTTTGCTAGGCTTAGTTGGTTGGCCTGTCTATTTGGCTGGCCAGTTAACTTCTTTTGGACAAGATGGCATAGTCTTCCAATGTTGACCAATTTTTGGTAGTTTCCAAGGCACATGAAGATTCTAATTTTTTTTTTTTTTTTTTGTGAGTGTTTTGTGAGGTTTTATATATGTTGAAATATTTTCCTCCCCCCTTTTTTATTTGGTTTATAATTATTCTTTCAAGTGTTGTAATAATTCTCCGCCCCGCTTCTTTCTATCCCATTCTTTTCCTTGTTTTTCCTTATTTGTGCATAAGTATCATATTTTGTTTTTCATTATATCCTTGCTTGGTATCCATATTTCATGCATCTTGATTTGGCTAAGTTTGTATTTGTAGATTTAATCAATTCTTATGTGATTATGTGCGCTACCTCATGTTCTTGTGATGATTCACATGTTATATCTTAGAAGTCGAATCTTTAACTGCATCTTATGTGCAAATTGCATTAGGATCTTGTATATAAAATCATGCATATTTTGCTAACTTTGTTTTGTAACTGTTCGCGAAACATCGGTAAACATGTAAGTTTGTATGCTTTGGCATCCTGCTTATGTATGTTTTTCTTACTATGTTTTGCATCCTACCATGTGACTACTTGTTTACTTGATATAACTGTATGAATGCCGATGAATGAAGGTTGTGCCGCTTAATTTGAAATAATGTTGATTTTCATTGTTTGTAAACTCAATTTATTTGGGTTGTACATCTTCAAAACTCTTTCAAAACATATGAAATCAAGTTGTTCCAAAATGAATGACATAGTCTATACTTGTATGCTTTACATAGTAAATTTTAAGATTTATTAATTAACCGGAATATGAATACATAAAGTTAATAAAAATCATATCATGGTTTAGTAGAGGCCGATCTTTGATCGGGTGAGCGAGGGTGCTCATCTAAGGTTTTAAGCCAAGCATTTTTTATTACGATGAACAGTGGCATTGGCACGAGTTACGAGTTTCCTAATTTTTTTCAAAATATTAGGTGGCGACTCTAAGATTTAGTGATGCAATCTATTTTTGACAAAAAAATTTGTAATAAAATTGTATTTCTATAAAAGTTGTCAAATTTGGACTCTCATCTATGTTTCACATTCACTTATAAGACTAGATCAAAGAAATCGAGGGTCTGAACTATTTAACGCGCACGAGTACCCTCAAGCGATGTTACAATCGGCTACCTAAGATGGTTTTCAATAAGGGGTGATGGTCGAAGGTGGTTACTGCTTGTGGGATGTTGTTGACAGCCAATGGAGGTGGTGGCTAGAAGAGATCTTCCTCATGGTGGTTAGAAAAGGTGGGAGAAAGAGAAAGAAAAAAATAAAATAAAAATAACAAGTGAAACTAACCCTTTTGTGTTTACAATTTTTAAAATTTCTATAAAATAAAGTGAAAATTATAAATACAAACATTATCTAGCAAGCTCTAATAGTGTTAGTAATGGGCACCAAGTTCATACAAATTTAATATTTTTAAAATAAAATTGACAAGATTAAAATGTTGGGACCAAAATGACCAAAGTTTAATGGTAGCTATCTCTAAATTTTAGAAAAAATATAACAAGCCTCACAAGTTTAATATTATTGCACGGAGCTTTCTTTTAGTATGACTAAAATAACCAAAATTAATGCAGATAGTGTGCTAGCACAAAAATAAGCAAAAAATATATATATACTTTTCAATATAAAATAAATATCAACACTTTTTTTCATTATACAATTAACAAATTATTAATAAAAAAAATTAAATATTATATGAATTAAAACTTTAAAAGAATCCAATATAATTATACAACATTATTTATTTATTTTTTTAAATCATCAGTCCATCTTTAAAGTTGGAACCCATAATTTTGGAAAATGCATTCTACCCCCAGTTGGGGGTGACACCCAGTGAGGTGTCGTGCGGGGGTTGGACCAAAAAAACAGTTTTTTTTTTTTTTTTTTTTTTTTTGATTTTTGGCCAGTGGGGGCGCGCCACGTCACTGGGGGCGCGACCCCCACTGGGGGTATGAAGCAAAGTTGCATAATTTTTCATGTGGAACTTTTTATTTTTGTGTGAACTCTCTAATTTCCAAACCTTTTATTTCATGTCATTTTTTAGGTTGTGTTTAAATTATAAAGTTAAATAAGTATTAAAAAAGACAAAATATATTATTATTATTATATTTCACTCATATATTTCACTCATATTTCACTCATACTTTTAAAAAAAAAAAAAAAAATCTCTATTGAATTCGTTATAACTTTAGCATTGTACGTAGGTGTGAAAGCTAAGACATATAGATGAGGGGTTCAGTCGAAATTTTCTAGGTGGTTTAGGAATGTGCTCCACTTTGTCGACCACCGTTGACCACACACTTAGCACTTTTTATTTTACTGTTTACCGAACTTCATTCGGTATAGTGGGTAATTTTTCATTCAATATATCGGGTAATTTTTCTAGATTAATAATATTACAAATTTAGAATTTAAAAAAAAAAAAAAAAAATTTAAAAAGCATTTAAAATTTTA
Source organism: Camellia granthamiana (assembly GCA_036172215.1). NCBI lineage: Eukaryota > Viridiplantae > Streptophyta > Magnoliopsida > Ericales > Theaceae > Camellia > Camellia granthamiana. Next base: position 529,480 of record JAXFYN010000051.1, on the reverse strand, counting down.
AATTTATGGTTAAAATTCACTTAAGAAGTTACTCCAAACCAACAACTTCATATACTATTTATCTATCATTCTGAATCAATTTTAAAAATTAAATTTTTTTTTTATAAAATACTCTTTTTAGGGCAATGGTAGGAGGCCCGAATTTGGGTGCCCCTAATATCTCAAATTTCCCTATCAGGTAAAAAAAAAAAAAAAAAAAAAAAACAAAATTACCAAAACTGACAATTTAAGTCAATTTAAACCACAGTTTTAGGGTCACCAATCATTTTCTTTTTAGATATGAATATTGTAATACTCTTCCTATTCAATAATCGAACATGAAGGTGGGTGACGTATCAATCTTATCATTGTGCCAAGTGCCAATGCCACGTATCACACAGTGTTAAGTTAATTCACAAGCCAATTATGAGTCGTCTTCTTCATAATTGCTGAGTCAAAGTAAGTAGTATGACTCCCAACATAATTACGGCATTTGACTTTTTGTGCTTACCTGCAAAACAAATGAGTATTTCATGTATGGAGTTGTTTTCTTGATGTACCCACTTTTGAGATAGCTACTTTCACAATCAAGTATAGTCAAATGTTTTATCTTAGGCCTCGTTTGGCAATCGAATTTTTTAGTTAAAAAATTAAAAAATTATTAAATTAGTTAAAAAGTTAACAATTCATACAAAAAAGTCAAAAATTCTCATTTCTCTATACTTTTTGCACATCTTTTCGTAAAAAGTCAAAAAGTCATTCCAAACATGTTAGTTTTTTTAGCTCATATTTTAGCAAAATAGCCAAAAAGTTACTAAATTAGTCTGTTCCCAAACGAGTATAGGCTGCATTATGTTCTCGTTATGGAAGGAGACTCAGGTCAACGGTTCATTTTAAAAATTATTGAATCAATAAGTTTAAATTTAAATTTTTTAGCCAAAATGATATTATATAGCTAAAAGAATGACTGTTTATTCAAAAATTTACTTATCTGTTTAAATGTCACCTGTTTATACATGTGTCATCTATCTGTGTAATTATCTATTCAAATATCTAATTATCTGTACAAATGTGTACACGTGAAACTTATCTGTTCAAATGTCCAACTATATGTTCAAATGTGTATATATATCATCTATCTATTCAATGTCATCTATCTATTCATCTCACCGCCACTAGCTACATGACGACTTTTCTGGCTAATTTTTTTTTACGACTTTGCTGATGCCAACAACTTTCCCAGTAACTTTTCAACGCGTGTCCTTATCACCAAAAACTAAACTTCGGACGAAATAACATATCGTCCCATAAGAATGAACTTTTTACCAATTAACCTAATATTATATGTTATGATACAAACTCCTTGGGTAAAACTCACCCTTAAAAACCGACTTAGGATGCCCAAGAGGTACATTAACCGATGTAGGATTATAACATACGACCATGTTTTGCAGCCGACGTCCATGGTGGCTCGCTTTATCGAAACTAACCTAGTGGCTGCCCTTTTCCTTCTAGCGGCTTCACTCAACTAGTATTTGACACCTTTGTCGGTATCTTAATTCAGCCTATAAGTCCTCTTTGTTGCTTGAACCACAAAGTCACACTCATCCGATCCCATACTTGACATGGTGGCTGACTCTGATATCAAATGATATGAGTCTCTTGGATAGAACTCACCCTTAAAAATCGCAGCTTGCAAGGCGAGGGTGCCCAAAAGACACGTTAAGAGGTATGGAATTGTAACATTTTTTTATATTACTAGTTATATGAATATCCATGACAAATTATTTATTTGGAAATAATTATTAAAAAAATAATAAAAATAAATAATATAATACTATATACTCAATAATATAAAATAATAATAATAATAATAAATAAATAAATAAATCAATAAGCAGATGATATGTAGCCCTCGTCTTATCTTATACTGAGTTGGTGGCCGCAAAACTAAGCATTAGTGGATCTGCTTTAAATAAGAGAGTCCCAATCCAATCCACTTTCGAAAGTGATCACAATAATAGTCTTTTGTTGAAAATAGTTAATATAGAGTTTATGTGTTTGGTTGAGAAAGCTTTAAAGAACACATTATCATTTTTGTATTGAGATTATGCCTCTTAATCCTTGTCCTCTTCCTATATTGAAAGTGGTATTTCATGTCACAGATACACACACCAGTGTAACCACGGTGGGTCATGCCATATGAAACTCCTTTTTTTTTACTCAGTGGAGAAGAACCTTCATCAACATTCTGTGGCCACAAAAAAATATATAGAGAGAGATACATACAAAATTACATAAAATTTTATCAAATACTTACATGATTTTACACATTGTGGAATTACTATCACATGGATATTTGGTATAATTTTAAGTAGTTTAGATTATGGATTTTAAAAGAGATTTGCAAAGATAAAGTGAAGGGTTACTTATATTTTTTATTTTTATAATTCAATTCAAATTTCACTTTAGTGTTTATAACTTTAAATTAAATAATTTGACATCTAAAATTGTAGTTTTAATCTGGTCATTCTATCCAAATTAGAGGTGAAAATTAATACTTTTGGGACATTTGTCAATTTTCTAAGTTATATACACAGACAAAATTAACGAAAATTTAGATGGAGGAAGTTTAAAGTGGACTTCAATTAGAGATCAAATTGTTTAAATTAAAATTATAGAAACTAAATAAAATTTGGATCAAACTACAAGAGTAAAAGTGTAATCTATATATTATATAAAGAAAATAGGGTTTCTAACTCACAAGTTTTGTGGGAGCTTCAATATCTCAAACTAAAATTTCTAATTTTTTGATTTTAAATAATTAAAAAAAACCTTCTATTGGCCAGTTTTCATTCCAAAAAAAAAAAAAATGAAAATAAAAATTAATATCCTTAATTTATGACTTTCAAATGGAAAGTATATCAAATATATTAAATAAAAAAATAGAAAGTATACTAATTCATTTCAAAATTTAAATTTGAGGGGTACTAAATATGAAAAATAATCCATTAATTTAAATTTAAAATTACAATGATTTATCTCATGATTTATAAGTTTTAAACAATGATTTATCCCATGATTTATCTATATTTATATACTATTATAATTGCAAAATATTATCATCTTTATAAGGTTGAAAGTTGTAATTCTTTTTTTTCATTTTTAATATTGTTTAATTTTTATTAATATATGTCACAATATGATTGGTTTATAAATTAATTTTATTATTTAAAATAAAATTTTAAATTTGAATTCTTTCTTAAATTATGTTACTATAATTTGAATGAGATCAATACCCACTCCTTAAATTTTGCATCATTTATAGAATTACAAAATAAAATTTTAAATTTAAATTCTTCTTTAAATTATGTTATTATAATTAGAATGAGATCAATATTCACATGTGTCGTACCGATGTATCATAATATTATTGGTCTAGATATAATATATTAGTAAATACAAGTGTTCAAATTATTATTCGTTATTAAAAGTTTATATTTTTATTTTTGTCTTTTTTGGTTTTAGTTTTTATAAAAAAATTTACATCCTTCTAAACTACAAGAACTTGAACAATAATTTTTTTTTAATACAAATATATACATTTTTTAACAAAAGACAAAAATATTAAGAAATGAATCACTTTTTTAGCACATGATATAGATGGTGGTTTTTTTTTTTTTTATAATGTTAATTGTCGATTAAACAAAATGAAGGTTATACATGATAATTTATTGTTCATCTAGACTTTTTAGTACTTGCCAAACGTGGCGGATCTTATTAATTTTAATTGTCAATTAAACAAATTAAAATAAAAAATGAATTTTTTTTAGAAACGCGACTTTTGCTAAAACAAAATAGAAAGAAATATTATTTTTCTATTCAAAATGATGGTTTGTGAAGCTTCTTTTTTTTATTAAAAAAATGAGTGTTATAGGTAAAAATTTATTGGTCACCTAAAATTTTCAGATCAAATAAAAATACCATTCGAAATTTTCTTCTAACCTTTTTTTTATTTAGATACTTTTATTTTGTAAGAAATTTATTTTTATTCTGTTTAAATATTTTATTGTAATTTTTCAATTAAAAATAATTTTTGAAAAATCATATTTAAATTATTTTATGTCATTATAAATTGTAATTTTTTTTTAATATCAACTTATTCAATGATAACTTTCTAAAAGTGTATTTTTAAACATTTTCAAAGATAAAAAAAAAAGTTCTATTGAAAAAACTTAAGCATATTGCTTTTGTTTTTGTTCATTAATATTAAAATTTTGATTAATTTTGGTTATTATTTTAAAAAATAAAGTAGCAATAATTTTATATATTTATATACAGTTTTGTTTCGGTTGCTTTAGTTATTTGGTGTCTCCAAGTCCACTCAAATTTAATTCGAATTTTTGAATTTCTACATAAGTTTTAACCGAATTAAAAATTATATTGCCCAATCTTTATAAAATTCCAGGCTTGACTTGAGTTGTTTGAGTTGAGCTCGCCTAAGTTTACAACTCTAGCAAGAGGGTTGAAAGTTATAAAACTGAAATTATGAAAAATTAAAAATTGATACATAAATTGTGAAACTTAAATTGTATGTTTCAATATTTTTTATTTTATAATTTGCATATAAAATTTTAACTACTTATATTAAAAATATGTTATTAATTTTTTCACATCCTGTGCATAGCATGAGCTTACACTTGTAGACACCCCATTTTTGACCGACCTTAAGACTCAGACGTCACCAACTGAGCGCTTGGTGATATTGCATATTGTGCTCATTCTGAGGTTGCGGAGTCTCGGCTGCGAGCCTTGCCTCCGGACTTCGGGGCTCTTTTGTGCTTTGCCTTGGTTTGCGAATCGGGTCCTGTTTTCTTTGTTTTCTCTTCTCGAAGGAAGGGAGAGGTCTCGTAGACCATCTCTTAGTGGTCGTAAGTTATGTTTCGTGGTCGTAGGCCATTCATCCCGTTTGGAGGCCAGTTTCCGGTTTTCGAAGCCGTCGGCCGTGTGCCTTGGTTTGGGACCGCTTAACTACCTCCGTTTGCTCCGATTTTTGGCACACACCTTATTTCCTCTCCTTAGAGGGACACTATGGCCCGGGAGACCACTTTCGTGGTCATACGCCACTTCCGGTGCCTAACAACCTGTTTTCGGGGCCCCGGACTGCGCGTTTTGGCCCCCGAACCTTCGTTTTGCATCGATTAGGGTTCATTTTTGGTAGGGACCCTATTTTCATTGCTAGGGAGGTGGTAGGATGGTGGGAGGCCACCTTTTCCCTTGAAAAACCAGTTTTCTCTTTTTCTCTCTCCTAAAGCCGGTTTTTCTGACAGAAAGCTGGTTTTTCTCACTTTTGAGCCACAATTTCTGGTTTTTTCATACCACCATTGTGTTGTGCTCACCTGGGAGGCCACCAATAAGGGTAGGCCGACCAATTTTTTTGAGTTGGATTTTTTGACCTGGCTGGCCTACCACAAAAGGTGGCTGGCCGACCACCTGGCCTGGTCGGCCGACCACTTGACCTGGTCGGCCTACCTTCTGCTTTTTGGCCTTCCTGAGTTGCATACAGGTGTGCCAGCTGTGTAGCATTTGACACACTCTCCGAGTTTTTAGCCCTTGGTTTGGTCTTCTTAAGGTGGTTTTGACCCATTGGCTTAGCTTCTAGAGGAAGTTTGCCCCTTTTGGTCTAGCTTCTTGAGGAAGCTTGACCCTTTTGGTCAAGCTTCTTTTAGAAGCTTTGCCCCCCCTCTTGCGGTTTCTCCAAGAAGCCATGGCTTTCCTCTTCTATAAGAGAGGCCTCCCTCTCATTTTGCAAGGGTTGAACAATCTTGGCTAAGGCATACACCCATTTCCCCTCTATCTCTCTACTTCAAGCCTTTAAACACCCTTGTTCTTGGTCATTTACACTACAACCCTTAGCCTACCACCTCCATCATCCATTCCAGTACTTTAGGACTGATTTGCAAGGGTTGAAGGTTCACTAATTTAGTCCAAAAGCTCCTGCTTTGCTGCTCTTCAAGGGTAAGTACCTATTTCCCTTAAACTTGCATTTTTTGGCTCCATTGATTAGCCTTATTTGCAAGCATTTCTGGACTTTGTCATAAACTAAAAAGTGTCATATTTTGAGCTCCTCTTGAAGATTGTATAAGGACACTTTTCTGTTTGAGGTCTCCTACATCCTTGTATGCTTTATCCCTCTTTGTAGGCCTATTTTGCATCATATCTTAGTCCTACTTGTGAGCATTTTCGAGATTTGTCATAAACTATAAAAAGTTTCCTTTTGAGCTTATAAACATGTTTACTTAAGGTCACTTCTCTGTTTGGGGTCATCTCCCCCCTTTCATGCTTTATTTCTTCATGTTTTGAGCTATGCATGTGAGCATTTGTATTGGCTTTGATTTGGCCTTTTAGCGACTGAAATCCAGCGGATTTTCAGTGGCTTAGATGTGTCTTTGAGCTTCAAGATCATAGAGGGGTGACCCTCTCACCCCTCATTCTCTTTACTAGCATTGTTGGCCTTCCAAAGGGACTCTTTTTTGCATGCATTGACGTCATGTTTCAGGCCTCATTTTGTGAGTTTTAAGGTCTGCCTAAGCTCTGTTAAGAGCCTTTTTTTTCATATTTTATGTCTATGATGCATGTGTAGAGCAATCCCATTCATGGCCTTTCAAAGGGACCTTTCTTTGCATGTTTCCTAGACTGATTTCAGGGTCTATTTGGTGGGTTTTAGGGCTGTCATAACTCATTTCCAGAGGTGGTTTTGCCCTTTTGTTTGTCTATCATATGGGTGTAAAATACCCCATTGCATGGCCTTCTAAAGGAGCCCCTCATTTTTGCATGCATTGACTGAGTTTCAGTGGGTATTTGGGCATATTTTGGCATGAAATGCTTCTGTTTTTGGTTGGTTGGGCGAGCCTTCATATGCTTCATATAGTTGTAGAACAACTAATGGTTCACTAGCTTTCTTTGCATGCTTTGTGGACCCTTGATGTTGGCACTTTTTGGCCATACCTTAAACTGATATTGTGCTTATTTTTGGACTGCCTTGGCTCTGTTTTCATGCCTCATGATCAAATAATGCTTGCTTTGCATACTTGTGGTTCAATGCATTTGCTTAGTTTTGAGTTTCGGGGCCTATCTCATGCATTGGATGCCATATTTCCATGATTCAGGACCATTACGCATTATATTTCAGTGCTGGAAATTGCATGTTTGTATGCCATCTTTCATCCCTTACCATGCTTTGGTAGAGTGGCATTTGATGCCTTAGGTTCGGTCCTTGGTATTCGTACATGTGTGCATGCATTTCGGTTGTCTCATTTCCATCTAATGGCCACTGATGTGAGTGTGGCTGAGGTCCACTCATGTTGGTGTAAGTCCATCATGCATTGTGTATGCCATTTCAGTTCATAGCATTGCGTATGCTAGGTTATATGTTAGAGCATTATATATGCCATGTTACGTCGTGCATTGTGTATGCCATTTCATAGCATTGCCTATGCTAGGTTGTACGTTAGTCGCATTGTGTATGCCATCTCATTCGCATTGTGTTTGGGATAGGAGTTAGCCCAAGCACGGGAAACGAGGGACGTTTCGTACTTCGAGTGACGGAACGTGTCCTAATTCCCGGTCGCCGACACTCCGGATTACCCATGATGGAGTTTAGGTCTTGTTGTGTTTTCATGTGCATTTATTTCACATTGAGTCGTGCAATTCGACTCCTCGGCCATCATGCATCGAGATGCGTGATTGATGGCACGAGGATCGAGACTTGCATACATATGTGAAAATACTTTGCCATGCCCCTTTCTTGCTCTCTGTTGTAGCAAATCAGAAATCAGCAGCCTTCTAGAGCTTTGCACAGCATTCTGGCATTAATTGCAAACAGAGGCGAATCGGGGCATCGCAATGGATTTCCGCGCCGAGCAACTCAAGCATGCATCATTCATCATTCGGAACAGAGCTGAGGCGGTCCATAGCTTGCATGCTAATTTACTTGCTTTCCTAGTTAATTTGTTAATTAATTAGGGTTTTGTATTTATTCGGACTGTATTATTTATTCGGACCCTCCGAGCGAGGGCACAATTGTAATAAGTGTGCGTGCGTGTGATGTATGTCTTCCAACCCCACATCTTTCTCCCTTTTATTTATCAACTTATGATGGTTAGTTTAGGGTATGTTTCAATTAGCATACTTATGCTCGCATGTTTGCATCCATTCATCTGTCTTGCATGCACCGGGCTCGGCGCATCATACTAACTGCATTGTATTTCAATTCCGAGTTGAATACATGTTATCTGTAGCATCTCATATGTCATCTTAGAATAGCCGAGCCTATCATAGTTGCATACCTGTATGTGTTGCATTAGCCATCTTAACATGAACTAGGATCATGCATTGATTACTAACTAGTTTCTGTTTTGGCTTGGAGTACTCGGTAAGTATTTATGCTTTAGCATCCTTGCATGCGTGTGAGTGACTGCCATGATAGCATGTTTACCATGAGGCTAACTACTTATGTGATATACCTGCCTGAATGCCTGTGGGTGAAGGTTGGGTTATTTGGATTGGAACAATGCATTGACTGTGAGTTTTAAGCCCACTTGAGAGTGGCAAATCATCTTGTTTTTTAAGCCGACCTAAGGGTGGCAAATTCGCATTTTAGCCTACTTGCGAGTAGCAAACCGTTTTCAAAACAAACATGAGATGTTTCGTTCCAATTCAGGCGATCCAATCTATACTTGTATGCTGTGCGCATCACATAGTAAATCTAGGCTAATAACCGGAATAAGAACGCATAATGTTTTCAAAACTAGATATCATGGTTAGTAGAGGCTGATCTTTGATCGGGCGAGCGGGGGTGCTCACGAAGTGATCTTCCCCAATCGTACCCAAGTTCCCGAGCCGAGGCAACTTTGGTGATGACGGACACATGGCCTTAGGCAACGAGTCAGGGTTTCCTAAATTTCCCCAAAAATAAAATATTTAGGTGGCGACTCTGTATCTGGTAAAGCAGTCAATGTTTGGCACTTCTTTCAAAAAAATCTGTTTTCAAAAATGATTTGCCGGATTTGAACTCTTTGATGATTCATTGGTCTTGCATTGCACTCTGCGAGATTAGATACAGGACCGTAACATTGAGTCCTGAACTGTAGTGAGCCCAAATGAATAAAACGAGATTTCCCTCCTGGGACGTTCGGGGACGTCTACAACACTAGTTAATCTTAAGTAAAGTGTAGAAAAAAGTAAATAAAAATATATTATTAATTCTTTTGTTATTATTATTTTGGGTGAATTACACTAACGGTCCTTATAATTTGGGCCTTGTGTCACTTTGGTCCCTAACATTTTAGTTGTAATAAATTTGACCCTGAATTTTAAATCTTGTTCCAAATAAGGACAGTTGAAGATACTATTGTTCAATTTTAAGGGCAAAATTGTCAATTTGATAAAATATAAACTAATTTGACAAAAAATAAATGTCAAAAAAATATTTTTAAATTTTTAAAAATTATTTCTAGCCACTAAAAATAAAATTATGTAAAATTGATAAATTTTTTAGACATTTATTTTCTTTTTTTTACCAAATTAATTTTTATTATGTATTTGGATGATGATCATGTAATGGGTGGTTGTTTTTATTTTTATTAAATTATTTTTTTATTTTTTCAAAAGTCAAATATATCGACAACTTCGATATCATTATGAAACTAATCTATTAAATCAAAAAATCCAAAACTAAAAACATTTCATATATAATATATTGATTACATATTAAAAGCCTAATAGTCACCCATTACATGATTATCATTTAAACACATAATAAAAATTAATTTGGTAAAATAAATAAATATCTAAAAGATTTATCAATTTTACATAATTTTATCTTTGGTGATTAGAAATTACTTTTAAAAATTAAAAAATATTTTTTTGACATTTATTTTTGTCAGATTAGTTTATATTTTATCATATTGACAACTTTGCCTTTGAAATTGAGTAATGTTATCTTCAGTTGTCTTTATTTAGAATAAGATTCAAAATTCAAGGTTAAATGTGTCATAATTGAAAAGTCAAAAATGCAAGCGACACGAGCTCCAACCTACAAAGAGTATTAGAATAATTTGTCCTCTTATTTTTGACCTTTCCGTCTGCAGATGTCTTTCTCAAATCAAAATGCAAGTTGGAAGACTCAAACGAAACTATTGCAATTGAAGGGTTTCACGATATTCATGTCATGTTCCAATAATATAGTCCTCAAGTTCAAACGATTCTCATTGTCTCATCACCATGAATATATATATTTTTAATTTTTTTCATAAACGGATATCCGGATCAAGTTACGCTTTGCAACTTTTACTTTGTTTTGATCTGTTGGATAGTAAAATATTAGCTAAATTTACGTCAAAAAAATTGTCCAACTTGGCCCTCTGGGTTTAAATTATAATCTCAAACCTGCAAATCATAGGCGGTGTAGACACCCTATTTTGACCGGCCTTAAGATTTCGGCTCTTTCTTTTAATTACCTGATGATGACAATTAGAATGTGTTTATCACAGAATCCTCAATAAGAGAAATGAAATTTGAACTTTAATCCCAACCTGCATCATTATGGCCAAATTATTTTTAAATACTGAATATTTCATTAGTTTAGTATTTTTGTAATTTTTCTTAATTTTATATGTTTGTTCATATTTTTGGTGTATTGTATATATATAAAAGAAAATAATATAACAAGTTATATTATTATATTATATTTTAATATTATTATATTATATGATATAAATTATATATTATATATATTACAAAATAATAATAATTATTGGCTTGATGTTGGTCTACCCACATCAAACATTATGATTGTATATATATTTATATTATTATTATATTATTATTATATTATAATTTGCCTATATAAAGGCAATCAAGGCTCAGTAGAAGAGAAAGAAAGGAAAATCTGGGGAGAAGGAGAAAAAAAAAGAGAGGGGGGAAAATAAAATATTTTTTTTGATATTTTTATTTCCATTTCATTAATACATCATTCAAAAAATAACCACTAAAGTTGTAATTCTAAATTTTGGACTAAAAATTGAGAACACATTCCACAGACTTGAGAGTAATCAAAAGAAAGTTTGTGACTCAGAAAATTCATCATTTCCCCAAAAGGTGATTTTTGCAAATTTTCATTTAATTTAAAAATGTGATATAATTTGTTTAAATACTTCATTTACTTCTTTTCATAACTGTTTTTTTTTTATCGCTTTAATGGGATGGCTGCACCACCCACATATCTGTTGTAATTTAAATATTGTATATAAACTGTTGTAATTTATTACTTTAAATAATCTACCCCACCGGATGAATAGTAACCTTCGGCGGTGAATAGTACCTCCGGCTATTTAATTTTGCTCGCTTTCTGTAGCTTAATTTCAGCACTATTATATGCTATTTAGGAGGCTGTTTAATTTATTTTAATGATTTATGTTTTAAACATCAAATTTGTTTGTACTAACCAATTAATCAATTCGCATAATCATCTCTGCAACCCCCCTCCATTCTTTGTTTATTTCGATTAAAAAGTTGTGAAAAATTAAGATTGTGGTTCAAATATAAGAAATGAACTCTTCTATGCTTAATGGCTTAATCTCTTCAGAGGTTCATTACCAAAAGTATAAAACGCTCTATACTTAATAGTTTAATCTCTTTGGAGATTCACTACCAAAGGTATAAAACTCTCTATGCTTAATGGTTTAATCTTTTTGAAGATTCATTATCAAAAGCATAAAACATTTTATGCTTAAGAGGTTCATTATTAAAAGTATACAACGTTCTATACTTACTGATTTAATCTCTTAGGGGATTTACTACCAAAAGCATAAAATGTTCTATACTTAACGATTTAAATTTTTTGGAGGTTCACTACCTCAAATGTATACATGTTCTTATACTAAAGTACAATCTTTTATTTTTCATTTCTCTTTATTCATCAGTGTGTTTACTTTTAAGGGACTAATTGACCCTTGGAAATCACTAAGGAAAATCTCATTATCACTTATTATCAAGTTTGGATTTCAAGTCTGTTAGGTTTTTATTATTGGCAACCCCGTTTAACAAAACTCCTTTGAGTTGTAATTTTATTCGTATTTTTATTTCAGTGAGTCTATGAGTTGTTAGAGGCGAATCCAACCCGAATTGTGCTTTCCAGAGAAGTTTGTGATGTCAATGCTTTCAAGATTGTCACTTCGCTGATTATTACGGGGGTTGAGCTGCCTGGTCAGCTCGCGGCCGAAGCAAAATGCAAAATTGCATTCAAAATTGCATGTCCCCCGTTGCTCGCTCGCGCTAAGGCTTTCTCGCTCGAGCCAATGAGTTCTCGTTCGAGCGACAGATTGCGTCCACACAAAAACCTGAGAGAATTGATTGCTCGCTCGAGCCAAGGATTCGTCGCTCGAGCTAAGGCACTAGTAGAAATTATGAAAACAAAGTTCCTCGCTCGAGCGAGAGAAGCTTCGCTCGAGCGAGCTTCAAAATCCGAATTTCTTAAGGAGTTGGTTTTCTTCCAAATCTAGGATTACTTTTAGTTTTCTATAAATACTTGGTTTTCTCCCAAAATTAGACTATTCATTGAACTTCTCCAGATCTTCTTTTTGGATCTTAAGGTTTATATGTGGAGATATTTTGCTAGTTTCTTTGATGTTTTATTGAGTATTCAACTCATGGTTTAAAAGAGAGTACATCAAAGGTTTTGTTTGTTATACAAAAGAGAGAGTTGTTCTTCGGTGGATTCTGAAGAATTCGAGCCTGAAGCTTTGGTGGATTCCGGAGTGGCTCATTGGAAAGACAATTCCGAGATGAAGATAGGGTTGGAAGAGGCATATAGAGGTTGGTTCAATTAGGCGTTGTGGATTCGCTAGGTAATTGAGAGTATACCTATGTAATTCCTTTATATCTTCTTAGTGGATTGTTTTGTGGCTGTTGCCCGTGGTTTTTTTATCACAGCTGGAGGTGTCCAATTGTGGTTTTTCCACGTAAAAATCGTTGTGTCGATTTGTCTTGATTGTTTGATTGGGATTGTTTTTTACTGCTTATTATTGATACATAATCACAAATCAACATCTAGGGTTTCTAGATTTTTCAATTGGTATCAGAGCGGGTCGTTCTATTTTTTTTTTTTTTTAAAAAAAATTCTTTTAGAACGAGATCTTGTTTGATTTGTGATAATGGATTGAATTCGTGAGGGTCATTCTATGGCTTGACCACCTCTACTTGACGGATCCAATTATTCTTTTTGGAAAGCTCGGATGAGATCTTTTTAAAAATCTTTTGATGAAAAAGTTTGGCAATCCGTCATGAATGGGTGGACCGAACCAACAATTACTGTTGATGGAGTAACTTTCCCCAAACCAATTGATAAGTGGGACACAACTGATTACCAAAATAGTAGCTGGAATAGTAAAGCTATCAATTCTCTCTTTTGCGCTGTCACACTTGAAGAGTTTAGTCGGATTTGCAATTGTGAAGTCGCAAAAGAGGCTTGAGATATCTTACAAACTATTCATGAGGGCACTCCTTCTGTTAAACGCTCAAAACTTCAAAGGCTCACATCCAGTTTCGAAAACCTTTCAATGAAAGATAGTGAGACCTTTGATGAATTTTATGCGAAGTTGAGTGACATTGTTAATTCCAGCTTCAATCTAGGTGAAAAAATACCAGAATCCAAAGTTGTGGGAAAAATTTTGAGATCCTTGCCCGATCGGTTCCAACCAAAAGTTACGGCTATTGAGGAGGCTCAAGATGTTGACAACCTCAAGCTGGATCACTTGGTTGGAAATCTCCAAACTTATGAGGCACATAGAAATTTCAAAAAGAAACAAAAATATGTTGCTTTTAGTAGTGCTCATAAAGTGGTTGAGGATTCTGATGAGGATTGTGCGATAGATTCCAAGATTATGGCTGCTTTTGTTAAACAATTTAAAAAATCTTTTTTGAATAAAAATCCTAATCTTTTGAAATCTACTTATTCTCATAAATCCAAAGGCAAAGATAAAGTCAAAATTAATTCTATAGCCAAGAAGGAGAAAGGAAAGATACAAGGGAACTCTGAAAGCGTCCAATGCTATGAATGCCAAGGATTTGGCCACTTTGCTTCAGAATGCCCCACTCGTTTGAAGAAGAAGAAAGCCCTCGCTATCACTTGGGATGATGACTCAGAATCTGATGAAGATGAGAGTGACAGTGAAGATCAAGGCGAAGAGGGACATAAACAATTCCTTGCTTTCGTGGTGGCTTCCGAAACTGAAGGACAAACAGAGTCTCCGAAGAGATCAGTTGAGAATACCACTGATGATGAATCCTCGGAGAGTGATCATGAAGAGCTTGAGCAAGCCTATGAAAAGCTGTATAATGAGTCTCTTAATTTATTCAAATTGAATGACAAACTCACAAAGAAAATCAAAGCATGTGAAAGTGAGAATGTCAAACTTAAGGAGGAGATTTCCGAGGCTAGGATCAATGCCATCAAGATAGCTGATGATCAACAAGTTCTTTGTGCAAAACTGTTGACTTGTGAGACAGAGAGGAATGAGCTACAGGAAACCCATGTCATGAATGAAGAAAAGATTGAATCTCTTGAGATGTCACAGGTTGCTTTGGAAGAACTAATGATCAAGAAAGAGGAAGAGCTCAAGTGTGCCATGGTTACCACTGGTCTTTGGAACAAAGGATCAAAGACTTTGGAGGATATCATTGGGTCTCAACAAATCTGTTCAGACAAGAGTGGCATTGGCTTTGGAAATAAGAGAGAGCAAAAACAGAGTGCTTCCACATCTCATGATACAAGAACTCAAGGAAAGGGAGGACAAAAGATTCAACAAGAGGAAAGACTTCTCAAACTCCCTAGAGTTGGTAAGGTAAAAGAAAAGAAGGTACACTCTATACACCCTGTTTTTATTTGTCATCATTGTGGTATGCATGGCCATATTCGCCCTTTTTGTTATAAGTTGCATGGGAGAGTGTCTCAAAAGGGTAGAAATTCGAATACTTTTTGGGTTAGGAGACAACCTTACATGTCTAGGCGGAATACCAAGATTCATGAGGGTGTTCACAACACCACGTCATTTGCCAAGACCGCTAGACTTGATTTTGTTAAGACCAAAAAGGTTTGGGTGAGAAAACTTTACTTGTGTTAATTTGTTTATTTGTTTTTGGGTTTTTATTTATTTGTTTTAGTTGTTTTTTTTAATAAAAAAAAATGTGTGTGAATGTTTGTTTTTTTGTCTTGCTTTGTTTAGAAAAAGAAAAAAATTAAAAAAAAAAACCAAAAAGATTTTCTTAGTATGGTTTTGCAAGTTTGAATTTTTTGAGATGTCCTTGGTGCATATTGGAATTGATGAGAACAACCATTACATGTTAATATGTGTGTGCTTTCTATGGTCATTACTCATTTTGGAGTGTGTGTTCTTTGATTAGTATGTCTCATTCTGTACACACTCTTGGATTAGCAAATTTTGGAGTCTTCCGACTTAGTGATCATTTTTCTCTATGGACTTCTGACATTGTATCTTTTGCTTTTCTAGAGAAATTGACCTATACTAGCATATCATGGGTGATGTTGAGTCTCTTAACCATCTTCCATCTTTTTGCATCTCCACGGCTTTCTCCTCTATTCTTTGTAGTCCAGCCACGAGGAAAAGGCTACCTCAGAGTCACCAACCAGGCCATCCTTAATATATCCATGCTTCTCTGGTTCGGTTTCCATACTCTTGAGCGTGTCAGCCGCCGATGAGTGTGCAAAAGAAAAGAAAAAAAAAATGTGCACAAGTAAGAAAAGAAAGGGAAAAAAAAAATGTGCAAAAGAAAGAAAAAAAAAAGTGAAAAAAAAAAGGATTCATTGATTGAGGGGGAGCCTCCGCCTTTACTCACCAAATACCCCTTGATTTCTAGTGGTTTGACTTTCCTTAGTTGTGCTTAGATTCTATTGTCGAAGGTCCAGCTTTCATATTACTACTAGGATTTGAATCTTGTGTTTGTCGAACTCCAAGAGTCACACACACACTTTTCTCATGGGATCTATGCTTTTCACATAATGCATCACTTTCTTTTATGAGGAATCTTCTACAGGCTATGCACATTGTGTTTTCAAGTAATTGTGCTTCTTGGATAATCTTGTGTGTTTTAAGGTACAACTCTAAAATTCTTTACTTGCTCCACCATATTATTTTTGTTATTTTTTTCTTGTGCACTGTTTTCAGTGTTTGTGGTTGTTTTGAGTGAGGGGGAGTTCGGTTAATCGTTATCATGTCATTGCTTGTGTGGGTTTTGATCTTGATTTTGTTATTTGAGATTCCTTTGTTAATTCGTGACAAACAGCGGGAGAAATTTGTTTTTCATGTATTCATGTCATATGTCGGGTGCATATGTCTTAGTTTTCAGGTTTTCATGCTACATGTTCTTAAAATCTCCAACTTGCATCTATTCATGTTATTCATGTTTTTCATCTCACACTTCAAGATAATCTTGTCATATGTTTATTGTTTTTTTCGCATACTCTTGTGGGACTAATAGTTATTTTGGAGATTGTGGCACTAATAGTTGTTTTGCAGATCATGACCTTGAGAAAGAAGTTTGCGTTTGTTGGCTGTAATGGGTTGGGGTGATTAGGATTTCATTTGTTAGGTGTGTTTTGTCACGGCATTGCCAAAGGGGGAGATTGTTAGGTTTTTATTATTGGCAACCCCCTTTTACAAAACTCCTTTGAGTTGTAATTTTATTCGCATTTTTATTTCAGTGAGGCTATGAGTTGTTAGAGGTGAATCCAACCCGAATTGTGCTTTGCAGAGAAGTTTGTGATGTCAATGCTTTCAAGATTGCCACTTCGCTGATTATTACGGGGGTTGAGCTGCCCGGTCAGCTCGCGGCCGAAGCAAAATGCGAAATTGCATTCAAAATTGCATGTCCGCCGTTGCTCGCTCGAACCAAGGAATGCTCGCTCGAGCTAAGGCTTTCTCGCTCGAGCCAATGAGTTCTCGCTCGAGCGACGGATTGCGTCCACACAAAAACCTGAGAGAATTGATTGCTCGCTCGAGACAAGGATTCGTCGCTCGAGCCAAGGCACTAGTAGAAATCATGAAAACAAAGCTCCTCGCTCGAGCGAGCTTCAAAATCCGGATTTCTTAAGGAGTTGGTTTTCTTCCAAATCTAGGATTACTTTTGGTTCTCTATAAATACTTGGTTTTCTCCCAAAACTAGACTATTCATTGAACTTCTCCAGATCTTCTTGTTGGATCTTAAGGTTTATATCTGGAGATATTTTGCTAGTTTCTTTGATATTTTATTGAGTATTCAACTCATGGTTTAAAAGAGAGTACATCAAAGGTTTTGTTTGTTATACAAAAGAGAGAGTTGTTCTTCGGTGGATTCTGAAGAATTCGAGCCTGAAGCTTTGGTGGATTCCAGAGTGGCTCATTGGAAAGATAATTCCGAGGTGAAGATGGGGTTGGAAGAGGCACATAGAGGTTGGTTCAATTAGGCGTTGTGGATTTGCTAGGTAATTGAGAGTATACCTGTGTAATTCCTTTATATCTTCTTAGTGGATTGTTTTATGGCTGTTGCCCGTGGTTTTTTTATCACTGTTGGAGGTGTCCAATTGTGGTTTTTCCACGTAAAAATCGTTGTGTCGATTTGTCTTGATTGTTTGATTGGGATTGTTTTTTACTGCTTATTATTGATACATAATCACAAATCAACATCTAGGGTTTCTAGATTTTTCAAAGTCATTATCACTCAAGTTTGGATTTTTCTAAGTCATTATCACTCTTTTGAGTTTGACTAGTCCTTGTTGCACATCTTGAGTTTGACTTGGAATCCCTTATCGCTTGTAAATAAGTTTGACTCTTCCTTTGTAATTTCTCCCGAAGAAAATTTTCTCGGGTTAAGTTGATGCTTGTTTCTCTTTATTGCATTTTGGACTTAGTGGACGTAAATATCACTTTTGCACAAATAGGAGAAAAGATAAATAAATGGAAAAGTAATAAAAAGGCTAATAAAATTGGTTAAAATTGGATTACAACCGACATAAAAAACCAATATGATTAATTGAATTCGGTCGGACGTTATACCGAGTTTATTGTGTCAAGGCTTACCTTACATCAATTCTTGTAATAAATTAGACAACCCCTTTCATTTATTATTCATTCGGTTTTGTAATAATTATTTATTCGGACATTTGGATATTCGGACCCTCCTTCGCGAGGACAAATATATAATAAGTTGTATGTCTTCCAACCTCCATTCTTTCTCCATTTTATTTCACTGCTTATGATGGTTAGGTTAGGGACATCATATTTCAAATTAGCATTTCCATGACTTGCATCCATTCGTTTTGCATGCATAAAAATTCGACTTATCATATTATTCAAATGTCAAATTCAAACTCTTTGCTTGAATACATGCTCTATCACATGCCTTGAATTGACTCACATGCCATGTTACTAGCCGAGCTTATTACTTGCACGTTGTATGTGTTGCATTAGCCATATCGCATTAATTAGGATCATGCATTTTTTCTAACTATTTACTTTCTTTTGACTCGCCTTTGGACATAAGGTAAGTTTTTATGTTTTAGCAGATTGCATAAGTGTGATTGCTGTCATATCAAACAGACTACCATGAGGCTAACTACTTATGTGATATACCTGTTTCAATGCTTGTGGATGAAGACTAATCACTTGAATTGGGATACTTTGATTCATGTATATATGAGATCACCATTTTCAGTGATACATATTCAAAACATTTTTTTCAAAACAAACATAGAATCAAACGTTCCAACTTTTCGTGAAATTAGTCTATACTTGTATGTTACATATAGAACAAGAGCATATATTGTAATAACCCTCACCATTGTTTACTGATTACGCTACTGATTACTGCTAAGCTGAGACTGAACATGATTAGTAATTGAATTGATTGAAATACTGAACTGACTGACTGAAATTTGGAATTGAATTGATTGAGTATATCTGTTTAATTGTATGTCTATCTGTTGACTGTTAAATTATCTGTTCATGTTTTATGCTTTAAACTGCAAATTGAAGGCCTTATCGGCGGCCGAATCTGAAATTGATTAGTGATGGGTGTTAATCATAATTTATGTGATTTTATGGCATATTTATTTGAAATGTGATTGGATATGATTTAATTAGATTAAATAATGATTAACTATATAAGTTGGACTTAACTACCAACATGCCATCCTAGTGGCCCACTACCTAGCACATTTGAGCCTTACACTTGATCACATAACATTTTTTTGCCTCAGCCATTCTAGGGGCCACAACCGACTAGAGTGAGAGAGTGAGAGGATAGGAGTGATTTCAACTTGGTTTTGTGATTTGGCTTGAAGAATTGAAGTAGAGATTGCAAATTGAGCTCCCTTATCTTGCATTGGAGACCTAAGGTAGTATAGTCACCTCCTTGTTTATGAATTGAGCTTGTTCTTGCATGATTCATGTCAAAATTAGGGGATTGAGTCTAGAACTTGCTTAAGTTGTTGAATTGGAGCTTGGATCTTGCATGCATGTTTACATTGTTGAGTTTGGAGGTTTGATTTCATGAAACTCTTGCATGCATGTTCATGTTTGTGTTATAGTCCATGAATTTATCATGTTTTTTTGAAGATGTTGACTCACTAGAGCATGGAATTGAAGCTTTGAAATTGATTAAACCCATGCATGTTACATTGAAGCCATGTTCATGAAAATTGGTTCGAATTTGGATTTAATTAAACTACCTTTGGGCCTTGATTTTACAAATTAAGCTTTGAATCATGTCATACTATGTATTTACAAGTGTTTTCTAGGAAATGGGCCCAAAGGAATCAAATTTGATTCATTTGTAGTTGAATTTGAGCTTGAGGTTCAAATCTGGGAATTCCAGATTTTGAACTCACGCTCGAGCGGGGTTACTGGCGCTCGAGCGTGAAATTCGTGCTTCCAGCACTTTACACTGTTTTACAGTCCACTCGAGCGGGGTATTGGACGCTCGAGCGAGGACTTGTGTGATACGCTCGAGTGGGTGTCGAGCGCCTATCGAGCGTGATTTTCACACATCCAGTACTTTTACTGTAGTTTGCGGCCCGCTCGAGCGGAGTTATTCACGCTCGAGCGGAGACCTTTGTCTGCATGTCCGCTCGAGTGGATATAGGCATGCTCGAGCGTGACCCCTGTTTTCTGAAAATTCTGAAAAATGTTTTAAAGTGCATCCTTGCATCCTCATTTCATCCTAGGCATTCTTAGGCCTAGTTTAAGGCATCTTAATGAGGATATAGATGTAGAACCACATCGAGTCTAAGTAGGGACTAAGTCTTTGATTCCCGAATGTGTAACTTAGAGTGTGTTCGTTCTGTCACTGTATAGGGTTGGCTTTC
Organism: Camellia granthamiana; assembly: GCA_036172215.1. Classification (NCBI taxonomy): domain Eukaryota; kingdom Viridiplantae; phylum Streptophyta; class Magnoliopsida; order Ericales; family Theaceae; genus Camellia; species Camellia granthamiana. Next base: position 509,082 of record JAXFYN010000051.1, on the reverse strand, counting down.
GGAGACGCGCTCTAGCTGCTTATAGCCCAGAACTCTGTGAGTAACAATGTCGTAAAGATATGTTCGAAATGAATAATTTCTGCATGATCAACTGAACTGTTTCCTGAACTGTTTACTGTTAACTGAATGAATGTTTGTCCTCTATTCTAAACTGTATTGTGGCATCCTTAGCAACTACTGTTATTGTTACTGCTACTGTTACAGAGATCTCTGTCAGTTCCCATATTGGAACCACTACTGTTTACTGTTATGATGGCCATCATTGACTGTTCGGTCTTTTAAGACCTACTGTTTACTGTACTGCTATGCTAATGGATGTACCACATATGACTGTTATGACTGAATAACTGATATACTGAATCAATGAACTGTTTTCATTACTGTAAGGACATTTATTCTTAACCTCTTTATGCATTATGTTATTCATTGGGTTTTAGCTCACTGTTTATATATATGTAGGTGTTCAGGCACCAGACCGGAGCTAGGAGCGTGTGTTAGACTCCCCCTTTTGTCAAGCCAACCACTGTGCCTCGCTGTGAGGTTCCGAGCCTGCCAAGCTATGGCTTAGGGGTGTTTTATCTTCCCCCATCTGTCTCTGTATCTGTTTAGTACTACTGTATAGACTGATAGCACTGTACTGCACTGTTATAATAGGGATTAGGTCCCTGCTCTGAATGATTGTACACATATGTATGGACTATTTCGTTATGAATGTACATACGAATGAAAAGTCTTTTTGCATACAGACTATCACAGCTCATTGGACATTGTTTATTTACTGTTTCGGCTTCTGCCATGCCCCTGTACTCTGTACTACTGTTTTACTGTTAAGCAGGCCTTCGGTAATCTTGGATTACTGGCCGGTTACGGTGCTAAACCCATAGGGGCGGGTTTGGGTCGTGACATATATTGTACATAAAAACCACATCATGATTAGTAGAGGCCAATCTTTGATCGGATGAGTGGGGTGTTCAATTATTGACCTTCCCCTCTCATACCTAAGTTTCCGAACCAAGACACTTTGGTAACGACGGACTAATGGCTTTTGGCACGAGTCATGTGTTTCCTAAATTTTCCAAAATAAATATTTAGGTGGCGACTCTGATATCTAGCAAAGCAGTCCATTTTTTGGCATTTGATTCAAACATCGATTTTCCAAAATAAATTGTCGGATTTGGACTCTTTTTGTGTTTTCACTGTTTCACATTGCACTTGTGAAATCAGAATCAGAACCAACACACAAGTGGAGTCCGAACTGTAAAGGCTATTCGTTCTTCCGAAAAGGAGTACAAAAAGCCGAGCTACAGGTGGGCTTGGGTGGATTTAGCAAGCCATTAGGCCATGTCCACCCTAATCTCAGGGAGATCACTGATATCCCACCATTTTAGGGTAAATTATGCTTACCATCTCTTAAAATTTGGAGTAGAAATAGTCCTGTATTTTTAATATAATTACACCAATCTTTGCCAAAGTTTTAATTCACAAATACTTGAGTCCCTTTTCATCATAATTTATTAGTCATATGAATGGAAAAAAATGATATTATCATCTCTTTTGTATTAAAGACTATATCTATCTTTATTTATTTCAACATTTATTCACATCTGCATTAGTTTCAAGGGGGGCTTACGTATATGTTTTTACTTTTTATGAAATATGGGTTGTGTTTGAAGTAATGTAGTAGAGAAATGATGTGATTTAAATAAGATGATGTGACTTAAATAGGATAGTGACTTTTTGACCTTTTTAGGAGATGCCAAACTTAGCCTTATTATCCAATAGATCTTATAATAATTAATAGCGTTTTCTATCAAACACTATTAAAAAACGTCACTAATTGTTAATTTTCAGCGATAATTTAAAAATTTTGTCACAAGAAATATCACTAATTATAAGTTTTAGCAACACTTTAAAAAAATATCACAAAAAGTCACTAACTTTTAATTTTTAGTGACAGTTTGAAAATTTTGTCACAGAAAAACGTCACTGATTATTAGTTTTAATAATAATTTATAAAAACCGTGACAAAATGTCACTAATTATCAATTTTTAGTGACATGTGCAAAAAATATTATAAAAATTTATTTTTAACTACGATTTTACTAAAAGTTATTTTTAATAGAACTTGTTGAGAACTAAGCCTAACTATTAGGATCTATTGATAATTTACTTTAATTTGTTTTAATTCCTTTAGCCTTAATATAAAATAAAAAAAAATTAATATAATTATGTCAGAAAATAGTACTAATCTCAAAGATAGTATGATTTACCTTTTTTTTTATTTGTTTTTTTTTTTTTTAACATATAAGAATATCAATTTATGAGGCCTTAATCACCGATCACCTCACCGAGGCAGGCCAAGTCCTCGGTCCACGTCCTTTTAGTTTAAGGTACGCCACTATACCTTCTTCACTTTTGATTTTAAAATTTTAAGATTTGATTTTATATTTTTTTTATAGATTGAAAGTCGACGTTAAATAATGCGTTTATTTTATGTTAGAAGATCACTTCAATCTTAATATTCTATTTTGACCAGTAGAGATAGGGTTTTTAGATTTCAAATTGAAGGTTGTGGAGTAGTGAAATTTTGGATAAGTTCGGTGGCGATTTGAATTTCATTTTTATTTTTATTTGATGTTTTAATTTTTAGTTTGTTAATATAATAATTTTCTGTGTAGAGATTTGTTTTCCTACCCTATGGGAGCCTTTTCCCCTCCTCTATGGAGGCCTCCCTTCTATGAAGGTTATTCGATACCATTGTGCTAGATTGATCTAATTTTTTTTATCGATTTTACAATGAAAATTTCCTTCCCCATGTTAAAAAAGAAAAGGTACAAGGTTTTACCATGTTTTGAGCTATCAACTATTTAATTTGTATTTATTTTTTATTACGGTCTTATTAACAAGTGCTCATAATTAAATGACAAAAAAATGGAATAACACAAAACACTTCTACCAAATTTAATACACTTTTATTGAAATCAATATATATTTTTAAATTTTTCATATTTTTTTAAGACACTTTATATATACTTTCCAATGAGCAGTGATTCGGACCCCCACTGGGGATGGCACCCCCAGTGACGTGGCAGCATGGGGTTGGCCGAAAGCCTAAAAAAAAAAAAAAAAAAAAAATTTTTTTTTTTTTGGACCAATCACGTGTGACCCCCAGTACTCCCACCGGGGGTCTGAAGCTTTTTCCCTTTCCAATATTAAATAATGTCAAGCCCAATCACACGCCAAATTTTTAAAAATTAAAATAAAACTTAGACCTTAGCTTATCCGTTTGATTTTTGGGGGGTGGTGCTTGGCTCAGCACAACGAGATTATTTTGTTGTAAAATTTAAACAAATAATTTATATAGAGAAAATATAGTCTGTTTGGTAATTATTTCGTTTTTAATTTTTAGTTTATATTTATAAAAATTTAACAAATTGTCATAAAAACTTGTTTAATAATTTTTTTGGTTTACAAATAGTTGTCTCAGTTTATAAATTTGAGAAAAAAAAAATAAACTCAAAAAATGAGTTTACGCTAGTTTTTAAATAGAAATTTAAAAATTTGATTGACAAATTTTTTTTTTCAATTAATTTTTTTTTTCAAATAATTTTTTTTTCCAATTAATTTTTTTCCAAATAATTTTTTTAATTATTTTTTTTCCAATTATAATGTGTATGATCCCATTGTCATAAATAATAAAAAATAAATATAAATATTTTAGGCCTGAACAAACACATTTTTTAGTTTATATATTTAAAATTTTTCAAATATTTTGTTCAAATCAAACGCGTTTGTAGTTTATGTCTTTTTTAAAAATAAATAAAAATCAGTTTATAAAATTTTTGTAGACATAAACAAAAAACGTAAACGTTACCAAACGTTATCTAAAGTTTTATTTATTTGTTATATATGTAGCTAGCAAATGACTCGTTATTTATAATGAAATAAAATTTTAAACTATTCATAACAATAGGGGATAAAATGCTATCGGACCGTATCATAGGGAGGTAAAGTAGATTTTGTTCTATTTTCTTTAATAATTATTTAGAATTAATAATCAAAACAAAGTTGAATATGATTATTTTCTTTCACAATTATTCAAAATTAATAACCAAAACAAAATTCAATATATTTTAATAATTATTTGTTAAGATTAACATGATATAACATTAGTTCAAAAAAAAAAAACATGATATAACATTGGTAACAACTTCTAAAATTTTCTCAACTTTTGGCCAAATCGCTTGGTAACTTCTACAAAATTCAATTATCTTTGTAAATCCTCTAACACATACATCACGAAAATAAATTGTCTCATCTTACACCTAGAAATCAACTGAAAAAACATGACTCTCTTATTTAATGCGCCCTTTGCGAATAATCTATCCATTACAGAGGGTGTCATCATTTGCTTCACCCACCATTCTTTCATTTTCGATCTTCCTCTACTATCTACTGATTCATCTACTTTATATTTTTGTTAAAAATAACAGAAACGCAAAAAATACATGTAAATGATTAAGAATCTTCAACATAAAATAAAACCAATGCTAGCAAAATAATAATAATAAAATCAATAAAAAAAATCACAAAATCTAAACGTGCATCTGAATTGTGTCCCTAATTGGATTCAATAAACCAATTAAAGTTTCACTTTACATTAGTTTTGCCTACTCGATGACAAACAGTGACGTTAATATTGATGATTGTTAGAAGTTAGATGACGATTAGGATCAAAGTCACCCAGAAAAATTATCTCACACACACAGAGAACACAATATTTACGTGGTTCGGCCCAATGCCTACATTCACGGACAGAAATGAGAATTTTTCACTAAAATGGAGCAAAATACAAACAGAGGAGGAGAACAACTCTTCTCACTCAACTCACAGCTCTCTCTCTATTTTCTGATACAAAACATCCTCTCCCTCCCGTCTCTATTTATACACAAAGAGAATGAGAGAGAGATACACCAACCCACCAAAAAATGTCTACCCTCTTTAATGGTGAATGGTGAAAATCAACAAGGAACAACAATGTGAAGAGGAAGGGGGAGCAGTTGCCCAGCTCAGACCTCCTCCTCTGGAGGTGAAAGTCTTTTCACGCCATCTTTGCTTTGACTCTCTCCTTTGCATGCATGGGGTTGGAACTAACAATTCTCCTCCTCCATACCCACATGCATGACTGACTTCTCACTTGAAGTCCATCCCTACAATGTCTCTGCAGATTTCGAGTTTGTCTCTCGAGACCACCTTTGTAAGCATGTTAGCTGGATTCTTATCTGTGTGGATCTTGATCAGTTCCAATAACTGTTTTTCCATCACTTCACGTATCCAATGACACCGAACATCAATGTGCTTTTTGCGAGAATGGTACATTGAATTCTTGCTCAGGTCTATGGCACTCTGGCTATCACAATGTACCGTAAACTTTTCTTGCTTTAATCCCAACTCTTGGAGAAACCATTTTAACCATAACATTTCTTTCCCAGCTTCCGCTGCGGCAATATACTCTGCTTCGGTTGTGGATAAAGCAACACACTTCTGCAGCTTGGACTGCCAAGACACAGCTCCCCCTGCGAAAGTGAACAGAAATCCTGATGTAGATTTCCTACCATCAAGATCGCCTGCCATATCTGAATCAGTATAGTCTTCCAAGACTGGTTTAGCATCTCCAAAGCACAAACACATTTTTGCTGTACCCTTGAGGTATCTCAGAATCCACTTGACTGCTTCCCAATGCTTTTTCCCTGATTGGAAAGGAATCTGCTTACTACTCCAACAGCATGAGCAATATCTGGACGGGTGGACACCATTGCATACATCAAACTCCCTACGGCGGATGAGTAGGGAATAACCTCCATCTGTTCTCTTTCTTTTGTAGAGGAGGGACAAGAACTCTTGCTCAGCTTGAAATGATTAGCCAGCGGAGTACTGACTGGCTTGGCATCTTTCATGTTGAACTTCTCAATTACCCGTTCAACGTACTTCTCCTGTGACAGCCACAACTTCTTGGCTTTCCTATCACGCACAATTTCTATGCCCAAAATTTGCTGTGCAGGGCCTAGGTCCTTTATGTCAAAGGACCGTGATAACTCCTTCTTCAGTGATCTGATTGCTGTGGCATCCTGTCCAACGATCAACATGTCATCAACATAAAGCAAGAGTATGATGAAGTTTCCACCGGGAAATTTCCTGACATAAACACACTGGTCTGCAGCAGTTCTCTTGTACTCATGACCCACCATGAACGAGTCAAACTTCTTGTACCACTGTCTCGGGGCTTGTTTGAGGCCATAGAGACTCTTCTTCAATCTGCAGACTAAGTTTTCTTTCCCTTTGACTTCAAAACCTTCTGGCTGCTCCATGTAAATTTCTTCCTTCAGATCACCATGGAGAAATGTTGTCTTCACATCCATCTGTTCAAGTTCCAAATTCAAACTAGCTGCTAGTCCCAAAACTACTCGAATGGATGTCATTTTCACAACTGGCGAGAAGATTTCATCAAAATCAATACCCTTCTTCTGCCCGAAACCTTTGACAACCAATCGAGCCTTATACTTGACTAGCTTTCCGCTGCCATCTTTCTTCAACTTGAACACCCATTTGTTCTGCAATGCTTTTCGACCCTGGGGAAGTTTCACCAAATCATAAGTCTGATTCTTCTGCAAGGATTGCATCTCTTCTTGCATAGCTTGCTGCCAACTACTCTTCTCTTTATGATTCTGAGCTTCTTGGAAACTTTCTGGCTCCCCCTCATCAGTAAGCAAAATATACTCAGAAGCAGGGTATTTTGACGACGGCTTAGACTCTCTTGTTGATCTTCGCAACTGTGAACCAATAGTCTCTGGCGGAGGGGGTTGTGGCTCCCCCTGCTCAATACCCTCTGCTTCTAGATCTTCTTCTTCTAGAAATCCATCCTGCAACTCTACATCATTGATTTCATGCTGCGGTAACTCTTCTTCATCAGTGCCATGCTGTAATGGTACAGGATTGGGAATAATTTCTGAAACATCATCAACTTTGGGTTTGGCTGGGTGCCCAAAGTTTTCTAAAGTCTGGCCTTCTTGAAACACCACATCTCGACTTCGAATGACCTTTTTGTTTTTCGGATCCCATAATCTGTATCCAAATTCTTCATCTCCATAGCCAATAAAGATGCATGGAGTGGCTTTGTCATCCAGCTTCTGCCTATGCTCCTTGGATACATGTGCAAATGTTTTGCACCCAAATACTCTCAAGTGAGAGTAAGAAATCTTCTTTCCAGACCATACTTCTTCTGGAATCTGAAAATTCAGTGGAACTGATGGCGATCTGTTGATCAAATAGCAAGCAATACGAACAACTTCTCCCCAAAATGGCTTTGGCAGCTTTGCCATTTTGAGCATACATCTGACCTTCTCCACAATGGTTCGGTTCATTCTCTCGGCTACACCATTGTGTTGTGGGGTTCCAGGAACAGTCTTCTCATGCCGGATGCCACGAGTAGCATAGTAGGCTTCAAATTCCTTTGACGTGTACTCGCCTCCATTGTCTGTTCGGAGACATTTCAGCTTCTTTCCGGTCTCTCTTTCCACCATAGCATGGAATGTCTGAAAATGCCGGAACACCTCAGCTTTGGTCTTTAGGACATAAACCCATACCTTCCGTGATGCATCATCAATAAATGTCAGAAAATATTTTCTGCCACCCAAAGATTCTACTTCTATGGGACCGCAAACATCAGAGTATACTTTGCTCAACAACTCTAATTGTTTTGTAGATGATGAATGGAAAGCAACTCTATGATGCTTACCAAATAAGCAGTTGTCACAAGGATTCAATTTCGCATCTTTGGCAAAAGGAATAAGTGACTTCTTTGCCAAAATCTGCAACCCTTTCTCACTCATATGACCCAGCCTTTTGTGCCACAAATTTGGTGACGCCTCATCTTCTGCTGCGTTGAGGCTATCTGAATTCACCTCCACATGAGTCTTGTACAGTGTGCCAATCGCTTGTCCTTTGGCTACCACCAGAGATCCCTTTTTCAACTTCCATATGCCTTTGCCGAAGTAGTTCTCATAGCCTTGTCGATCTAAGGCTATCCCTGAGATAAGATTCAGGCGTAAATCGGGAACATGCCTGACATCTTTCAACACCATCATGCACCCAACTTTGGTTTGGATGCGAACATTACTAATTCCCACAATTTTCGAAAAACTGGAGTTACCTATCTTCACTGTACCAAAATCTCCAACTTGGTACGTACTGAAGAACTCCTTCTGGAATGTAGCGTGGTAGGAAGCTGCTGTATCTACCACCCACTCGGTATCGTTGTCTGACATATGGAGGCATTCTTCTTCTTCAACAGAGAATAATGCAATATCCTCTGAGACAGTAACTGCAGTGTTTCCATCTTCGGTCTTTGGCTGTCTATCGCCTTGTTTTTGTTTTCTCTTCAAGGCATAGCAATATTTCTTTATGTGACCGTCCTGGCCACAATGGTAACACTTGAACCTTGGCCGGCTTGTACCTTCTCTGGATTTCCCTCTGTCTTGAGATCGTCCTCTACTGCGTCCTCTGCTTTTGCTTCTTCCTCTGCCTCTGCCTCTGCCTTTATTTTTTGTGACGAGGGCATGAGATTGATCTCCATCCATCTCTTTCTTTCTTGCCTCTTCACTAAATAAAGCATCTGTAACCATGCTCATGGTCAATTTTCCTTCTGGAGCAGAGTTGTGGAGGGACACCACCAACGTCTCCCAACTGTCTGGTAAAGAACTGAGCAACAATAGGGCCTGCATCTCGTCATCCAGCTCCATTTTGACAGTTGCCAGTTGGTTTACCAGATTTTGAAACTCACTGGTGTGTTTAGCAACAGAGATACCGCCTTTTAGCTTCAAATTTACCAGTCTTCTCATCAGGAGGGCTTTGTTCCGAGCAGTCTTTGATTGGTACATGCCTTCTAACTTCGTCCAGAGAGCATATGTATCAGTCTCCTGGGCGACATAGTGGAAGACACTGTGATCGATCCATTGTTTGATCTGGCCAATGGTCTTTCGGTTCTTCCGCTTCCAATTTTCGTCTTTTTCTGTTGCTAGTTTAACTCCATTAAGCTCAATGGGGTCAAACAAATCTCGGCAGTATAAGACATCTTCCATTCTGGGCTTCCAAATGGCATAATTGGAAGCATTCAGCTTTATCATGGAACCCGAAGTTGATGTTGATTCCTTCATCATGCAGAAAGTGATCTGAAAAATAGGCTTCACTGTGGAGTCCGGACTGAACAACTTAGCTGGAAAATCACTTCGGATTGCCAAAATAAAAACTGCAAATTTTTGAAAGCTGATTTGCAAAATCTGACCATACAGATGTGTCCGGAATATTCCAAATAGTTGGAAAACACTATTGGATCACCAAAATCGGACCTCAAATGGCTTTGATCAAGCCAAAACAAGTTGAACGGTTCAGATTGGTGACTTCTGAACCGCCTGAGAAGCACCAGATTATTTCTCCGCTTCGGATGGCGTCAGGCTGACGTCATCGGCTCAGTCAACGGCTCGGTCAGCGGCTTTGGCTTCGGCCCGGCTCGGCTTAACGGCTCGGCTTTGATCGGCTTGGTCAGCGGCTGGAACGCTTGGTCAAAGGCTCAGATCCGGCTCGGCTGGCGCACGCGCGTGCGGCGCATGTATGCGCGTGAAATCACGCTTCTTCTTCCTCTGGAAGCGCGTGAGGCGCGTGTGAGAGTGGGGGCGCGTGGGAACGGCGTCACGATGCGCGTGTGGCGCGTGAGTGTTCGTTCGATCTCCGTTTTCGACGAGGTTTTCACCTCTGTGCTCGTCTCTTCGAGGGCTTTAAGTTGATGTGATCAAAAGTGGATTTCGACCACTTTGATTTCTGGGCATTTCTGAAAAATGCACTCTGTTTTTCTGAAAATGACTCTACCAGCTCTGATACCACTTTGTTAGGATCAAAGTCACCCAGAAAAATTATCTCACACACACAGAGAATACAATATTTACGTGGTTCGGCCCAATGCCTACATCCACGGACAGAAATTAGAATTTTTCACTAAAATGGAGCAAAATACAAACAGAGGAGGAGAACAACTCTTCTCACTCAACTCACAGCTCTCTCTCGATTTTCTGATACAAAACATCCTCTCCCTCCCGTCTCTATTTATACACAAAGAGAGTGAGAGAGAGATACACCAACCCACCAAAAAATGTCTACCCTCTTTAATGGTGAATGGTGAAAATCAACAAGGAACAACAACGTGAAGGGAAGGGGGAGCAGTTGCCCAGCTCAGACCTCCTCCTCTAGAGGTGAAAGTCTTTTCACGCCATCTTTGCTTTGACTCTCTCCTTTGCATGCATGGGGTTGGAACTAACAGGATTTACTATACTAATACTGCATGAGCTTGGATAACATCAATAGGGAAAAGTAAGAATTTTATGACTCTTGATTAGAAACAATAAAAAAGAATAATTGTATTTAATAGATAAAAATTGTTTCCAAATAAAGAAAAATTACTTACAAATAGAGCAAATAGATATAAGTAGATATTGAATTTTCCTATAGATAAATAAATAACAATACAAAAAAAAAAAAAAATGATAATACTCATCTTTTAAATATCATAACCAGGGGATAGACCTTTTAAAAATCATAAATCATGATAGTGTTAAGAATTTTGAATTCTAAATTTTAACATTTATCTTGTTAGTTATTTGTTATTATATTTTGTATTTTTTTTTTATTTAAAAAACCAACACTTAGGGCATTCAATTCATAAATCTTATTATGGATTTTCTTTTCTCAAAGATTCCCACTCTAAAATATTTTGTTCATACGGACAAACTCTTATAAAATAGTTTTTTTTCTCAAAAATTCACACCCTAAAATACTTTATTCATAAGGATAAACTCCTATAAAATAACAAAACTATCCATTCATTTATATATATATGTATGTATATATTTTATAACGGTGAAAAGTTGAAAACAAAAACCAATGTTTGTTTGGTTTTGGTTTTTAGAAAACATTTACTTTTTTATTTTTCGTATTTTAATGTTTTCAATAAATTTTTTTAATATTTTAATATATATATATATTTTAATTTTTAGATGCACCTTACATAAATATACTTAAAAAGTATAATATTTGTGATTTTTTTCAAAAAAATACACTAAAAATACCAAAAAATAAAAAAAATTGAAAATTCAATACATTTTTTTGTATTTTTGTATATTTATTAATTTTTTAAATTATTTTACTATTTAGATACATCTAAATAAGATGCATTTAAAAATATAAAAAAATTATTTAAAATTTAAAAAATATTCATTAAAAACAAAAATAAAATAAAATAAAAAACTCAATTATCAAAAAAGTAAAACCAAACCTACTGAATCCTCTCTTTCATCTTCTCTCTATCCAAGGGTTTATTGTTCGTCACCCCCCCGCCGCCCCCCCTTTCTCTCTCTCTCTCTCTCTCTAGGTTTCAACAGTTTAACGGGACGCAAAGTCGAAGAGAACAGTCGCGCATTCGCCGCCACCAACGGTGGCGCTCTGCCACTCCTCTCTCCCGACGATGGTGACCAGCTTCTCGACATCCTCCACCCCGCTCTCCTCCGCCACCCTGATGTCCTCTCCTCCGTCCGATCAATCTCCAACTCCGACTCCTCCAGCCGCCAGCTCTTCGTCCGCAACCTCGGTTGGGAAACCACCACCGACAAACTCCGCACCCTTTTCTCCGCCTTCGGAGAGATCGATGACGCAATCGTCATCATCGACAAAGCCATAGTTCCGCGGCGAGAAGCTCCGACAATTATCTGATTTTCTACGAAACCTCTCATCATCAACTCTCTCTCTCTCTCTCTCTCTCTCTCTCTCTCTTTTCTTTTTGCATTTTCTCAGCATCCAAACAGTGCATCTGCCCTAGTTCAAAAAAAAAAAAAAAAAACTATGCACAGATCACAAGATTTGAACAGATAGCTTTGTATTTCAACCAAAAAAACAAAAGATCAGATCCACATATATAGATCTGCTGTTTGGCTACTGAGAAAAATCCAAATTGTTAAGGAACAATTTCTTTTAACAGATAAAATAAAAGATCGGATCTGTTCAGATCTATTTCTACAGATAAAAAAATTGAATAGATAAAAAAAAAATTAGACAAATAAAATTTGGACACATGGTGGTGTTTGGGAACTTGGTTCCCAGATTTTTTTCTCATTTTGTCCACTAAAAGACAAAGGTTTTGCAAAACCAAAAAAAATAAATTCAAACAAAATATCACATCCAATCCCATAATCATTTCATTTTTTCTCTCACAAACATCACATCCAACCACAAAAAAACCTAACTATCTTCCCAAACACTAAAATTTGTTTATCCAATAATATCCTACAACTAAAAAAACCTACATAAAAACCCACTTCCCAAACACCCACATATTCGAACAAATAAAGAGAAAAATTTGAACAGATAGTCAAAACATTTGAACAGATAGTCAATGAAAAGTCAACAGATAAATTAAGGAATAAAATTAGAAACAAAATGCCCTCCAAAACCAATAAAAAGATTTTTCACTAAATTATTTCACAAATGGTAGACCTTTTATCAACAAAATATATCTATTGAACCTAATGCCTTATACAATTATTAGAGTGAACTTTTCAACAATTATCTCTAACACTTACGTGATTGGTTTTTTTTTTTTTTCTTCTTCTTCTCCTCTTTGAATAAATGAAATTTGATTCATTAGAATTTGAGTGTGACATTTTTTAATTATTTTAAAATGTAAAAATCTAAAAATTTTAGATTGAGATTTGAAAAGTTGTTCTAAAACAAAGGTGATAGAGATTTGGCTAAGGCGAAAGAGTTTTGTTGCATATATTTGGATTTGACAAGATTCACTACAAGAATTAACACATTTAGCAACAAAAAAATTGGTCGCTAAAAGTCTATTTTTGGTCGGCAAAAGTTATCCGCGACCAATTTTTTTGGTCGCTAGTTTGGTCGCCAATTGAGGGTCGCGGAAAGTAATTCGCGACCAAAATTTTCGTTGGTCGGCAAAAGTTGGATTTGCCGACTAAATTTTTGGTCGCTAAATATTTAATTACCGCGACTAATTCATTTTGTCGCTAAAACACTTTGGTCGCGAAAAGTCACCTTTTGCCGACCAAATTTCTTAGTCGCCAATTGACACATTTCGCGACTAAAAAGTTTGGTCGCCAATTGTGACATTTCGCGACCAAAAATGTTGGTCGCCAATTGTGACATTTTGCGACCAAAATTAGTTTGGTCGCCAATTATTACTTTTCGCGACCAAAACTGTTGGTCGGCAAAAGTGAGTTTCCACGACCAACAAAATTTTTGGTCGGCAATAGATGTATTTTTTGCGACCAAAACTCTTGGTTGGCAATTGTCATTTTTTGCGAAAAAAAATAATTTAGACGAAATGCGATTAATAAATTGGTCGCCAAAGCAGAAAAACAATACACCTGTAATTCCTAATAATTCATTCAATCCATAATAAACCTATAATTTTAAAGCATCATTCAAATCAACTGAATCATTGACATTCGACACAATACGAAATCAATTCATTAACATTCGACACAATACAAATTTCCTAAGTTTTCATTCACAAATCACATCCATCTGGCATAACAATTTGAATCCTCGCTATTTGTTATCCATGCCCAGCTATCAACAAATAAAACTACTAATATTTGTTATCCATACACATCCATCCAAAAATATTTAATCCTCCCAAAAATGCTTAATGGCCATCTGTTGAATGTTGAATTCTACCAGAGCCTGATGCTTAATGTTGAAAACCTTCTGAATGACCAGAGATAATTCTACCAGAGCCTGAATGGCCATCTGTTGAATGTTGTTCCTGTGTCCACAATGATGGCATTCGATGCCCAAAAGATGCTTGATCTCTCTGTTCTGTGGACAGTGAATCAGTTGAAGCTTCTCTATCGACCCTTGACCCAACATCATGTGCGTTTTGTTGTTTCCAGAGATGGTTTTCATAGCCCTGCACATGGGAATGTAATCAGCCGAGACTAATCTAACACACACTTGCAGCAATAATGTACAGTTGAACGGCACACTCTAAAATGATCCAAGCTAAGTAAACCAACCAAAGACTTAAAATAAAGTATTAAATGTTTTATTCTAACAAGGCAAACAGACTATCAGTCTTTCTTGCCATAATAACAATTTTCATATTTACTCTAGGTACCTTATATGTAATCTTGCTCCATAATTCCAAATGAACTGAAATGATCCAAGTAAAGTTAAACGGAATCCAGGGAGTAAGCATTTAAGAGATGTATTTAATCATGTATTTATATACACACACAAGCTAGGGAAAATAATTTTATGGTCACTTTAATTCTAACCATTCTCCTATCTTTTCACAAGATCATAAAAAATGGTCACTGTGCAATGCATGAGGAATGGTACATCTTTTCACAAGACTATATTAACAATTAGTTGAAAATAAGTGAACTCAGAACATTTGAAGCCTAAATGATTTGATCAATTTGACCCATCTAATTGTTTGTTTTAAAATACACACACAAGCTATGGAAAGAGAAAAGATACTTGTGGCTTGACAGTCTTGACTGACAAAAATAGTATATGAGTAAGACAAACCTTGCTCACTGGGCTCCCATGATATGTCTCATATGGGCCATCCTTTGCAGCCATTGCAGAAGAAGCTTTCAGTGCATGGTAGTATATGGTCTCAAATATGTCTTTGTTTAGCTGTTGTGCCTACAATCAACAAATCAGAATATAAATCAAAGTAGCGGAACAACTTTAAGCTAAACCAAAACAATCCCAGTGAAAGTAAACCAATACCTCTGATGAATCAAATGCCAAGCCAAGCAAGATGAAGGTATCAGCAAGACCCTGAACTCCAATACCTATCGGTCTGTGTCGTAAATTTGAACTCAAATTCCTAAATTTTTTTAAAAAGCTTTACATTGATAGACAGACCAAAATAGTTAAAAATAAATAAACATTAGTCACTCTAAAAAAACAAAACCTAGCTGAGAGTCCATTTCTCACTTATTTTTCAGCACTGGATATCATATTTCTTTTTTTGTGTTTTTGTTTGTGGTCTAATTGGAAGTGGTTCTTTCTTGAATTTTGATCAATTATATCTGTTTGTTGGTTTTCCAAGTCGAAAGTACCAGATGGATGCCTCTGTTTTAGCTATGTTTGTATGAATTTTATGCCCTATTGCAATCTGATCTTTGCTGTGCATATAGAAGTTCTTGATGTTATTGGAACAATTTATCGTGTGAAAATTGATTTTGACAGGTTGTATATAACTGAAAATCTTACATTGATGATAACTTGTTGAATGATCCCACTGAATAAAATTCTTGACTATGCCCCTCAGACCAATGGACTTCATCAAATAAAAGACTAGATCAACCTGGACTAGAAACAAGCCAAATTAATGCATGTATTTGAGATTCTTTAGTATCAATCAATAGCTTACCATGCAAGTTAGAAATTTCAATCTGAAACAAATAAGATGATTAGAAACAAGCAAAAAAGGTTATACATACCTCTAGCAAAGACAACGATTCTACTTCTACGATACATAAAGTTCTTGGGACTCCATGGAAGATGACCAATACCGCAAGAGTGATTCTACAGTTAGCCTTCGAGTTGCACTGAGCATAGAAATGAAAAATCGACAACCATCAATTTTGTATTCTTCAAGTGGATTCCTGTGCCCGAAACTTCTGACATTTACCTACATAAACACATTCCAAATAATCCTTTTCCCACACACACACACACACACAAAATAAAAATAAAATAAAATAACTTAAAAGAGTTGAATCCACAAAATTAAGAACTATACCGCCGAACTGAGCCTGTTCATGTTGACAAGATGATCCCTCCAGAAACAATCTAGAGTTTTCACAAGAACTGCCCTCTGCATTCCACAAGAAACCCAAAAAGTGAGAAATAATTTTTTTAAAAGTCAGTAAAATGATCACAAGTCAATTTTGGAGACTGAAAGTGTCTGTGAAAGATATTCATGTGCAAGAAGAGTTGGGGAATAAAAGAATTGATTTAAAATTCTCATCTTCAAAGATAACAATGCTGTTCACTTAGATGAGAGAGATCCCAAGTGGTGATGTAAATTCACCAAATACATATATATTATATCAATGGTTTTTAGGTCTAACAATTACAATAATTGAAATTTTATTATTTTCAGGTAGACCTCGAGGTATCCTGCTTGTGTTCACGGGTGGTTAGGTCATACTAACAAGCAATGCCCAATCTGATCCCTATTTATCAAAAAAAGAAAAAGTAAAGAATCTGATACATCACCTGGAGAATGCATAGGAAGGATGTTACCTCTATTTCCTTCATATATGCATCATCATACCCAGATTCTTGTACAACATCCAAATATGAAGCAATTATAAAATCTCCAAGGTACTTGCGGAGAAGATTAACAGTTGGTCGGTACTTTCCATCTCTGCATTAATTGGTCCCAAAATTATAAGTTGCCGCATAAAAATTAAAAGCCAAATGAATTCCTTCATTATATCCTAATATACAACACCAAGGAATTAAGAATGCACTCACTTAGCTGAATCATCTGAGCATATGGCAAGCCAACGTTTCAATGAGGAGCTCTTCCTACGTATTCCTCTGAAGGCATTTGGAGGTGAGGGCAAGTTTGGAAGGTGAAAATCGTTAATGCTTACAGAACTTAACTGATGAAGCTGTGTGAGGGATTCCAGTAAAGCTTCCTTTGTAATCGCCACAAATGAGCCTGTAGAAGATCAATTCCTTGATGATTTATATAGATCATCTAACTCAAACAATATGCAAGATTACAGAACAAAATGACAATTTACAAGCTCACCATTCAATATCTTCCTTGAAATTCCATTGAACTCCTTCAAGAGCTTTCCCAAATTCCACTTGTTTGGATGCTATAAGACAAATAAAGTGATTCATAATCAGAAAAACGTAGACATCCATATACCATACTCTAGGCGGAAATTTCTACCTACCTTCAGTGGATCAACATTTCCAAAAATGATTTCATCTACAACAGCTTGCATGTACCTATAATTAATCTGTTAGTACATTCAAGATAATGACAGTGCTCATAATGATGTACAACAATGATTATGCTATCCAATTGAAATATGACATGGAAAATGGAACGTAGCTGTCAAAAAATGAAACTACTTGAATGTATGTATGACTATAGGGGAAAAGAAGAACAGTACAGACATAAACTTTTGATAATGTACATAATGAAATAAAGGGTAAATTAACCCAGTAGTCCTGTAGTTCGAATGAAGTCACACCTTGGTTCCTGCAATTTTAATATCAACAATTTTAACCTCACTCTTAGGCGATTTTAAATGTGGTCCTTCCATCTGGACTCTGGATCCGGTAGGAATCCTAACAGAAAATGACCATGTGCATGGCATGCCCTTTTTTTAGAAGGGCAAAATTGTATTTTTACCCTATTCCTCCATTTAAGCCTGTTTCTCTCACCTTATTCATCAGTTCCTATAACATCCTAGGTGTCACCATTGCATGGAGAAATATGAAAATTTTAAAAGCATGCTTTGTTAATTCTTTGAGACATGTTATAGAAACACTTGCTTCTTTGAATAATTGATATTTCATGCTCACTTGACATGCATTATACAAAGACTTAGAAACATGAGCCAGCAAGTTTTCTTTTATGCAATGCTATGTATGTATATAAAGGTTCTATTGAAGTAAAATATATGTCAAATAAACACTTCACTAGGATAAATACCAGTATGCCAATTACACTTTTTCCGAAAGAACTCACAATGCAAGCAGATTTACTACCTGGAGAGTAATAAACTTTCATGCATAAATAGAAAACAAAGGAGCATCCATCAGTATGATAATGCATGCATACAAAGAAAATGCATCATACTTGATTGATCTACTTGAATAGGAAGCACAAATTAAATCACAAGGTAGGAAGGGACTCACTGGAATATGTGTTGTGAACAACTTTCGGAATCACCTGTTAAAATTAATGGTGCCCAAGTTCTGCTGGTTACTCTTCCTATTGCAAGAATCCTGAAGGGGAAACAAAAATCAAAAATAAAAACCCAGCACAAATAAATAAAAATTGATAAAATGAGGAGCTTGCATTCATAGTTTACCTTAAAAAGCATGTAAGGAGTTCCTGTTTCAATCTGAGAACTAAGAATCTCAAACCAGATTTTCCTAGCAGAGACCGCCTTGCATTCATAGCTTACCTTAAAAAGCATTGCACAGTAATCATGACATATCATGGATGTATTAATAATTTTATGTGGTTCAAATGAACAAAAATCAATCATATTAAATTAAAATAGATTGTCAGAAAAACAAACTAGGGAATTCGACATTCATATTGCAATAATAAAAAAATATATTCTAGTCCAAAAAACAAATTTATTCTATCTCCAACTATGCTCTTTACTCACAATCAAAGGATTTCAAGTTGAAAAGAACAATTAAATTTCCAAAATCGAAATAGATTGGACATAACACTTAAATCATAAACATATAATATAAAAAAACTGTGCTCATTACCACCTTGGACATAACACTAAAATCATACACAATGATCCAATTCTAACAAAATATATTCTCCTAGGCATTTCATCAAACACCCAAGGCACACAACACAATTAGCTAACAAGGTGATATACAAGGATGCAACATCAATGAGAATTTCTCTTCTATACATTTTAACAAACACTTAGCATGCATGAATTCAAACTTAAATCAATTCATGCCATTTCTTCTAATTTCAAGCACATAAATTAATAGACAGATGGGTTCTTCAAATATATTGATGTATTTCTACTTTAAACATCAATATACACCTCATATAAACTAGATTTGAACTACAATTTAATCTAAAATCAATTAGGGCACACAAAACAATCCATCCAAACCAATTAGGGACGAAATTAGGGCACAATAATTTAACATAAAATCAATTAGGCCACAGAAATTATAGTAATGAGAACAAATAATCATAATTTCTTTCTTGGCAAAAAAAAAAAAAAAAAACTCTGCTAGAGTGTGGAGCGATACCTTTCACGTCCACGCCAAAGATAGATCTGTGTTGGAACCAAGCTTGGAGCAATGGGAATGGATGCTCTCTGGAATATGATCCCCAACCCTAACTCTAACCACCGATACCCTGTAATGCCGAGTACTGGACTGCTCAGATAAGGGATCTATTGATCTGAGGATTCAAGAAACTACTGATCTATTGATCTATTGATCTGGACTGCTCAGTACTAGATTGCCCATTTTAATGTTTTGTAGGTAAAGTAAAATCGAAAAGAACAATTAAATTTCCAAAATCAATCAGCTTGTTAGCTAAATTAAAATAGATTGTCAGAAGCCAGATTTGAGTTAGAATGTAAAAAATCTATTAAAAATAAAAAACCTAAACAAAATGAAACTCACAAAATCGAAAGAGACAGCTGCAAATCTGGAGAATCAACCTTCGAATCTTCAAGAATCAACCTTCGAATCTGATGAAGAGATGAGTACAGAGAGTGAGAGAGAGAATTCGAGCAAGAGCGAGAGTGAGACTGCGACAGAGAGAATTCGAGCGAGAGCGAGAGTGAGAGTGAGAGAAACTGCAAATCTGGAGAATCAACCTTCGAATCTTCAAGAATCAACCTTCAAATCTTCGATAAACTTCATAGATCTGATGAAGAGATGAGTACAGAGAGTGAGAATGAGACCGAGAGTGAGAGAGAATTTGAGCCTTTTGTTGTAGTGCCTTTGAGTGCCTTTTGTTGTAGTGCACGTTTCAAATTTCCCCCCAAACTTTTGGCGACCAAAAATCAAATTAGTCGCAAAAACAGGTTCTTTCGTCGACAATTTTTTTTAGTCGCCAAATCTCAATCAACGGCGACTAAAATATTAGTCGCTAAAAGTATTAATTTAGCGACTAAATTTTTTTGGTTGTTGAAAATAAGTTTTTCGTGACCAAAATTTTGGTCGCAAAAAAATATGTGACTTTTCGCGACCAAATTTGTAGTTGGTCGGCAAAAGTATACCACTTTCTGCAATCAACATATTTTTTGGTCGCCAAAATATAACATTCTGCGACCAATAATATTTGGTCGCCAAAAATAATGAACATTCGCGACTAATTAATATTTGGTCGCCAAATGTCATTTTTTTGCGACCAAAATTTGTTTGGTCGGCAAAAGTGGTCGCAAAATGTGTAAATTCTTGTAGTGATTTGGGGAGGGATTTGAGAATGGCTGGCGAGATTTGGGACAAGATTTAGAGGTAGCTGAAATTGACATTTTTGGACGGGATTTTGTGAATTCAATAAACAATAACAATTGGTAGCTCGAATGGCCCGAATTCTTTGTACGCCCTTCGTTTCTTCATACAACACATCTCTGTTTTCACTCTCACATTTCATTTCAAATAAATAAATAAAAAAACAAGAGAACAGAGTAGAGAGAGTAAGAGAGAGGAGACCCATTAGCGATTGGTAGCTCTGTCGGAATGGAGAGAGGAGTTGACCTGTGTGTCGCCGACGGGGCTGCTGCTTCTGTGTGTGCTGACGGGTCATCCCTCTCATTCCCCACATCTGTGTTCCCTCATCCCTCTCATTCCTCAGATCTCTCTCATTTTTGTGAAACCTTTTGATCGGTCGCTGATCGCGGGAAGGAAGACGAATGACGACGAAGGAGAACAAACCGCAACGAAGGAGGACAAACGACGGCCAGAGACAGCAATTTATAGATTTCAACAACTCCTCACCCAAAATAATTTCATGAAATGGGATCCAAATTATTTACAGTATTGGTCTTCCAGCAATGTATAACATGAGAAACAGAATACAACTCGTGAATTTTTTTTTTTTCCTTATTTGAATATAACAAGTGTCCCTGGTAAACAACAGTAGAAAAGAAGTAGACTATACATGAAACTACATCACTGGAAAAAAGCATGCAAAGGAAAAGTTAAACCTGGACATTTGATTAATTAAATTATACTGCAATCAAACAGAAAAGAAAATTTCGTGTCCTCACACTACAAATTAATATTGTGAGTGATATTAATATATTCATCTTATTAACTTCAGGCCATGTTTGTTTGGGCGGACTGGATTAGCATTCCCATGACTAATAGTCCTAGGACTACGAATCCGTTAGATTATGTATCCTATCTTAACTAACAGTCAAGTTTAAAATAATTAATCCGTACTTCAATTGTTTAACCAAACATCGGATTAATAATTTTATTGGACTATTAGTCTAATCTCAAGCTCATGTCCACCCAAACAAACATGGCCTCAGTGTCTTGCAATACATATCATATAAGATTCCAAGTAATCACCTGGATTCACCTTGAATAGCAGAGGAGAGCCATTCAAGCTTTGGTTTTTATCCTCAACATGAAGTAAGAGGGTTCCAGCTGAGGCTGAACTCAAAGCTGAGATAGCAAACAAAAACATGAGAGAGTGTTTTTTGTATCGCTTATAGACTGTAGAAGAGAGGTAAGGAAAAGACAGCAGAGCAAAGAGATAGAGAGGAGAGAGAAAAAAGTGCTTTTCGAGCCATTTTCGAGCCGTCACTTTCGAGCTACGAAGCAATTTTGATTCAACAAACCATCTACCTTATTTGAAGATTAAATATTTTAGTCAAAAAATTAAAAAATTACTATAAGTTATCACATCACACTCTCTATTTTTTGTAATTTTTTTTTTGTAAAAAATTAAAAAATTACTAAAATAATATATTCTCAAAAGAGGCTGTTACCATTCCAATGTGTCTCTAAGATATTTTCAAAAATCAAGTTGCTTTATTATATGGATGTTATACAAACACAATATTTATACAGATTAATTAAGGTCACTAACACATAATTCTGATAAAAAAAATCCATTAAAGGTGGCTTATTTTTTGAAAAATGTCACTACCAGATAATTTTGATAAAAGAAATTTATATAAAAATTATAAAATTATCATTTTCCATATGTGATGTATTAACTAACTTGGGCGGGTCCTTTCTCTCCCTTGTTTATGTCAGCCGTAAAAAGCCCATTGTCGTAGGCTCAACTCATAATGAGATTCCAAAGTTGTTGTCAAGTTCTTCTAACATTCTCCCATTTGATATGATCATACAACATAAAATTGTAAAAACAATGTTTGGTTTGTATTTGTGAAATAATTTTGAAAAATAATTTTTCGGAAAGAATTTACAAATTTTGTTTAGTTATATGTTTTGAAAATAATTTTGGAGTTTAGAATGATTTTAATTATAATTATAATTATAATTATTTTTTATTTTTATTTTTAATAGTTGAATAGATGAATGTGAGAGAAAAAAATAATTGATTGATATGTAATAGAAAGAAAAGTGATTTTAATTTTTTTTATTTTTTAATTTCAACTAAGCAAATTTTTAAAATTTTTTCTCAAAAATTCTCTCTCAAGAGAGAAACCAAACAAAGCCAAAGACTACAACTATTGAAATGGTCCTCCACTTCAAAAATTGTACTTTTATTTATTTTTTATTGGCGAAAGAAAATTTTATATCAATAAATTTTTGTTAAAGCATTAAAAGAGAACAAAGGATAGAAAGAAAAACCCTTTTCTTGTTAAAGCATCCAACTTTTCATTTCTTCAACATTATTGTTACCTCAACAAAACAATCAAAGTATTCAAAGGAAATGCCATTTTGTGTTTTTTTTTATTTAGATCTACATGACCAATTAGCTTTTCATTTCTTGTGTATCTTTTTACCTCAACCAGCAATTTATTCAAAAGAAAATGCCATAGATCTATAAGAAAATGGTATTAAACGGAGTTTTATATTAAAAAAATAATCTAAAATTATTTGAGAGATGATAATTTCTCTTTCCCCTGTCCCGACACACAATTTTTTCCCTCGGTATACTTCGTCTCCTTTCCAATTATATTTATTAAATCTTTTATACGTTATATATAAGTGATTTTTCTTAAATTTAGTAGAATAAAATACCAAAATATTACACTTAAGGTTGCAAAATAGTACACCTAAGATTAAAACACTCATTTTCAATTTTTTTTATTTTTATTTTTAATATCTCATCTTATGACTTTTCACTTTCATTACTTATCAATCATTATCTATAATATATCATAACATCTCTGATTTTTATTAATAACATCATTTTTAAGGTTGTAAAATTAATACACCCCTGCCCCTGCTACCTCTCTAATTTGCCACACTCCCACTTTCCCTATGTGAGAGTAGTATTTTTTAAATTATGAACAAGAATGATAGGTTTTCTTGTTTGAAAGAAAATATCCAAAATAAGTCACACCATTTTATACAAAAATTAGGTTTTGATATCATTATCATAGATCTGTATATGTGATCTAAAAAAGGTAACATATGTGTGCTATTTTAACTTTTATTTTATAACAATGTATCTTATTACATTGATGCCTAATGAGTGAAAAGCATCTAATGAATGACATCATAAAGATTAAGTACATTAGGAGATAGATAATTTTAAAATATATATATATATATATATAAAAGAAATAAGACTCACTTGGAAGTAAGAAGATTCAAACTACTAATATCATATTAAAATACAAGGCTTTTGACAACAAGAAGTTACCATTGGTTATTTTTGTGCCATTTGACACTTCTTTGTGTGTTAGATGTATTTGCAGATGTTGGAAATGTTTTATTTCTTCACAACAAAAACATAAATTGATCGAGAAATAGTTGTTACTAAATTGTACCAAAATTTCCTTTTTCTTTTAGGTAAAAAAGTTACATTGTAAGGACTTTTTTTAGTCATGTCTAAAGAGAGTTATCACAAGTTAGTCATTCCACTTGTCCTTTTTATGAAGGAAAAAAAAATGTAAAAAAAAAAAAAAATACAATGTTCATATGTATACATATGGGATAGGTGTTGCCATGAAGCAAAATAAATATAAAATGTCAAAAATGAAATTAACATGCATATGTTCCCTGGAAAAGATAACTCGAAATTTTAATCATAAAAGTTGTTTAAAAAGTGGATACATGGTGTAGATATACATTTATTAATGTGTTGTGGATCTCACCTCTAACAATTCTAATCCACATATGCTAATTTTTGAATTTTTTTTTTCTAAGTGTGTAGTCTTACTGTATGCTCCCAAGTAAAATGCACAAACCTAACTTTCAAAGAAGAACAGTAACATATGTTTTGTTGTGGTGAGTGTGGTCAAGTTTGGCCCTTGCTCTTACTTGTTTGGCATGAAACAAAATAGCACATTTTTTTTTATTATATTTTTTAGATTATATTATCTCTTTATTTTTTTGTACATCTTTTCATAAAAATTCAAAAAATATACTTATTTAGTACTTCCCAAACAACTCCTAAGTAAGGATTAATTATGACTAAACCACAAAAGTTAAAAAAAGAAAAAAAAAAAAAAAAAAAGAGAATATGCCATGGCTCTTTTGAATGTCCCTTTGCCCTTTGAAAATCAAGTCATTCTTTTCTAACAAATTTCTTTTTCTTATTTTTATTTATAAAAATGTAATTATTGTACTATGATAGAGTGCAATAATGTGTTTTCTTATTTTTATTTCTATATATCATATCATATCATATTTTATGAATTACAAGCTACCACCAAAGCGTGAGTAGTAATCATGGATGGCCTTAGTGGGCGATGGGAACGAGCTTCCAAAAGTTTCAAGAAAAAAATCAAGTTTATTTATGAATATTTTTAAATTATACAAATTTACTCTCTCAATGTTTTTGTTGAAAAATTTAATACTTGTCTTTAGGACATCTTCACCCAAACCTTTAAAATAGCATGTTAAATTTTTTTGAAAGTTTAAGTAGCAAATTAGCATATGTCAATTTGACATGAAAATTCTCCATTTGATATGTCAAATCTATTATTTTATTATTTTTAAATTTAAACTCTTTTATTTTACATAAAAATTCTTTTATTTCTAAATATAAAAAAAAAATGAAGTAGGAACATGTCAAAATTGACATGAATGGGTGTTGTCAACTGTTATATTAACTTTTAAGACACCGAGTAGAGTTGATACTTGATATTAAAATATAACTATTCGAGTGTCACATCATGTTTAAAGTATCGGGTGAAGGTACTTTTAAATGTTAAAATCTTGGTAACAATGAAATCCAAACTTATTAAATGATTAGATTACGAGCAACCAATTATTAATGCCCTAATATATAAAATAAATACATATGTAATTTTTGTGGACCAAAAATTTGTTTTCAATGTATTTTTTTTAGGAGCCAAAAGAAATCGAAGTGCATAATTTAAAATTTTGAAGGTCTTTTGCCATCTGCATTATGTGTTGAATTTTTTAGGCAGAATAAGTGACTTTTGAAAAAAAAAATACTAGTTAGTTTTTTGGCATAACTTTTTATAACTCAACTTAAAAACCTAATAATAAGTTGTTTTTTTTTTCTTCCAACTATGTGCTTTTTTAAATTATTCTTTTAATTTTTACATGTTAAGACAAAAATTCCAATGAGTATTATCTCTTAATGCTATGAAAAATTAACTTTTTTTTTTTTTTGATCGACAAAATAAATCTTTATTGATGAAAACATACGAAGTATGATATAGTAAATCAATAAAGAGGAGCTCGAAGCTAGTACAAGCTCGAAGCTCTAGTTGGTGAAAAACCAACAAGAAGAGGAGAGAAAAAAAAAACAAAAAAAAAAAACATCCACAACAGAGCAAGCCAAACATTAGTAGTCAGCATAACAATTGATTGCAAGACTAGCAGTTAACAGATCAGACAGAACAGAGCAAATCAGATCAACCAAGACTAGCAGATAACAGATCACCAAGACTGACAGATCAATAGGGTAAGAGGTTGGACATAATTGTTCAATCCTTACACAATTTTGTTAGTCACCAAATCACCAAGATGAAGCAGCTTATTCCAAGACTGAGCAGCAGGGTAACAGATTACCAAAGCAAAGCAGACCATTAGATAACCATCATATAGTAGAATACCTGGCTACTAGATTACCATTAGATAAATCAACCTTCACACCCTCTAATTAGTTACCAAGACTGAGCAGCCATAAAACCAAGACTAGAACCTAACTCATGCTTTATACCATTGGATTCAATATCTGATTTGATTCCACTTGAACATATAATCATTATTTGAGAAAGGAAAGTCCTTTATAGATGCTTTGAGCCAGAGAGCAGTTCTGATTTTGATGAGTTCACATAGACCTGAGGAATTGGGTTGTGACATAGAGAAAACACACTCATTCCTATGTTTCCAGAGAGACCATAGAACAACTAATGGTATAACATTCCAGATTTTCCTTTCAAGACTCTTAAATTTTCCACCCAACCACTAGTTGAAAAGACCTTCCACTGATCCTTGAATACACCAATTAAAACCCTAATCTTGTATCACTGATGACCAGATAAACTAGGAGAAAGTGCAGTGCAACAAGACATGAAGAGTAGATTCAACTTCAGTGCTACAGAATGGACAGAGGATGGATGCATTGCTGCTTAAAATGCCTATTCTATGTAAAAACTCTGCAGACTTGATTATATTTTTCCAAGCTAGCCGACCAAAAAAGAGAACTTTGAGGGGAAGAGCTTTATACCAAACAAACTTACTTATTCTGAGTTGAGGGCCAAGCAGAGAGCTGCTGAAAGAATAAAGGGCAGAGATAGAGAAAGAACCGTAAGCCCAAACTTGGCAATCCACACTGTCAAGACACAAAGGAGGAGAAGAGGATAAGACATTAACAAAGTTTGTTCTCTTCAAGTAGTTGCCAATCATAGGGCTCTCTTTTATATGGAAAATTCTAAATATCTGAGCTGGATTTCCTGTAGAAGAAATGTTGAAGGGATCCTTCCTTATCAATAGAAAGGTTGTAGAGAATGGGGAATTCTGTTTTGAAGTAGAGGCCTTCATACTATTTATCATGCCAAAATCTGATTCTGGGCCCATTCCTCACTTTAAGTAGACAATTATCCAAGAAGAAATTGAAGATATTCCTGCTATAGACCCCAATAGATATAATGTCAAACCACATTCTAGAATGCTTATAATGGGATCTCAGTGGAGGATGCCAACAATTTTCATCAATTTTATACTTGTTATAGATAGCCCTTCTCCAGAGTGCATTGACTTGATTCCCAAATTTCCACCACCATTTGAGTAGTAGACAAGTATTAACATCTCTAATCCTTCTTATGCCTAGACCCCCTTGATTGACATTCTTTGTTACCTCCATCCATTTCACTAGATGAACTTTCCTCTTTAAATCATTGCCACCCCAGAGAAACACAACCTCAATCTTCTCTATTTCTCTAGCAACACCTTCGGGTATCTTAAATAAAGAGAGGTAGTACATAGGAAGACTGGATAGTACAGATTTGATCAAGGTTAGTCTTCCTGCAAAAAATAGTAATTTCCTCTTCCACTCTGCAAGCTTAAGCTTGATTTTGTCAATAACAGGTTTCCACATTGATTTCCTACCTGGATTAGCTCCTAGTGGTAGCCCAGGAATTTGAAATGGAGTCTTTGTACCTTACAATTAAGTAGATTTGCAAAAGACAACAAAAGCTCATAAGCCACACCAACCCCGCACACAACACTTTTATGATAATTGATTCTAAGGCCCGAAACAATTTCAAAGCATCAAAGAATGCGTTTAATAAGTACCAATTGATCCCACTCAGCATCACAGAAGAGAATTGAATCATCTGCAAATTAAAGATGGGATAAGAGAACCTCATTAGCTCCAAGTTTCACTCCTTTAAGGATGCCAAGATTGAGTGCTCTGTTAAGAAGAATGTTAAGCCTTTCTGCTACTATATTGAAAAGGAATGGTGAGAGTGGGTCACCCTGCCTAAGGCCTTTTTGTGGTGAAAACTCCTTTGTTGGTGATCCATTTACAAGAATGGATATCCGAGCTATAGAAACATAGACTTTCATCCAAGAGATCCATTTAGGCCCAAACCCAAAGCTGGATAGCGTAGAAAATAAAAATTCCAAATTTATAATATCAAATGCTTTCTCAAAATCCAACTTTAAGATCATCCCTAACTTCTTGCTCTTCTTCCAGCCATCAACCACTTCATTTGCAATGAATACCCCATCTAAGATATTTCTTCCTCCAAGAAAAGCAGTATGAGTTTCACCAATGATTGAGGGCATCACTAGCTTCAATCTACATGTTAGGACTTTAGCCAAAATTTTGTATAATGAGCCTACAAGACTGATGGCTCTATAGTCAGATAGGCCATTAGGATTTTCCAACTTGGGGATGAGGGTAATGAAAGAACTATTAATGCCATAAGTGAGCTTGTTATGGGTGTGAAAATCTTTAAAGAATTACATGATAACCTGCTTCATGATCTTCCAAAATTTCTGATAACACAACAGGTTAAACCGATCAGGGCCTGGAGCTTTGCTGTTATTGTATTCCTTCATAGCTGCCACAACCTCATTTTCCTTGAAATCTGGTGCAAGATACTGGGAAATAAAACTTGGCTCAATTGATTTGAACTCTCCCCCTTCTCCAAAACAAGCATTTTTGACCAAGATTCAGCGAAATAACCCTTGAAGTGAAGCAGCACCTCCTGTTTAACCCTGCTAGGTTCCTCATAAGATACCCCATTAGCTGAAATAGAGTTAATAAGGTTTGTACTCTGCCTAGTGCTAGCAAAGACATGAAAAAACCTTGTGTTTTTATCCCTATTCAAAGTCCAATTTAATCTGGATTTTTGTATCATAACCATTCCACCATTCTATAAAGCTTCCATATTTCACATCTGATTAATCTTTTTTTTTCTTTTTCTGAGTCAAACAATGCTCTAGCCTCAGCAATGATGTCAATTACATGCAACTTTTCTTCTAAGGCCTTGAGCTTTGTGCTGATATCACCAAACACCTCAATATTCCACTTTTTTAGTTCTACCTTTAGAAGCTTTGGTTTTTGTAAAAGTATGTACCTTGCCCAACCAGTAACATTGCTGTTGATCTAGGAATTAGCAAAGAACTTAGAGAAAGAAGGGTGGAAGGTCCAAGAATTGATGAACCTGAAAGGCCTAGGGCCCCAATCTCTTTCATCTTCCATCATCAACAATGGGTAGTGTAGACACCCCATTTTTGACCGTCCTCAAGACTTGGACGTCACTGCTTGAACACCCGGTGATCATCCTTATCTGTGTTTGTCTTGAGTTCCCGGAGGTCTTAGCTACGTGCCTTGCCTCAAAATCTCTCGACTTGAGTGTTTTGTGTCTGGTTTTGCACCAAACACTTGTGTTTTGCCTTGGAGGGGTAGAGAATGGCTTGTGGGCCATCCTCACACATCACTGGCCATGGCTTGAGGCCACCGGCCAAATGTTTGGCCCGCTGGCATTATAGATGGTTGACCGGCCATCTTTTTTGGTCAAATTGCATTTTTGGCCGGCTGACTACTGTGCATTTGCTTTTGCAGATATTTTATGCTAGCTGGCATACACTTTGTTCCCCTCCATACACGTGTATGGAGGGATCTCCCTCTTGGCTAGCTTGTCTTGTAAGCTTGCAAGCTTGAACCTTCTATAAGAGGAGGCCTCTTCTCCCTCTTTTAGGTTAGACAAGATTTTCATAGAGAGCTCTGGTTTTAGGGTTTGAGTTGTGTATCTATCCTATATCTATATCTCTCTCTCTTGTATTTGTGTATGTTTAGCCTTAGTATTGCACACAAACACCCACCATCATACCTTACCTTGATTACTGAGGGGCCAGAGGTCTTTTCTTGAAGTTTTTAGACTGGTTTGGAGCCAAAGAAGCAGCTGGAGTGCTGTTCTTGAAAGAGGTCTTCAAGGGTAAGGACTTTACCTTTAAATACCCCATTTTTGCATAGCTTTTTTACCTATCTTGGAACTGTTTTTAGGCTTTGCATATAACATATAAAAGTTCTGTTTTTGAGTCCTTTAATTAGTTGTTTAGGAGTGTTTTGAGCTTTGAGGTTGTTTGACCCCTCTTAAGGCTTGTTTGGCCTTTGTTTTTGTGCTATTTTGGTGAGCTCCGGGACCATTGTGTTTGGGCCTCCCCACCACTGAAATCTTGAGGGATTTCAGTGGTGAGGATGGTGCCTTGAGGTCCCAAGAAGGAGAGGGCCACCCCCTCTCCTTGTTGTCCTTGAAAAGAGTTATTTTTGCCTCTTGAGGGAGCATCTAATTTAGGTTCATGTTGGCCATGCCTTAACTGATTTTTATGCTTATTATGTCATAATATAGCTCTATTTTTTGTTGGTTTAGGTACACCACGCTTGCTTAGCATACATGCCTTGTAATGCCATATTTAAGTCTTAACATGCTTTAGGTTTTGATCCTTGTTCTAGCATGATTTTGGCCAAGCTTTGTGAAGCTTTTGTGTTTGTTTTAGCATGCTTAAGTTCTGTGTTTGGTTGTTTTGGTCGACCATAGCATGCTTAGTATAGCCACCTTGCATTTTGGCTTGTTAGCCTTAGGTGTGTGAGTGTGTAGCATGCATTACTTGCATTATTTCAGTGGTTTGGAACCACTTACCATGTTATTTCAGTCCTTATAACATGTTTGCATACTTGCATTTGATACTCCTTTGTTGCTTTAAAAGGTTGTTGCCTTATGCTCCATGAATGTGCTTCTTTGTATGCTTGCATGTTTAAGCCACTTAGATGCCATCTAGGTGTTCCCTTAGCATTGTCTAGGTCTACCTTGAACTTGTTTTAAGTCCTCTTGGCCTTTTGAGGCTTGGTTGACTTAGCCATGGTTTAAGTCTTCTTGGCTTGCCTCAAGTACTTGGACCAATTGCATGCCATGTTTGTCTTGTTTAAATTGGTTTGGCACCATCATTAACATGATTTTCAGAGTTTACATTGCATGCTAATTGTCCATGTTTAGGCTCTTTTAAGTGTGCTTAAAGGTTGCTTGTTTGATGCTTAAGTGTTGGCCCATCAACATGTACATGTGTGTGTGTGTAGGCCCTCATTTCCATAGCATTGGCCACTGTTTTAGGCTTGTTTGAGGGCTGCCTAAATTAGTTTAAGTCCACCCCCTTTGCATGTTGTTGCATGCCCACCTTGTATGTTGTTGCATACTAGTGTGTTGTTGCATGATTGAATGAAGTCACATGCTTGCTTGCATGCTTGAACATCCACATTGTGTCTTGCATACTTGTAGGTTGCATTGCTTCATGCCTTACATGCTTCTTTACTTAGGTTGTGTGCCTAACCTACATTACACATTGCATTGCCATGTTGCATGCTAGCCTCCATACCTAGGATGCATTGCATTGGCATGCATGCTTCACCTCTTGAGTTGAGTATGATAGAGGTTGAGCCCCCTTTGTTTGATTATGTGCATTACATTCCATATCGAAATACATACTTGGTTTCTTGGGCCATCATGCACGGAAATGCACGATTGGTGGTCCGAGAATCGAGAACCATATCCCTTTGAGTCATGAATATGATAAGGGGTGTGATTGGTGCATACATTGCTTGAAATGCATTGCCATGCTATGTTTTTCCCTCTGCTGTTATCAAAAACAGATTCTGTAGGAAGATTTGGCCAACCGGCCATCTGCAGTGCCGACCGGCCATCCATAAGTGGCCGATGGATTAATTTGTGGCCGGTGACCATTCTCCATGGCCGGTGACCAATTCCCTCAGCCGGTGGTGTTCCACAGCATTCAGAGAAGCAACCCTGAGATTTGTGCAGTCTTCAGAGAAGGATAACAGTCAAAGCAGAGGCAACTTGTGCATGGCAGTGGCTTTCCGAGCGGAGCCGAGCACGCATTGCATTGGGCCCTCTTCCCGAGGCTGTTTACTGCTTTCATTAGATTAGTTAATTTGTTAATTAATTAATTGGTTTGTAATATTTAATTAGCTTGTAGGTTAATTAAATTGTATTATTCTTTCGGTCCCTCCGAGCGAGGGCAAATTTGTAATAAGTGTGGGTGCGTATGTGCATGTCTTCCAACCCCCACTTCTTTCTCCCTTTTACTTACCTGCTTTTGATGGTTAGTATTAGGACATGTTTACTTTAGCATACCTTATGCTATGCATGCGTGCATCATTCAATAGTATTGCATGCATTGGGCTCGGCGCATCATGCTAAACTGCATAAAGTATTTCAAATCTAACTTGAATACATGCTATCTGTGCATTTTCACATGTCATCCTTAGATTAGCCGAGCCTATTCTAGATTGCATTCTGTATGCGTTGCATTAGCCACTTAACATGGACTTGGATCATGCATTGATTGCTAACATGTTCTTGTCTTGGCTCGGAGTACATTGTAAGTATTTTATGCTTTAGCATCTTGCATGAGTGTGAATGTTAACATGACAGCATGCTTACCATGTGGCTAGCTGCTTATGTGATATAAACTGCCTGAATGCCTGTGGGTGAAGGTTGGATTGTTTGAGTTGGAACAACTCATTGAAGTCCGTGTTTTAGCCTACTTGCGAGTAGCAAATTTCAGACATTTTCCAAACAAACGGATATGCAATGCTTCATTCCAAATTAGGCGATATAGTCTATACTTTTGTGTTGTGCGCATCACATAGTAATTCTAGCTAATTAACTGGAATAAGAACACATAACGTTTTCAAAATCGGATATCATGGTTAGTAGAGGCCGATCTTCGGATCGGGTGAGAGGGGGTGCTCATAGCTGACCTTCCCTAATCGTACCCAAGTTCCCGAGCCGAGGCAACTTTGGTGATGACGAACACGTGGCCTTTGGCACCGAGTCAGGGTTTCCTAGATTCCCCCATTAAAAAATATTTAGGTGGCGACTCTGTATCTGGCAAAAGCAGTCCATGTTTGGCACTTCTTTCAAAAATCTGTTTCTCAAAACGATTTGCCGGATTTGGACTCTTTGGTTCAGATTAAGAACCGTGACAAAACGAGTCCGAACTGTGGTAGCATAAGTCCCTCGGGGCGTGTCCATAGGTAGTGGTTTGAAACTAATCTGGGCAGCCCCCAAAGTTTCAATTTGAAGTTTATCAACCATTCAGGATTGAGCAACACTCTATCAATTCTGTTCCACTTCTCTGTTTCCTAGGCATTACACCAAGTATATTTTCTTTCCAAAAGAGGTAAATCATTAAGTTCACATGCTCCAATAAACTCATTAAATTCTTTCATTCCTTTGTCCCTTCTAGAGCAGCCCACCCTTTCATCCATGTGCCTAATTTCATTAAAGTCTCCACCCAAGCACCAAGGCTTGGGAAATAAAGCCTTGAGTTTTGACAGATTTTCCCACAATCTGAACCTACTGCTAGCATCATTAAGAGCATAGACATTGACCAATACATAATCAAAGGAGTTATACAGTAGACCTGAGAGCAAAATGTACCTCCTAGTGCAGCAGTAACCAGCAAGTTGAAAAACATTTGGGTCCTAAATGCAAAGGAGACCACCAGCAGTTCCTTCTGGATCCACAGACATATACTTCATGTTCTTACTTCCCCAAAGCCCTCTAACAATATTATCTGATACCACAGCTTTCTTGGTTTCTTTAAAAAAAAACAATATCAATAAGTCTATCCTTTATTAGCTTCTTTATTCTACCTTTCTTCTCAAACTTTCCTAATCCCCTAATGTTCCAAGATAAGAGCTTCATGATGATACAAATGAAACACTCAGAGTCTCCCCTCCACAGCAACTTACTGTTTTGCCTTCCCATCCTTGTTAATTATCTCTTTATCTTTGAGCTCTAGTTCAATAATCTTGTTTAATGTAACTTCTTCTTGCCCATTGTAGTCGAGACCAAGAGTTTTCCCCAATTGAATAGTGGCTGTGGCTTCTTGGATGAGGTAATTGTTCTGGCTTGTTTTAGCCTCAGATAGATCTGATTGTGCAATTGCAACAACTGTTGGTCTGTATATGACAGATTTGGAGATGGGCTTGTGCATAGCTCTGTGGCTATAAAGTCTAGAAAAACTAGAAAACCCTTCGAACTAGGCCTTTTTTTCCCCCCCTATTCTTCACTTTCTGTAGAGTATTTGAGCTATAAGCAAGTGGCCTAATTTGGCCAGAGTGATTAAGGCTGAAGATGCCCTTCCCATTTGGGCCATCTTTTAGTATTGACTCAGGAGAGTCCTTATGAGAGTGAGACAGTGCCAAAAACCTAATGTTACTAGGCTTGAAATCACAAGACTCTTTGGGCCTGGAAGAAGGGCCAATGACTAAGTTGTTGCAGATTGGTTGGGTCAAATCCACCTCAAGGTTAATGCCCTGCTGGATACCCTCTTTAGATCTATTTAATCTGTTGATGAAGCCAGGTATAGAAACTTTCTCAATACACCTCTGATTGCCATCATTACTTTTTGGTTTGTGCACTGTCTCCTCTAGCATCATTACCTCTATACACGCTCATTTCTCTCTGCTGCAGCCTCCATCCTCCTTTGTCTCCTCAACTACTGTGCTTGCCTTTGCTGTATTGTGACAAGCAGTAGGCCTCTTCCTCTATGCTACCATATTATTACATGCCAACTCAACATTAAGCTTGCCACACTCTGCTGTCACCTTATCATCTTCTTTTTTTCTCACTGCAACTCTCCTCTGTGAAATTTCCTTCCTCTTTACTGTAGTAGATTTCATTTGAGTTGCAATCTTTTATCCCCTTATGCCTCAAGATATTGATGTCTGCTATATGGTCTTCATACACAAGTATGGGATAGACTTGTCCCTTGCACTTTAAGAATATAGTTTTGTTAATATGCTCCATATATGGTGTAACCAATCTAATTTTGGCATATGAGAAAGACTTTTGATGAGTAATATCTTCGTCCAAGTTGAGGACAGTACCCCAGATGTTTCCAATGTTGTTGAATGTGTTTCTATTCCAGAAATTTAATGGTATACCATAACACCTCAACCACAAACATCTCTCTTGTTGATAGTGGAAACCTTGCTTCCATTCCCACACCAACTGGCTATATTCCTTGAACCATTCTTTAATATTGTAGATGTTAGATTTCAACTCCTCTTTAGAGTTGAAAGTTAAGACTACATCACACCCACCCCTTTTTCTGACCAACACCTTTCCATCCCTTTCTCCTTCAAAACTTTCCCAATATCATGCGTGGAGTATTTAGTCTTAAATTTGATGATTGCACTCTCATAAAGCCATCCATGACCCACTTCATCAACTTTTATGGTCGTACTTACATTTCCAGCTCCAGCAGGTGTGTTTCCTTTTAGTATCTCAGCAAAGGATTTTTGGCCTGCACATGAAACTTAACCCTTGATGTTGCTAGAGTTAAAGAATCTTCTAGTGGGTTGTGGTCTCCTTTTACTCTACTCCACCCGTGAGCCCCTTTCATAAGTAGCATTTTTGACTTGTAGCAACCTGTCATCCACCAACAGACCATTCTCTTTTTGGATTGCGATATCTGCTGCTACAGAGTAGTCAAACCTCACAAACCCAAATCTTGAATTTGTCACTATCCTTTTTTTGAAAGGTATAAAGGCATCCTTTACAATACCAAATTTTTTGAATAATTTGAACAGGGATCGAACATCCATTGTTTGAGGCAGGTTGTCTACGAAAATTGTAAAAAGTCCATGGCTTGCTTCACTACATTTTGCTTCACCTCCTTTCCGATGCCTCACTACTAGAATCCAACCTCCATTGCCTCTCTATTGCTCCATCTGGAACCTTGTCTAAACCCACGAGGCCAATCTCAACTCACTAGGCAAGGCTACTGGACTAAATCGTTAGCTCAGGGAACGTACTTGATTGCTTATGCCTGCCTTGTTGGTGTTGGCTGTGGCACAATCTGTTCCATTTTCTCCTCAACTCAACCAATTCATCTTGAAATTTTAAAGAGAACAAGTAAGAATTATATGCAAGAGCTCATTATGCACAAGGTAAACCATTAATATTTATGAAAAATTAACTTCCATGATTTCTTTTTTACTAATTGGTCTATAATATTCATTACAAGTATCAATGTTTAATTATTTCATGACACATTAATTAATAAAAAAATTATAAAAATAATTAGTTTGTGTAATATTTCTTCACCTATTATACAAAAATTTACACAAAGTAATTTTAACGTAAATTTCACTAAAATTAAATAGATTCAAAATATTTTAAGTTAATAATCTAAAATTAACTTTTAAGGATTGTCAAACTAGCTGTGTCATGAGATGTTTATATCACTACGAGAAAATTGGGCAAATAACACGGAGCTTTTTGCGACGGGGTAAGTGCCATCGTAAAAAATGGTTTTTTGTCACGCAGTGTAATTGCCATCGCCAAAAAAAAGTCTTTTGCGACGGCGTGTATTTGTCGTCCAAAAAAATGACCTTTTGCGACGGTATTGACCCCCGTCGCTAATGACTGTAAAAGAAAAATGCAAACACATTTGCGACGCCTAGTGTACTATCGCAAAAAATATTATTTTGCGACGGGAAAAAGTTACTATTGCAAATAGTGGACCATTTGTGACGGCAAAAGCCCATCACAAACAAAAATTGATAAAACGGTGTCGTTTTGATTGGTTAATTTGTATTATTTGTGACGGTTGATCTATGCCGTCACAAAAAATAAAAATTTTGTGTCCCGCTCCTTTGTATCCTGTTCGCGGTCAAGTGTGCCCCAAAATCCCCAAAATCCTCAAAATCTGAAACCAAAATCCCCAAAATCTCTAAAATTCTGAAACCAAAATCCTCAAAATCCCTGCTCGTATTCAGCATTGCCGGAGTGAACGAGGGTGAATGACGGCCTTTGCCGGAGTGACGAGCAGCAGCGACTGTGAACGACGAGTGACGAGGGTGAATGACGGCCTTTGCCGGAGTGACAAGTAGCAGCGACTGTGAACGACGAGTGACGAGGGTGAACGACGGCCTTCGCCGGAGTGACGAGCAGCAGTGACTGTGAACGACGACTGACAAGGGTGAACGACAGCCTTCACCAGAGTGACGAGCAGCAGCGAGTTTCGTGCTTCAAATCTCACTCCTCTCTTAACTCCCTTTCCCATTAGTAAAAAATTGCTAAATTGAAGGCGGAGTAGTTGATGTCAATCATCTATTTCCCATTATCCTCCAACGTAAACTCTCTCTCTCTCTCTCTACTCCTTCCTACCATCACCACCACCTCTACTGGATCTAGTATCTCTCTCTTCTCTCTCACACATAACTTTCACCACACCTCTATTTTTATTTATCATCTATCTCCCTGTATCATCTATTTACAATTTTCTGTTTACTTGGAAATGTTGTTTGCAATTAATCCTTTGTAATTTGTAGCTGCCAATTGCTCCGATCTGTATATGTGTTTTTTTTTCCTTTTCTTTTTCTTTCTAATAGCTAGAAAAAGATTATGCTGAGATGTTTCTGAGTTTTTGATTTGAAGATTCAGGCACCCTTTTTTAATTTAATTTAATTTAATTTTTTTTTTTGGGTATTTGTTACTACAGTGTAATTGATGAAGAAACACTGGATGAGAGAGGGGCTCTGAATATATACAATACAAGTATATAGAGGGAAAGGGTTTATGGTTTCATGGGCAACACATGCTGTGGATCTTTTGGAGTGAAAACTTTTCAGGGCTACAGTCAGCCCCTAGACCAGTCCCTTTCCAAGCAGCACACCACCACCACCACTACCACTACCACAACCACCACCACCACTACCACTACCACGACTACCACCACCACTACTACTTCTTCCCGCTGGAGTTTCCTTGTCAGACCTGTAAGTGCTCTATGTTTATTTATTTACAAAATCTCATTTTTATTTTTGGCTAGTGTTTATTTATTTACTCTTATGGTCGGTTTCTTCAGGTTCCAGCCATATGTTTAATTTGAAGTAAATCCTTAAACTGCATCCCTCTCAAGATTCAAGATTACCTATATATATATATCAGGTAGGTATATATATGCATCTTCTGTATATTCATGAATTATACACACTCTCATATTGGCTTGTGCAAATCTTCACCAGTGTTTCAATATCGTCTCTTGTTGTCATTTTTGCGGTGTTTATGATTGATTATTCTGTTGATGATTCCTGATTGTTTTGGGGGTTTGTTTAGTGAATCCTAATTATATATGTACTGTTTATTGATGATCTATTCATATATCTGTGTTGCTTATTTGGGCACTGTTTGGATATAATTTCATCAAGAGTACTTGAATGATGTGAGGAGTGTAATTGAAAGCAATGTGCAATTTGTAAAATATACATGAAAGTTTTTTTCAATTGGTATATGTACTAACTAAATCAAATGCCCATTGCAAATTTTGTAAATAAAAAAATCTACTTGTAACTTAAAAGAAGGAATATATAACACTAAAAATGATGTGGTAGTGGTATTTATTTCAAATAGTAGACCATATACTCCTCAATCTAAAAAAAAAAGAAGCAAATTACATTAACTTCTCTCGAGATTTGGAGAAAATATAAGTAGCCCCATAATTTTAACATAATTACAGTGAGCTATCTTAAGGTTTTAATTCATGTAACACTTAGTTTTGCTTTTCATCAATAAGTCATCTTGATGGAAAAATGATTTACTCTTATCTCTTTTACATCGAAATGTATATTTTTTCTTGATTGTTCATATCATTTGTATTAGTTTCAATTGTTTTATTCTTACTAAAAGAGAGATTAATATAATTATATCAAAATTGTAAAATTACATATATATATTTTAAATTTTTTAGAAAAATCAATGGAATTTATCATTTTAAAAATATAAAGTTAGTACAAGAATGCAATTGAGATTTGTATGAGGATGAAGTTGGTATGCACTTTACATTTATGGGTAAAACCTAGAAACTTCAAACAAGTAATCCATTAATGGCAGTGTTGTTATTTTCATTTAGGATTTTTCCGTTTGCAGTATGTTACACCCCTATTGATAAAAACATTTATATTATAATACATTTGTTTGTATATATGCATAGATAAAATTGTTATATTCAGTTACCAAACAACATGGCATTTAAACTTATTTGTTTAATTTGAAAAACATTTTGGATAGTGACAGAATTGAATAGAGGTTGGTTAAAAAGAAGTGTATTAAATAAAGAAATTGTTATAGTTTTGCCCATGTTTTCTGGCTTTCAAAGTGGAAAATTTATCAAGGTTGTAATATAAAGAGGTGGCATGCACGAGAGGCCTTAAGGTGACATATATAGTGTTAAGTATAGATACTATTGAAATGTCATAATTGCCCTTTTCCACTCCTCAATTTTGATTTAAAAAAAAAACTAAAATTCGTTGATATATATATAGGCTTTCTATTCGATAAAGCAATTCGAATCCCGTCTTGTCTCACAAGTCTCTCGTGCCAAGGCGGTCGTGTGTGCCAAGTTTCATGCTAATCCGACATTGTTTGGTGACTTTGGGGCGTCAACACCTCGAATTCTAAGTTTCGAGGAGAAATTAGTTTGTCTAGACCGAAATCTGATTCTAACTCCCAAACCGGGAATCTGATTCGAGTCTCGTCTTGTCCCACAAGTCTCTCATGCCTAGGCAGTCGTGTGTGCCAAGTTTTGTGCTAATCCGACGCTGTTTGGTGACTTTGGGGCGTTAACACCTCAAATTCTAAGTTTCTTAAGGAACTAGTTTGTCTAGACCGAAATCCGGCTCTAACTCCCAAACTGGGAAGCCGATTCGAGTCTTGTCTTCTCCCACAAGTCTCTTGTGGCAAGGCGGTCGTGTGTGCCAAGTTTCGTGCTAATTCGACGCCATTTGGTGACTTTGGGGTGTCAACACTTCAAATTCTAAGTTTGTTAAGAAACTAGTTTGCCTAGACCGAAATCCGGCTCTAACTCCCAAATCGGGAACCCAATTTGAGGCTCATCTTTTCCCATAAGTCTCTCGTGCCAAGCGGTCTTGTGTGTCAAGTTTCGTGCTAATCCGACGCCGATTGGTGATTTTGGGGCGTCAACATCTCGAATTCTAAGTTTCTTAAAAAACTAGTTTATCTAGAGTGAAATCCGGTTTATCTAGAGTGAAATCCGGCTCTAACTCTCAAACTGTGAACTTGATTCAAGAATGATGTTTTAAGACAATTTGTTTGTTTGTTTGTTTGTTTTTTCTTCAAATTAATCATGTTTTATAGTTATTTGATGTTTAATTTTTGTGGATGTGTGCAGAAGAGATATTTAAGGGAAAAACAGAGGATGGATAAGAGTTGGGTTGACTTGCCAAATAGGATGTCGAGGAATACATTAATGGGATTGATCAATTCCTTGTGTTTGCCTACACCAATAGGATTGAAGGTTCGATATTTAGTTGTCCGTGTAGGAATGTGAGAATCGATATCATCTTATATGAGAGGGTGTACGGAAGCATCTGATTTTGAATGGTTTTTTTAAAATACAAACATTGGATTAATCATGGGGAATCTTTGGTATCTCTGCAAGGTCACAACAGATTTGGGCTTTACTTATGAGACGTGGGATGCATGTCCCAACAGTTGCATGTTGCTTCAAAATGAGGATGCTAATCTTGATAAATGTGTCATATGCAACAGTTCTAGATGGAAATCAAATGGTGATGGTGGTTCAAATGGTCCTAACAAAGGTGACAAACGAATAACTGCAAAACAAATGAGGTATTTTCCTTTAAAGCCAAGGTTGCAGAGGTTGTTTATGTCATCCAAGATGGCCAAGTTAATGAGATGGCATGCAAAGGAATGAACTAATGACAGTGTCTTTAGGCATCCTGCTGACTCCCTTGCATGGAAAGATTTTGACTGTCGGAATATTGACTTTAGTAATGATTGCTGCAATGTAAGGCTTGGCTTAGCATCTGATAGGTTTACCCCATTTAGGACAATGAACATAATTCATAGCACTTGGCCTGTTGTGCTCATTCCATACAACTTGCCGCCATGACGGTGTCTTTAGGCATGCAGAGGAACGAACTAATGACGGTGTCTTTAGGCATCCTGCTGACTCCCTTGCATGGAAAGATTTTGACTGTCGGAATATTGACTTTAGTAATGATTGCTGCAGTGTAAGGCTTGGCTTAGCATCTGATGGGTTTAACCCATTTAGGACGATGAACATAGTTCATAGCACTTGGCCCGTTATGCTCATTCCATACAACTTGCCGCCATGGATGTGCATGAAGCAACCATTTCTAATTTTATATGTGCTTATTGACTGCCCGAAAAGACCTGGTGACAAGATTGATGTGTATATGCAATCGTTGATTGAGGAGTTGAAAGAACTATGGAATGACGGTGTCTCCACATTTGATGCATCAACAAATCAAATGTTTCAATTGTATGCAGCTTTACTGTGGACAATTAGTGATTTTCTTGCATATGCAAACTTGTCAGGATAGAGCACTAAAGGTGAATATGCATGTCCTTGTTGCAATAAGGAAACTATATCGTGTTGGTTGAAGCATAGTAGGAAACAATCATACTTGGGTCATCGCAGATTTTTACCTAGTGGCCATAAATTTCGAAAGGATAAAGTATCATTTGATGGTAGTCGAGAATTCAGACTCAAACCAAAATTGTTGTCTGGAACTAAGATGTTGCTACAATTAGAATGTGAGGGTTTTTTAACCCAATACAAGAGGGATGATCTCAAGAAGAGGCATAGGAGACAAGTTGAGAAGGAGAAAACTAGACATCGCACCCATAGCTGAAAGAAAAATAGTATCTTTTATGAACTGCCATATTGGGAGCACAATCTAATAAGACACAACCTCGATGTGATGCATATAAAGAAGAATGTTTGCGACAATGTGTTATGGACAATATTAGGGGTTGCAGGAAAATCGAAGGATAGTGTTAATGCTCGGCGTGATTTACAAGAAATGAATATTAGAAAACCCTTACATTTGCAGTTAAGAGGGTCGAATAAAGCTTATTTACCACCAACACAATTCACGATGACCAAGGATGAGAAAGATTTGTTCTTAAAAGTATTAAAGGAAGTTAGAGTTCCCGACGGGTATTCATCCAATATCTCACGTCACGTGCGCTCACATGAGAGAAGTATTGGGGGTCTTAAGAGCCACGATAGTCATATTCTGATGCAACAACTAATTCCATTGGCTATTCGAAGATTGTTACTGAAGAATGTAATTGAACCTTTGATTGAATTGAGCAATTTCTTTAGACAATTGTGTTCCAAAGTGAATCGTGCGACGAATTTGCAATATATTCAAGATCGTATCGCCGTAACACTTTGTCATCTAGAGAAAATATTTCCTCCGACTTTTTTTGATATAATAGAGCACTTGCCTATACATCCAGCTAATGAAGTATTATTGGCTGGAGCGATTCAGTTTCGATAGATGTATCCAATTGAGAGGTATCTTCTTACTTTGAAGCAATATGTGCGTAATAGAGCTCATCCAAAAGGTTCAATTGCTAAAGGATATCTTATGGAAGAATGCATGAATTTTTGTGCACAATATCTCAATTATGTGGAAACCAAATCTAGTTGACCCGTGAGGAACTACAGTGGTGATGATAATATGGGTCGTGCTGTTGGTGAAAGCACAAGCTTTTATCTTGATAATACTTCTTGGGTACAAGCTCATCGGTATGTCTTATTCAATACGAGTGTGGTTCAGCCATTCATAAAGTAAGTTATGTCACTCACTCAATATTTTATTATGTTTCATTGAATTTTGAACCAAAATTTTTTTGTTAATAAATTTTCAATCTACACAGCAAACACCTTGAAGTACTTAAGGTCAAAATGCCTCGTGTTGATGATCATCAGCTTCGGCGTGAACATTTTGAAACTTTTCACATTTGGTTCAAGGAACATGTATGTATTTAAATCTACAGATTCTATTTACCTAAGTTGAACTACATTTTAAATTTTACAATTTTTTTTTTTTATTTTAAATAGGTTCAAACTTTGCGAAGGACTAGTGATGTCACATTTTCTGAAGAGATTATTGTATTGACAAATGGTCCTCAT
The DNA here is from genome assembly GCA_036172215.1 of Camellia granthamiana. NCBI lineage: Eukaryota > Viridiplantae > Streptophyta > Magnoliopsida > Ericales > Theaceae > Camellia > Camellia granthamiana. Next base: position 466,083 of record JAXFYN010000051.1, on the reverse strand, counting down.
AACCTGGTAAGGAGGTTCAACGAGTATATAATGAATGGGTTTCAGTACCGAGTAAAGGCCATGGATGACCGTCGAGCCACACAAAATTGTGGTGTAGCTTTGAAGGCAAATACCATAAGTTATGCTAGTCAGAAAGACAAGAATCCTCGTGTGGGTTCTGTGTACTATTATGGACAATTGACAGATATTGTTGAGATTCAATATTCCAATGAGAAGGAGCATGTGTTGTTTAAGTGTTATTGGATTGACAACATTCACGAGAAGATACAAGATGTCTTCAATTTCACGTTGGTCAACTTCAATCATTTGTTATACCGAGATGATCGAATTACCAATGAACCTTTCATCTTGGCATCCCAAGCAGAGCAAGTTTGGTATGTTACAGACCCATTAGAACCAGACTGGCAAGTAGTGGTGAAGATGTCTCAAAGAGGTTTATTTGATATGAATTTGACTGATCCAGATATCGAGCCATATATGAGCCAACAATTAGAAGAAAACATAATGCTCCGTAATGAAAAAGTTGGTTGGATGAGGGAAGCCGCAGAAGGAGAAACACTGTAGACGCGCCCCACGAGAACTCCCCGATATCCGCGCGCGAGGGAGCGCGGATCTCATCTTGTTCTCTAGGCTACTACAGTTCGGACTCAAATGTCACAGTTCTAAATCTAATCTCACAAAGTGCAATGTAAGACCGATAAATCACCAAAGAGTCCAAATCCGGCAAATCGTTTTGGAAAACTAATTTTTATAAAGAAGTGCCAAACATGGACTGCTTTGCCAGATACAGAGTCGCCACCTAAATATTTTATTTTGGGGGAATTTAGGAAACCCTGACTCGTGCCTAAGGCCATGTGTCCGTCATCACCAAAGTTGCCTCGGCTCGGGAACTTGGATACGAGAGGGGAAGGTCATGCAATGAGCACCCCCGCTCGCCCGATCAAAGATCGGCTTGTACTAAGCATGATATTTTGTTTTTGAAAACACATGTGCTCTTATTCCGGTTTAATTAGCTAATCTTACTACGTGATGCACACAGCATACAAGTATAGGCTAGATCGCCTAATTTGGAACAAAACATTGCATGTTCGTTTGTGAAAATGGTTTGAAGTTTGCTACTCGCAAGTAGGCTAAATTCGGGATTCGATGAATTGTTCCAATTCAAGTAATCCAACCTTCACCTACAGGCATTCAGGCAGTTATATCAAATAAGCAGTTAGCCTCATGGCAAGCATGCTTTCATGGCAGCATTAACACACATGCAGTATGCTAAAGCGTAAGCACTCACAGTGTACTCTGAGCCAAAATAAAGAACTAGTTAGAAATCATGCATGATCCTAGTTCATGTTAAGATGGCTAATGCAACACATGCAAAATGCAGCTAAGATAGGCCCGGCTATTCTAGAATGGCATGTGAAATGCAGCTTGGTACATGTATTCAAATAAGAATTTAAATACAATGTAGTTTGTATGATGCGCCGAGCCCGGTGCATGCAAAACAGATGAATGGATGCACGCATGCAAGCATAAGGTATGCTAAATGAAATATGCCCTAAAACTAACCATCGTAAGCGGTTAAGTAAAAGTGAGAAAGAAATGGAGGTTGGAAGACATGCATCACACACGCACGCTTATTACAACAGTTGGTCCACTCGATGGAGGGAGCGAATAAGAAGCTAACTAGCTAATCTAAGCTAATTAAACTACTTATTACATAACGAAGCTAATTAACTAAACCTAGTTAACTAACTATCACAAAACAAATTGAATAGTTAACGCATTAACTAATTAGGTACAAACCAGAGCATAAACTAGCTAAGAAAATTAGCTAAGTAAAGCAATAAAACAAGGCCCTCAGAGGGAGAAGAGTGCATGCATGCCCGGTCGCCTCGTTCGGAAATCCGTCGTGATGCCCCAATTTGCCTCTGTTTTCAATTGCTCTCAGAAACTTGCACCAAGCTCCAGAAAGCTTCTAACTCATCTTGGGGACCTGTGGGAGGGTGGCCGACCAGTTGTTAGTGTGGGAGACCACCTGCCGACCACTTTTGTTGTTGCAGGGCAGAAAAAGTGGTCGGCCAGCTAGTTTTTCTGGCTGGCTGACCAGTTGTTGCTGCATTCCTCCAGTTTGCTGCAAAAGAGGGCAAGAAAGGGCATGGCAATGTATTTGCAAGATATGTGTGCACAACCACCTTCCCTATTATTTCATAAGCTCAAGGGAGTGTGGTTCTCGACCCTCGGGCCACCAATTACGCATTTCAATGCATGATGGCTGAGCGGCGAAGTTGCACAATTCAATGTGAAATGAATGCACAAGTAAACACATAAGGCCTAGAACTCTATCATGTATGATTAAGAGCATCGACGATCGAGAATTAAGGCACGTTTCATCACTTCAAGTATGAAACGTCCCTTGTTTCCCGTGTTTGGACTAACTCCTATTCCAAACGCAATGTAACACATAACATGGCATGCACAATGCTATGTAACATGAAGTATGCAAAAATGCAATGCAACATAAGCATGCAAATATGTAATATGACTTAAACATGCAAACATGGAATACAACATGAACAACCTAACAAGGCTAATGGCATGCACAATGCACAATGCTAATGCATGCATATTCGAGGCAAGACAACATAAGCATGCAACAATATGAACAACAACTAGCATGCACAATGCAAATGAACATAGCATACACAAATGCAATGAACAATATGGCATATGCAATGACTATCATGGCATACACAATGCGAATCGAGAGCATGGCATACACAATGCAAATAATAACATAACATGCACGATGCGATGTAACATGGCATACACAATTCTCAATGGGCTTAAACCGAATGTGGGTAGACCTCAGCCATGCCCAAATCAGTGGCCATAACACCAAAATAAAGGCACAAAAGGCAAGGCATGCATGCACAATGCATTACCCAAACAAGTAGGCCTAAGAGCACAACCCTCAAGAAGGCTCAAGGAATGACAAATGCAGAAGTGTAACAACACTAAATGCACTGAAATTAAGCAAGAAATGATGCCAAATCATTCAATCAAACACAAGTATAGCATGCAAAGGTCCTAAAGCATGAAAGCTAATAAGGAGGACTACAAAGGAGGCATGCAATACATGGCATGAATGCATGAACCAAATATGGATAGAGCTGAGATAGGTCAAGACAATGACCAAAACATGCTAAGTTAGGGGCTCCAAGGTCAAGGCATGCAAGCAAACAAGCCAGGCCATAAGCTAGGCAACAATGCACAACCCTTTTAAGCACTTAAATCATGAATGAAGTGGGAACATGGTCGTGCTACATGCTCTAAAATGAAGTATTAAATGATGCCAAATCATCTAAATAGCTCAAAGATAGCATGCATGAGTCACTAAAACACAAAGCTAGCAAGGTGAATTGCACTACAGCTATACAAAGCATGAAGCATATGGCAAAGGCAACCCAAAACAGTCCTAGAACATGTCAAAATGATACTAAAACATGTATGGAAGGAAGCTAAAACAAGCTAGCATGAAGGGCATAAGGCATGATGAATGCAAGGCAAATAAGGTGGTTTACATTACACCTATTAAGACCAAGCATAGAATGACTTAACCAACAAAAATCAGAGTTATATCATGGCAAAATAACCCCAAAAACACATTGAAATGATAGCTCGCAAGCTTAGGCATGAAGGCATACGCAATGGCTCATGTTAAGGCATAAAAGGGGGGGGGGAACCCTCCAACGCATTGAACGAGTGATAAATGCAAGTGCATGAACATGAAACATGGACTAAAATTACATTACAAATGATGCCAAATCATTCAAATAGTCCAAGTAAGGCATGCTAGTGGACTTGATGCACAAAGCTAACAACCTAGAATGCATTATAGCTATACAAAGCAAGTCATGCATGGCCAAAACAATACAAATCAAAGCTAGAGCATGCTAAAACATGGACAAAAGCTTCTTAGAGTTAAGCCAAAAGCATGCTAGAATGACATGTTAAAGCATGATGCATGTTAGACTAATTCATGGAAATGCACTACAAGTGCATGGAGCATGCAAAGGCCAACCAAACCAAACCTTAACAGAGGTATGACATGGCAAAACATTACCAAAAACATGCTGAGATGGACTCAAATGAAGCTAGAATGGCATGCTACTTCACGAAGCATACAAAGACTAGTTTATGAGACTTACATTACAAGTGTACGAGGCATGCATGGAGTGACAAAACCAAGTAAAATAGTGGTATGCCACAGCAAAATAAGCCCAAATACAAGCTAAGATATGGCCAACATAAGCTTAACAAACATGCTCACACGTGAGGCTAATGAAGCAAGTATTGAAGACACAAGGAGAGGGGATGATCCTCTCCTATTTGGGACCTTAAAACACCATCCCCACCACTGAAATTCCTTTAGATTTCAGTGGTGAGAAGGTCAAAACAAGGTGATCCCAAAAGCTCAAAAAGAAGGCATAAAAGCAAGGCCAAACAAGGCCTAAGAGGGGGTAGACAACCCTTAACACAAAAGTGACTTTAAACAAAGATCTTACGCATGCAAAAATAGAACCTTTTGTGGTTAAGAGTTAAGCTTAAATCAGCATGCAAAAGGGTCCAAAAGCTTAGGCAAGAATGGGGGTTTAAGGAGTTAGAGACTCACCCTTGAAGACCACCTTCAAAACCACAACTCCAGCAGGTTTTTCAAGCTCAAACCAAACCAAAAACTTCAAAACTAGCTCCTAAGCACCTCAGCAACAACAGGATGGTGTTTGAGTGTGTGTTTGTGTGTTAAAGTATGAAGAAATTACACTTTAAAGCACAAATATGAGACCAAAAGAGAGATATAGAGATATATGTGTATGTATATCTCAATGCACACAATCTGAACCTGGAGAAGGGAGGGGGAGCCTCCCTCTTATAGAGAAGCAAGGCTTAAGCTTCTTGAAGAAGCTAAGGGTTCAAGGCCATCCGTCCATACGTGTATGGAGGATGGTTTCAGTGCTCTCCAGCTGTGCCAGCTGGAAGAAAATATCTCCAAAAAGGTGACAAAAAGCAGCCGACCACTTGAAGTGGTCGGCCGACCACTATAAGTTGTCTCCCAAAAATAAAAGTGGTCGGCAATGGTGGGAGAAGGTCAGCAGCATGAAAACAAGCAAATGGTGTGGTGGCCGACCACTTTTGATGGTCCAAAGATCAGGGAGACCAGTTATCAGACCAGAAAACTGGCTGGCAGGAAGAAAAGTGGTTTGCGAAGAGAGAAACTGGTCTCCCACCCTTGTACCACCTTCCAAACAAGGAAAACAAGATTTGTACCAAAAAAAAACCAAAACAGATGCAAGACGAAAGTTCTGAAGGCAAAGCGCGCAGCCGGGAGCCTCAAAAACTAGCTGACAAGCACCAAAAGTGGTTTGCAACCACAAAAGTGGTCTCCCAAACCACAGTGGCCCTCTAGGCCAAGGAAATATGGTGTGGTTCAAAAACCACGCCAAACGGAGAACGTTAAGCGGTCCCGAGACAAGGCGCGCGGCCGAAGGCTCCGAAAATCCGAAACTAGTCTCCAAACGGGAAAAGTGGCCTACGACCACGAAACGTGGTCTATGACCACAAGAAGGGGTTTACAAGACCTCTCCTTTCCTCAGGTAAGGAAAACAAGGCTTGGTCCGCAAACCGAGCCGAAACACAAAGAGTTTAGAGGCCCGGAGGCAAGGCACTCAGCCGAAAACTCCGAAACCTCGAAACGAGCACAACATGCGCAATCACCGAGCGCTCAATCAATGACGTCTGAGTCTTAAGGTCGGTTAGAAATAGGGTGTCTACAAACACTTGATGTGGTAATAGATTGATATTTAATAAACATCAATAATTGAATTAAGGCCAAGGTTGTAGTTAATCTTCAGTTTCTTAATTTGCTTTGTCTTTGTAATTGTATTAGTTTAATTAATGTCATATTATAGTTGATTCAAAACCATTCTCTATGTTTCTAATGTCACGGCACTTGTAGATTATTATGGCAAGGAAGAGGAAGCCTGATCACCCCTACGCATGATGTCCGATGTGGTACATAAGAAGACATCGGTGGCACCACTATCAGAGGAGGCATCACATCGACCACCATCAGAGGGGCCATTAGTGCCACCACTATCTGACCAGCCACCACAGCGACCACCATTAGTGGCGCCATCATTAGAGGAGGCATCACAGTGAGCACCATTAGAGGAGCCATTAGTGCCACCGCATCGACCACCATCAGTGGCACCACAACAGCTATCATCTACTCAGCCTCTACGCTTACCATCGGTGCATCCACCATCAATGGCACCACAGCGGCTATCATCTCGATTAGAGTCATTATCTTATGAGCCATTCGTAGGTATATAAATTTGCTCTGATTTGTGTGAAAATTATTTAAATATACATTTATTTATTCTCATTATATATAACTTGTTTATTCTCAATGTATTTTTCAGACCCTTCGACTTCTCCACAGCCTACCTCAGGTATAAGAATTCGATTTGTATTAACATTATTTAAATTTGCATTTGTTTATTATCATTGCATATTGTTTATTCTTATTGTATCTCGCAGGTCATGTTAGTTCTTAGGCATGGTAGATGATGTGCCAAGGGCATTAAGGAGTGGGGTACTGGTACAAAGTTGGACATACAATTTGACGAAAATTACTGCCTAATAAGGGATAATGTGTCTAAGTTAACTACTCAATTTGGCATTATTGTGCGGAATCGTAACATTGTTCCTCTTACTTTTCTTGACTGGAACACTGTGCCTGATGATATTCTTGATGCTAGCTGGAAGGATGTAAAGGTAAAAGTATATTTTTGTCCAAAAATTCAAATTCTAAAATTGTGTTATTATTATTTAAACTTTGAAATTGTGTTTTATAGGACAATTTGAATATATGTCTAGAGGAGTATAAGCCAATCTGTATGAAAACCTGCAACAACATATGGAAAGATCACAAGAATAAGATTAAGACTAAGTATTTCAAGCCGAGAAGTTCTAATCCTAATCTGAAGGATGATGTTCCTTTACATATTGTGCTAAGCCAGTGGGAAGAACTTGTGGAGTATTGGCGTACTTCCGATGCTGAGGTATACAAATAAGTTATATGTATGATATGTAAACATACAAATCATATTTATATACTTACATTTGTGGAACCTGTTATAGAAAATTGCAACTATGAATGCTAAAAATTGGCGAGATCACGGCATAGCTCATACCACAGAGCGTACTACTTTCGCTCAGATACAGCATGAGATTTATATTTTATTGTTTTATTTTTGTATATAAATAAACAATGTATATTTGCAAATTATTTGGATTCTAATTTTCATATTTCTAAAAAAATCTAGATGACCAATAAGGGGGAGTCTACTGATAAGATGAATGTTTGGCTTATGACACGTAGATCAAATGACCCTGAGGTTATCCAGACCTTGGTAGTTTCCAAACACCTAACATTGTATTTAAAGTTTATTTTTTATTTTTTGTGTGTCAACCATCTTAATTTGACATATACTTGTATGTCTTATTCAATACAGGATGAGTTTAATTGTCAACTCTCCATGTTACCTAAGGATTGTCAGACTTTGGAGGCTAGGAATGCCATTTTCCACGAGTTGATAGATCATGACAGACATGGATATTGTCGCACATACGGGAGAACTGTGTCTCGGAGAGCGGTGTATAAAGATGGTGCTAGGCCATCACAGTCAACACCCCAGCCATCGACTATTGTTCAGATCACCCAGTAGGTTCGTGCGGAGCTAAGGGATGAGTTGAGGGAGGAGCTGAAGGAGGAGATGCGAGCAGAGTTCTCTACACATTTATAACAGATGAGAGCTGAGATGATGGCCTTTGTGTCACAGAGGGCGAGTGTGGATCCCAACAGACAGGTTCGATATAAATTAAATTGTTGGATAGTTAAATTTTCACACAACATATATGTACATATATATAATAAAATTCGAATATGATTAACACATTATGTATTGACTATCATAGGTTTCTGATGCATCGAGTGGCCATCGGGTATTTAGGGAATCTGCAGGAGATGAGAATCCATATACACCACCACCAGAACATCAGGTATAAAATGTATCTTTGCATTCTAAGCTAAGAATAACCATAAATTAACTGCACACAACCTAAAAGGATAGAGGCTAGGCACGAGAAACTTGAATTTGAGGTGTTGACTCCTCAAAATCACCAAAAGGCATTGATTTAGGACGAAACTTGGCACACACGACCGCCTAGGCATGATAGAGTTGTGGGAGAAGACGGGGCTCGAATCGGGTTCCCTGTTTGGGAGTTAGAGCCGAATTTCGGTCTAGGCAAACTAGTTCATTAAGAAATTTGAATTCTCGGTGTTGACGCTCCAAAATCACCAAACGGCGTCGGTTTAGCACGAAACTTGGCACACATGACCGCCTAGGCACGAGAGACTTGTGGGAGAAAACGGGACTCGAATCGGGTTCCCGGTTTGGGAGTTAGAGCCAGATTTTGGTCTAGGCAAACAAGTTCCTTAAGAAATTTGAATTAAAGGTGTTGACACCCCAAAATCACCAAACAGCATTGGTTTAGCACAAAACTTGGCACACACGACCGCCTAGGCATGAGAGACTTGTGGGAGAAGATGGGACTCCAATCAGGTTCCTAGTTTGGGAGTTAGAACCGGATTTCGGTCTAGGCAAACAAGTTCCTTAAGAAATTTGAATTGAAGGTGTTGATGGCCCAAAATACCAAACGGTGTCGTTTTATTACGAAACTTGGCACACATAACCGCCTAGGCATAAGAGACTTGTGGGAGAAGACGAGACTCCAATCGGGTTCCCAGTTTGGGAGTTAGAGCCAGATTTCGGTCTAGACAAACTAGTTCATTAAGAAATTTAAATTCCAGGTGTTGATGCCCTAAAATCTCCAAACGACGTCGGATTAGGACGAAACTTGGCACACATGACCGCCTAGGCACGAGAGACTTGTGGGAGAAGACGGGACTCGAATCGAGTTCCCGGTTGGTAGTTAGAGCCGGATTTCACTCTAGGCAAACTAGTTTCTTAAGAAATTTGAATTCAAGGTGTTGAATCCCCAAAATTACCAAACGGGGTCGGATTAGCACGAAACTTGGCACACACGACCGCCTAGGCATGAGAGACTTGTGGGAGAAGAAAAGATTGCAATTGGGTTCTCGGTTTGGGAGTTAGAGCCAGATTTCGGTCTAGGCAAACTAGTTCCTTAAGAAATTTGAATTAGAGGTGTTGACGGCCCAAAATCACCAAACAGCGTCGGTTTAGCACGAAACTTGGCACACATGACTGCCTAGGCACGAGGGACTTATGGGAGAAAACGAGACTCCAATCAGGTTCCTGATTTGGGAGTTAGAGTCAGATTTCGGTCTAGGCAAACTAGTTCATTAAGAAATTTGAATTCCAGGTGTTGATGCCCTAAAATCTCCAAACGGCGTCAGATTAGCACGAAACTTGGCTCACACGACCGCCTAGACACGAGAGACTTGTGGGAGAAGACGGGACTCGAATCGGGTTCCCGGTTTGGGAGTTAGAGCCAGATTTCACTCTAGGCAAACTAGTTCCTTAAGAAACTTGAATTCGAGGTGTTGACGCCCCAAAATCACCAAACAGGGTCGGATTAGCACGAAACTTGGCACACACGACCGCCTAGGCACGAGAGACTTGTGGGAGAAGACGGGACTCCAATCAGGTTCCCGATTTGGGAGTTAGAGCCGGATTTTGGTCTAGGCAGACTAGTTCATTAAGAAATTTGAATTCGAGGTGTTGACGGCCCAAAATCTCCAAACGGCGTCGAATTAGCACGAAACTTGACACACACAACTGCATAGGCACGAGAGACTTGTGGGAGAAGACAGGGCTCGAATCGGGTTCCCGGTTTGGTAGTTAGAGCTGGATTTCACTGTAAGCAAACTAATTCCCTAAGAAATTTGAATTCGAGGTGTTAACACCCCAAAATCACCAAACGGCGTCGGATTATCACGAAACTTAAGACACACGACCGCCTAGGCACGAGAGACTTGTGGGAGAAGACGAGACTCGAATTGGGTTCCCGGTTTGGGAGTTTGAGCCGGATTTCGGTATAGGCAAACTAGTTCCTTAAGAAATTTAAATTTGAGGTGTTGATGCCCCAAAATCACCAAACGGGGTCAGATTAGCACAAAACTTGGCACACACGACCGCCTAGGCACGAGAGACTTGTGGGAGAAGACGGGACTCCAATCGGGTTCCCGGTTTGGGAGTTAGAGCCGGATTTCGGTCTAGGCAAACTAGTTCATTGAGAAATTTGAATTTGAGGTGTTGACGCCCCCAAAATCTCCGAACTGCGTCAGATTAGCATGAAACTTAAGACACACAACCGCCTAGGCATGAGAGACTTGTGAGAGAAGACGTGGCTCAAATCGGGTTTCCGGTTTGGGAGTTAGAGCCGGATTTCACTGCAGGCAAACTAGTTCCTTAAGAAATTTGAATTCGAGGTGTTGATGCCCCAAAATCACCAAACAGAGTCGGATTAGCACGAAACTTGGCACACGCGACCGCCTAGGCACGTGAGACTTGTGGGAGAAGACGGGACTCGAATTGGGTTCCCGGTTTAGGAGTTTGAGCTGGATTACGGTATAGGTAAACTAGTTCCTTAAGAAATTTGAATTCGAGGTGTTGACGCCCCAAAATCTCCAAACGGCATCGGAGTAGCACGAAACTTGACACACACGACCGCCTAGACATGAGAGACTTGTGGGAGAATACGGGGCTCGAATCGGATTCCCGGTTTGGGAGTTAGAGCCGGATTTCGATTTAAGCAAATTAGTTCCTTAAGAAATTTGAATTAGAGGTGTTGACTCTCCAAAATCACCAAATGGAGTCAGTTTAGCACGAAACTTGGCACACATGACTGCCTAGGCACGAGAGACTTGTGGAAGAAGACGAGACTCCAATTGGGTTCTCAGTTTGGGAGTTAGAGCCGGATTTCTGTCTAGTCAAAATTATTTACTTAATTATCTTTGTAATTATATAGTAGTTAATTTTTTTTAATGTTTTTTTGTAATTAAAATATTAACACATAATTATATTGTCATTAATTATTTTTATTTTTTATTTTCAGATATTTTTCGAATAGGAGTTTGCTTCTTGTGGAATGCAGGCGTGTGAAGATTGCGACTAACTTTTATTTTTGTTTTACGTTATTTTGAATTGTGAACAACATTATGTATTTAAATATTATACATGTATTATGCAACATTATGTAGTGGGATAATTTTGCTGATGTGTTATGAATGCAAGAATATTTTTATTATGGATGATTTGTTATTTTTATACTAGAATTTTTATATTATTATGTAATTATTGGTTTCTTTTTCTGTTATTTTTCATTTAATACAGGTAATTTTCATATTTTAAATTTTTTTTTTTTTTTTTGGCGACGGCACCACACCGTCTCAAAAAACATTAGAACCAATTTTTTTTTTTTTTGCGACGCAGGCAATGCCGTCGCAAAAGATATTGGCAACAGTTGAAACAAAAAACCTTTTGCGATGGTATTCTAGTATGTGTTGCTGCCTCAAATAATCTTTTAGCAACGACATGTATCTCATCGTAATAAAAACACTTTCACGACCGCATTTTTGCTGTTGCAAATAACACTTTTAGCGACGGTAAAACAGTATCGTCGCAAAAAATTTCAAATTTTTACATATTAATGCCGACAATAGAATTCCGTGGCAAAAAGGCAACTTTGCCATTGCAAAAAAAAAAAGGCGACGGCATGGTACCGTCGCCAAAACCTTTAGCAATGCCCTTTGTTGTGACCCCCTCCATTTGCCGTCACTAAAAGTCAGTTGTCATCGCAAAAAAGTTTTTGAGACGGCATTTTGCCGTCGCAAAAAACCGAAATTTTTGTAGTGTATCTAGAGTTCTTGAAATTCAAATACCAAGTCATTTAGTTATTTTAAGGTTTGTATGTGTTAGGTTATATTTTAACATTTTCAGTTTTTTATTTTTGTTTTCATTTTCATTTTTATTTTTAGAAAAACATAATTGTTTGATAAATTATTTCAGTACTATTTTCGTAATATTTTTTTTATTACAATCATTTTTAGGAAATTCCAAAAAGTTGTTTTAGATTTTTTTAAACTATTTTTCACACAAAAATAAAATCAATATGAAAAATATGGATGCTTTCGAACTTTTTATTATTTTTATTTTTGAAAAAGTAAAAATAAATTATATTATCATAAAACAAAAACATAACCAAATTGACATTTGGTGTCATATTTTTTTTTTTTTAGAATTTTTATCAATGAAAATAATACAAAGTTTGAAATAATTTTTAAAATAATTTTTTGATTTTTCATTGGTTTGTTAAAAAAAAAAAGGACAATAAACTAACAGAGGGTTGTGAAAAAGCTGATGTTATTTAGTAGTTTTGAGATAATGTTCCATGCCATTTATAGTGAGGTTGTTTGTCATAGTTTTTTATTTATTTATTTTTTTTGTTGGAAGGATTTGTTGTAACTTATATGATTAGCTTATAACTTTATATTATTCCAGAAGTCTATATTTACAAGCTTATTATGTTGGATTCTTCAATACAGTTTATATTTACAAACTTATTATGCATAAATAATTTAAATAAATTTTAAAAAAAATAAATTATCTAAATGTTAGATGAGGTGTGCTTTTAATTTTTATTTTTTAATGGATTAATTACTCAAAATTCCTATGTTTAGACATCATATTGGTTTAAATCTCATCTTAAACTTTATAACTCATGAAATCCTCGTTTAAAATTGTTTTAACCTTTTTGTACGATATGCCCTTTACAGCTTGTGTGGAGATGTGAATAAGTGCAATTTGCAAAATGAAAAATTATTTGATGGACAAATGAAAGTGGTGCCCCAGCATTGTTTTAATTGGTTGAAACGAGATTCAGTATTTTTTTATTTTTTAGTAGACAAAGTTAACAAATGTCATTCTATGAATGGTGTGGAGAAATAATCAAAAATTACCAAATAATAATCTAAGGAGGTGTTGCAACTCGAAGTCTTAAGGCATAAACCTTGAAGTCTTAGATTCCACTGTACCCAAGGTTAGCTACCTAGGCGACATCATATATAATTGATAGGATAAATTTTTTAGGCCTGAGTAAATTGTACATACTGTCAGGAGTATGGGTGTGAATTTCCGTCTATGTGTGAATCTATAACTTATCACTATATAATTGAATGACCTTTTTTATGTAACACCATTTAAAAGTGATCTCTGAAATCTCACTCCTTGAAATTTGGCCTAGAAGTCAATCCTATTTAATTAGGACTTTTAACTTTCACTACAAAAAATTAAAGTTTTAGAGGCTAAAATTTAGGAATAAAATTATTTTTTAGGGACTAAAAAATTTTGTTAGGAAAAGTGTTGTCCTTATGTTTTTAGCAATAAAAATTAGACGTTAGTGATAAATTATTATCATTTTGGAACCAAATTTTTTGTCTAAAAAAATAAACCATTTTGAGACCAAATTATTTTGTCTCTAAAAGTATATTTATTAGTGACATTTTTAAAATTTTGTCGCTAAAAGCTTTATTTTTGACTTTTCAGGACGATCTTTTAGCGACTATCCTCATGACGATAGAAATTAGTCCCTAAATATCTTTTGCAATAAAATTTTCACTTTTATAAATTAAAAAATCTTATCTCTAAAACTATTATATATTGTAGTGTTCTGAGGAAAGATCCAAGTGATGTGATGCATGATGATGTGTCAGATGAGAGTTATTTTTTGCTTATTAATTTTAAAGTGTCATAATTTTTTTGTATACATCTTTTTTTTTTTTTTAAATATATTTTTAGAACATACTCCTCAAGATCTATAAAACAAAAAAAAAAACAAAAAAACAAAAAAAAAAAGTAGAAGAAGAAGAAGAAGATTAATATTAAATATAAAATTATATAAAAATAAACAATATATTTTTAGTGAAACAACTCATTATAAGAAATCGCACTTTTGCCGACTAAAAATTTAGTCGGTAAAAGTTCATTTTTAGTTGGCAAAAGTTATTTGTGACTACTTTTTTTTGTCGCCACTTTAGTCACCAATTGAGGGTCGACAAAAGTAATTAGCGACTAAAACTTTTGTTTGTTGGGAAAAAGTTAGATTTGCCGACTAAAAGTTTAGTCACTAAATATATCATTACTGCGACTAATCCATTTAGTAGGTAAAACACTTCGGTTACGAAAAGTTATATTGTCTTAACCAAAAAGTTTGGTCGCCAATTGTCACATTCCATTACCAAAAAGTTTGGTCTCCAATTATCACATACCACGACCAAAAAGTTTGGTCGCCAATTGTCACATTCCATGACCAAAGATGTTAGTTGCCAATTGTCACATTCCACAACCAAAAAGTTTGGTCGCCAATTGTCACATTCCACGACCAAACATGATAGTCACCAAAAGGATTGTTTGCACAACTAAAACTTTAGTCACCAATAGACCTATTACCGAGCAAACCCTTTGGTTGCCAATATTAATAATTTTAACAACTAATTATTTAGTTGCCAAATGTACCCTCTCGCTTACGTTATTTAGTCGCCGAAACTCTTACTTACCTTTCCCGACTAATTACTTGGTCACCAAAATAGGAAAAATAAAATCAAAATTTTTGTGGCCAACATCCAACAAAACAAACCTGTAATTCATAATAATCCATCAAATCCATGTTAGGGAAAATATAAGATTTCCCACAAGTAAATCAATCAATAGGAATAAAAACTAATGCGGAAAAATTAAATCAAAGGCAACACAAGAATTTTACGTGGTTCCCTCAATGTGTCCACGGGATTGAAATCTGATTTCACTATCAACCAAATAATTTCCAAACGATTACAAACGAGACACGAATGGTCTCACAAAACCACCCTTAGGTGAATTCCAAATAATCACAAATAAACAAGAGGAAAAACCTCACCAAATAGATGAACAAAAATCTTCGAAACCAAAGTTGTAGAAGACCCAAAATAATCGACCCAAATCAACACCGAAAACGAACCAAATGAAGCAGCCGAAACCACACTACCGAAGCAAGTATTAATCTCACCAATAATAATGATCAATAGTTGCTCACCTTGTAAAACTAAAATATGGAGCAGCCGCACAACCCCTTTTCCTTGGGAAAAACAATACCAATAATATGTATTGTGAATCTAGGATTTTTTATCAAAACCTTAGTTGTTTCCAAACTGAATTGGATCTCCACAAAATTAGATATAATATATAAAAATATATTATAACTAATACCAAATCAAATTAAACTCTTTTAATAAGCCAATTGGGTCCCACACTCCAATAAGGAGGTATACCCAACAATTCTCCCCCTATCGACTTAGGTGGAGATATCAACCATATCGGCCAAAGTTCGACACTTTAAATGTTTGTCCCTCGACAAAGTCTTTGTCAACATATCCGAAATATTATCATCTGTGTGAACCTTTTCGAGTTGCAACAATTTCGAATTTAACACATCACGAATCCAATGGTATCTCACATCAATGTGTTTTGATCTCGAATGAAAAGTAGAATTGTTACTCAAGTGAATAGCACTTTGACTATCACAATAAAACACATACTTTTCTTGCTTCAAACCCAACTCTTGCAGAAATTTCTTCAACCATAACTCTTCTTTACAAGCTTCCATAATGGCAATAAATTCAGCTTCGATAGTTGAGAGAGCAACACATTTTTCTAATTTAGATTGCCATGCCACAGCTCCCCCTGCAAAAGTCATCAAATACCCCGAAATAGATTTCCTAGAATCAATATCACCGGCCATGTCAGAATCTGTGAACCCATCAAGCATCGGCTTACCATCCCCAAAGCACAAACATACCTTCGAAGTCCCTCGAAGATATCTTAGAATCCATTTTACCGCTGCCCAATGTTCTTTACCCAGATTAGAGAGAAAACGACTCACCACACCCAACGGCGTGAGCAATATCCGGCCTTGTACAAACCATGGTGTACATCAAAGAACCAATTGCTGAAGCATAAGGAACTTTCAACATCTCTTCTTTGTCTTTTTCACTTGTAGGACATTGATTCGAACTAAGTTTGAAGTGACCCGCAAATGGACAACCAACTGGCTTTGCTTTATTCATGTTGAACCTCTCAAGAACTTTCTCAATGTAGCTTTCTTGAGACAATCAAATCAGCCCCTCTTTGCAATCACGAACAATTTTCATACCAAGTATTTGCTTTGCCGGTCCCAAATCTTTCATAGCAAAAGACTTGCTCAACTACAATTTCAACCTATTAATCATGGTAGAATCTTGACCCACAATTAACATATCATCAACATAAAGCAAAAGAATAATAAATTTACCATCTGGAAAATTTTTCACAAACACACAATGGTCTGAAGTGGTTTTAGAAAAACCATTATTCATCATGAAAGAGTCAAATTTTTTGTACCACTGCCGCGGGGCTTGCTTGAGGCCATACAAACTTTTCTTCAATTTGCAAACAAATTTGTCTTTCCCTTTCTCCACAAAACCTTCTGGTTGCTCCATGTAAATTTCTTCTTCAAGGTCACCAAGAAGAAATGCAGTCTTCACATCAAGTTGTTCAACTTCAAGGTTCATACTTGCGGCCATGCCAAGTACAACCCGAATAGAAGACATCTTCACAACCGGCAAGAAAATCTCATCAAAGTCAATACCTTTCTTTTGCCCAAAGCCTTTCACAACAAGGCGGGCTTTGTACCTCAAAGTCTTGCCATCATTCTTCAATTTGAAAACCCACTTATTTTTCAGAATTTTCCTCCCTTTAGGCAATTTCACTAAATCATAAGTGTGATTTTCAAGTAAGGAATTCATCTCCTCTTCCATGGCCTTTTTCCAATCATCTTTCTTTGTATGCTCAATTGCTTCTTGGTAGCTCTCAGGCTCCCCTTGATCGGAAATCAACACAAATTCATTGGGAGGATACTTTCTTGAAGGTTGTCGGTCCCTTGTAGATTTCCTCAACTCAAGTTGTGGTGGCGGTTCTTGAGTTGGATGCTCTTCCTCAATTTCTGGCTCAACTTTATTAGGATTAGCATCATCCTCCACATCTTCAATAGGTGGCTGCACATCTCCCCCATTTTCATCATCAACTGAAGATGAAGGAGATGGATCCATGTCAATGAGATCACTAGTTTTTGGCTCCGGTTGATCACCTTTACCAAAGTTGTCAATTGTTTGGTCTTCAAGAAACACAACATCACGGTTTCGAATGACTTTCTTGTCGACCGGATCCCATAATCTATACCCAAATTCATCACGCCGATAACCAAGAAAAATACATTGTCTTGACTTACTATCAAGCTTGGACCTCACAACCTTTGGAATGTGAACAAAAGCTCGGCAACCAAACACTCTCAAGTGCTCATAAGACACATCTTTGCCAGTCCAAACTCTTTCAGGAACATCACCATTCAAAGGATAGGAAGGAGACAAATTGATCACGTCAACCGCTGTACTCATTGCCTCACCCCAAAAGGATCTTGGCAATTTAGCTTGTGAAAGCAAACACCTTGTTCTTTCTACAATGGTGCGGTTCATCCTCTCAGCAACACCATTTTGTTGAGGAGTCTTCTTAACTGTCTTTTGGTGCCGAATACCTTGGCTGCGACAATACTCATCAAATGGCCCAATGTATTCACCACCATTGTCTGATCGGATGCACTTCAATTTCTACCCTGTTTCTCTTTCAACCATGGCCTGAAAATGCTTAAATACTTCTAGAACTTGATCTTTAGTTTTTAGTAGAAAAACCCAAACTTTCCTTGAATAATCATCAATGAAAGTAACAAAATAAAGTGCACCACTATGTGTTCTAACTTTTAAAGGACCACAAACATCCGAATGAATCAATTCCAAAACATTTTCTTTTCTAGAAGCAACATTTTTATGAAAAGAAACTCTATGTTGTTTACCCGCCAAACAATGAACACAAGTTTTGAGATGTGTACCTTTCAAACTAGGTAGAAGCTCTTTCTTGAACAATACTTGCAGCCCCTTTTCACTCATGTGGCCAAGCCACTTATGCCACAATTCGGTAGAAGTATCATCTTCAAGTGCATTGTCAACACCTTTACAAATTTTTCCTTGCATCGAATAAAGTGTATGAGTCTTCTTGCATTTAGTCACCACCAAAGAACCCTTTGTGTGCTTCCATATTCCATCACCAAATTTGTTGTTGAAGCCTTCATCATCTAGCTTCCCAGTAGAGATCAAATTGAGGCGAATGTCGGGAACATGCCTCACATCTTTAAGCAACAACTTGCAGCCCAAATTTGTTTCCAAGCAAACATCACCCATGCCAATAATCTTGGACAAACCTTCATTACCCATTCGAATAGAACCATAATCTCCTTTGGTGTAGGTAGTGAAGAAATCAACTCGAGAAGTCACATGAAAAGAAGCACCGAAATCAATCACCCAATTGCTCTCTTGGCCCACAAAATTGATACAATCATCTTCACAAACGACCATGAGATCATCGGTAGTAACTGCTGTTGTGTCTTCTTGCTTCTTATCCACACTTTTTTCACGCCTTTTCTCCTTGTTCTTGAGTTTTCGGCATTCCCGCTTCATGTGCCCTTTGTCATGGCAATAATAGCACTCAATGTCTTTCTTTGAAAAAAAATCATCTTTTGATTTGTCACGGCTTTGATCACGACCATAAGGAGTTTTACTTCTCCCCCTTGTTTTGCTTCGGCCTTTCACAACAAATGCTTCTGAATGAGAGGAACCTGCTAATTTTCTTCTAGTTTCTTCATTCAACAAGCTACTAGTGACGTAGCCCATTGTGACAACTCCATCAGGTGCCGAATTACTAACTATCACAACCAAAGTCTCCCAACTTTCGGGCAAAGAACTAAGTAGCATCAAAGCCTGCAACTCATCATCAAAAACAATTTTCATAGAAGCAAGTTGGTTAACAATACTCTTTATTTCATTCAGATGTTCCGGAATAGGGCTGCCCTCTTTATATTTTAAATTAACCAACTTACGAAACAAAAATGCTTTATTTGTGGCTGATTTTCTATCATAAAGGCCTTCTAATTTTTTTCCATAAATCATGTGCTAAAATTTCAGTAGCAACATGATGAAACACACTGTCATCAATCCATTGACGGATAACACCAACGGCTTTTCGATTAAGCCTCTTCCACTTATCATCTTTCATATCATCAGGTTTGCCACTATCCCCCTCAATAGGTCCATACAAATCTTCACAAAATAATAGGTCCTCCATTTTAGTTTTCCAAGTTACCCAATTACTTCCATTGAAGGTAGACATGCGACCCACATTCCCCTCAATTGATTTACACAAATAAATAGACCCAAATAAACCGTAAGCTCTGATACCAGTTGTTAGGAAAAATATAAGATTTCCCACAAGTAAATCAATCGATGGGAATAAAAACTAATGCGGAAAAATTAAATCAAAGGCAACACAAGAATTTTACGTGGTTCCCTCAATGTGAGGTACGTCCACAGGATCGAAATCCGATTTCACTATCAACCAAATAATTTCCAAACGATTACAAGCGAGACACGAATAGTCTCACAAAACCACCCTTAGGTGAATTCCAAATAATCACAAATAAACAAGAGGAAAGACCTCACCAAATAGATGAACAAAAATCTTCGAAACCAAAGTTGTAGAAGACCCAAAATAATCGACTCAAATCAGCACCGAAAACGAACCAAACGAAGTAGCCGAAACCACACTACCAAAGCAAGTATTAATCTCACTAATAGTAATGATCAATAGTTACTCACCTTGTAAAACTAAAATATGGAGCAGCCGCACAACCCCTTTTCCTTGGAAAAACAATACCAATAATATGTATTGTGAATCTAGGGTTTTTTTTATCAAAACCTTAGTTGTTTCCAAACTGAATTGAGTCTCCACAAAATTAGATATAATATATAAAAATATATTATAACTAATACCAAATCAAATTAAACTCTTTTAATAAGCCAATTGGGTCCCACACTCCAATAAGGAGGTATACCCAACAATCTATTCAATACAATCTGTAATTTGCAATAATCATTCAAATCAATAATTCATCTGAATCATGAACATTCAAAAAAATGTATAAATCATCCAATCCTGAACTTGTTTAATGAAAGTGAATAACTATTATAAGTTTTCATTCACAAGTAATTCCAAACTACATATTTCTCTAATTAAAAATCCGCTTGTAATCTATATAATCATCCAATTCACACCCATGTAACGTAAAAATTTAAAACATAACAAGTACTTGTTATTATGTTTTACATTTTTATCCGTGCGCATCTTTCAAAAAATATAACTAGTAATATACTCAAATATTTTCCATGTACTCCCATCCAAAAATATAATTGTTAGAAATGGGTTTTGAAAGTTTTGGAAAATAAAATTTTTCCTCAACTTTGGTCTAATTTTTTGGTGGGACCCATGCGCCAAATTTGGCGGGTTTAAGTGGTAACGTGTTCTATGCCACGTTGTGATTCACGTAGTATATTTGGTTGTTCAAAACCATTATCGGGTGAATTGGAAATTGAAGCCAAAGAGAGCTCCATGAAATGGTGTTTTTGGTGGAAATTCTTTAAGGTTTGAAGAAAGACTTGTCCCACATTGGTTTGGTGGGAAGAATTTTATGGGTTTATAAGACATGGATTTGTAACTTGGAGAGGGCTCCAAGGGGTATCCCAAGTTTGTAGAAGTGAGAGGTTATGGGCAAATTGGGCTAGACCCATTGGACCCAAAAATAGACATACATGCGCGTGCTGCCGTCCGTCTGATCGGTCGGGCTGGAGGCGGGTGCGTGGTGTGAGGTTGGGTTGGGCATGTCTGATCCAATACTTATTTTTTGGGCCAAAAACATTTGAATTAAATTTTATTTTTCGGTAAAATAAAATCTGTCCAAATTTTAATTTCAAATTTTTGGTGGGAAAAAATTCAAATTTGTTTTTCACTTCTTCCGAATTTCTGTACAGATTCAAATTTGTTCAATACGGTTTTTATTTGTTCGAAATTTGAACCTAACAGATTTGTATCTATTCATTCAAACTGAACGGGTAACATACCTATTCAAATAGGTTTTGCACCTGTTTAATTCAAAATGTACAGCCATGAATTTTACTATATAAAGGTAGTCCCTTATTTGGACTTTTCACTCCAATTTTTGTTCTTCTCTGCTACCATTCATCTCTGTATTTTGCTGTATGAATTACATTAATTTTCTGTGAGAAAGAGTAATTAATTTTCTGTGAGAAAGAGTGTATACACAAAATGTGTTCGCTGTGTGAATAGTGTGTAATGTATTCACTGTTGATCATTTTATCTTGGGAAATAGACGTCCACAATCTGAAAGTATCGTGGACATGACGAATCTGTCTTAAGGACACAGTATTAAACACTGGACTTGATCAGGAAATTTTGTTTAACAAATTAATTCGGTAAGTAATTAATTTACTTTTCAATTTTATTATTTTTTCTGTTTCAGATTTTGATTTTATTTTTGTAACAAAATAAAAATCTGTTTTTATCTATTTTTTATATTCTAGTTTGATTTTTGTAATCAAACAATCTCTCTCATTTCCTTTATTTCTTCTATATTACATTTGTTGTTAAGTACACAAATAGAATTTTTTTATTTTTTTATTTTTTTAAATATAGTGAAAATTGTCCAACAATAACTACTACTCTATCCAAAAATATAACTACTATTCTACCTAAATCTTTTCCATACACATCTATCCAAAAATATATAATCCTTCCAATAATGCTTATAGTGCCAAGTAGTCTTGTACAATTTAGCTTCATGCACGAGTTCATCCATCTGTACCAAACAAAAAGAGAAATAATGTGAAGTAATTTTTTTTATGAAAATATTTGCACATCACTTTATTATAAAATTGGACAAAAAATGAAAAATATCCATGGAAAGTAAAAGTAACATGAACAAATTAGAAGACTGTCAATACCATTTTGTAAATAGAACAACAACATTCATATATATATATCCAATAAGCATTACAATTCTAACTATTGGTCCACAATTTACCAATATTGACATGTGCTTGAACAATAGAAACTAAGTTAAAATAGACTTTCTAATTCTGAATTCAAAATGCTTTGGTTGAACTTTTACTTGGAAGAGGGTAAGTGTGAGAGGGAAGTGGAAGATATGAGGTTGGGATTATCACATTTTTTGGTCTAAATATGTAATCGTGCGTCCTATTGATGCGCCGCTTGCTCTCACAGGTTTGTTTCATGTAGGCCGAGGTGACCGTTATGATATGGGGGCAGATTTGAGGGTGTTTCCAATTGTTTCCCCCAAACGACCCATTTTTGCCTTTTTTTATCACATTTTTTGGTCTACATATCTAACCATGCATAATATCAACATGCTGTTTGCTATCACAAGTTTGTTTAATCTAGGCCGAGGTGATCGTTATGATATCAGGAGTGTTTCGAGGCTGTTTCCAATTGTTGCCCCCGAATGCCTATTTTCGCCTTTTTCATCACATTTTTTTGTCTAAATATCCAACGTGCATCCTATCGACGTGCCGCTTGCTCTCACAAGCTTCTTTAATGCAAGTCGAGGTCACCAATATGATCTCGGGGTTGTTTCGAGCCTGTTTCCAAATTTTTCCCCTAACCGGTTGGTTTTTGCCTTTTTTATCACATTTTTTGGTCTAAATGTCCAACGTGCATCCTATCGACACACCAATTGCTCACATAAGTTTGTTTAATCTAGGCCGAGGTGACCATTAAGGCTGTTTCCAATTGTTGCCCCCAAACAGCCCATTTTTGCCTTTCTTATCACTTGTTTATCAGTTTTTTATGTATATGATATGGGAGCTGCTTTGAGGCTATTTCAAACTTAATAGTTAAAGAAAATGGTCTACTAAAAAAGGCAAACAATGAAACTAAAAGACATGATGAATTTCACAGATTAATTTCACCTGATGAAAATACCTTTAAAAAGGCAAACATTGGGGACTTTTCACAAATTAGCTAAAAAAGGCAAAACTTTAAAAACCACCACAGCTCAAGGACTTTTCATGATGATGATGAAAATACAAACATCAATAGAACATACAATTAATGCTGTGGTTTAACCATTTAACTACAACATTTAAAAACATAAAACCATTGCAAGATCTTCCATATAGAAATCCTTGAATTTTATTGAAGTGTACCCAATTCAACTCAATCCATAGAATCATTGCAAGATTTGGACAGAGACATACAATTTTAGGGAGCAAACAACTATAGAATGGATAATAGGCAAATTGTATGAAACTAGAATCATAACAATAAAATCTGAATTTCTGTAATGAAAGATCATATATGAGTTTTGACTGGTACAACCACTGTATTGTTCACTTCTAATAAATGTGATTGACCCAATTCTGGATCATCTTCTCGAAACTAGTGTTTCTCCAGTTATGATTAGCCAAAATAATAAATTCTTACATAGGAAGGAAGAAATGGGCAATATATATGCTTGCAACATATTTCCAACACACACACATACACACATTTCATGTCTAGTAATTCTAGTATGAACCAAAAAGAAATTACAAAAACGTAATACCCAAATATTGGCGAGACAGGCAATTGATGCCACGTATTTGCATGATCCAGAATTTCATTGGCCAAAAGCATGGCATATGCATGACTATCACTAAAATCTTTTGTCTTTCTTAAAATGGTTATGGTGCAAAAATAATAGACTTTTCAATGTGCGCTGCTTTAATTGGAGAGAACAGATAACTCCATAATAGGAAATGTATGTACATGAGTTGTAACAGAATATAGCCTGCTAGTTCATGTCTAAAATTTTATGGTAAGCTATTATCTTTCTTTCCTTTATTCTTTTCACTATAAAAAGGCACTCCTATTGTAGCATGCTTTCCACATTGGAAATTATAAACCATATATGTAGCAATGTTTTGTAAATAATCTCCCTTATTACAATTCTTTTATGGTCTAAGTTAGAAACCTTGATCTGTATCAAACTTCGACACTCAATTCCAAGTGACTACATACATTTCCTTTGATCTATTTATAGAATTCCTTGTTTTTAGGATCTAACCATACATGGTCAATCAAGTACTTCCAATCATCTAATCTGACTCATTTGCATGGATAAGCATAAGGATCAGTTCCCACATCGACAAGCTTTTTCCATTTCTTCTTTATTCTGCACTTCCAATCTTTATGTAACACATAACACTTCTTTTCCACAACTTGATGGGATAGTGAATTCTCCTCGTAATTATCCCCAATCTCAAATTTATCCTACAATCAATACAAACCAAATAAGTAACATAACTAATGTAATGTGAAAGCTGAAAATATGTTAAGAGTAAGAAAACCTTAAATGGTTTTTGACAGTTCATAGAGCGTTTACTATTGTAAACACTTTGCATGTGAATGCGTAATTACACTTTTTGAAGCTTTCATAACCAACAAAGTAAACAAAAAAAACAAATTGCCTCCTATATGCACATGAAAACATCACTGTTTCCACAATCCACACTCACTATGAAAGCAATTAAATCATACCCGGACAGCTTGTAAAATAGCCCCTTTTGTCACTGGATCAGTAGCAGTCCAACTGTTAACGCCTTAAATGGGGCACATCCTCCTAATCTGAATGCTGATCTCATTAGATCCTGGGGTCGCTAGCACACCTTCGAATGCATTGAATGTCTTAGTGATTGGAATGTATAGCTTGTATCCATTATTGTTGGCAACTCTTTTGTCTGTTGCTTTTCCAACTGTTGGTCCCTACACACGCCTTGATTAAGATGCACTTGGGAATTGATAATATTAGTAGTGTATTTATATTTTTACATAATTTAAACAATATATAAATTGAAGATATATGAAACATATTTAATTACCTGCACCACTCGTTTGACTTTGATGAGATGGTGGATTCGTTTCGGTCACAAGTCTTAAATGCAGCTAGTGCATTAGTTTGAGACAGAGATGGTGAAATAGTCTCAGATCCTGACAACGCATTACTTTGAGACGGAAATGGTGCAATAGTCTCAGATCCATCTGCTGCAACACCTTCAGGAGAAGGTGTAGGTGTCTTAGTCGGGGATGAGTACGGTTCAATTAATGCTCTCTTTGGTGGTGCTAAATGGCGCATCTTTTTTGCAAGAGCCATTTTGTTACATTTTAACATAATCAAAGGCAAAGAGCACAATGACCACATCGATAAGCACCAATTTTTTATGTGTACAAACATATATATCAAGAGTGATAATTAACAAACATATCAGAAATGAACATACATGAAAATCTTAATTTCATATATATATATTAATCCATGTAAATTTGCAAGTGATATTGACGACATAGATAACAAAAACTATGGATATTGCAAAGATCCAACTAAATTGAGTAACTAACCCAACCATAACTAATAAATATAAAAGATTATCCTATTTCTTTTAAAATAATGATAAAAAAAAAGATTATCCCATTTCTATTATTTTAAAGCAATATTAGGACAAGTAATTCTCTTTGATCTTTGTTTGTCTCTAGCCTTATTGGTTTTTTTCTATTGATTCAAGTTTTCTTCGCCAGGGAGGTATGCATACTTTTTGTTTCTTCAAGTGAATGACTTCAACTATCCATAAAGTACTTCAAATGACTGAGGGCACAATCGACGATACATCCACTTTCCATTTTCATTCTTTGAAGTGAAAATGTTTGGTGCTTTTAAATGAATTGACACCAAAAGAGAGAGTGAATTGACGCCAAAAGAGGTTGATATTTGAAGCTAGTAGTTATGTCATCAGAGTTAATGGTAAATTAAGGTTTAGAAGGGGCCAATCATGAGAACTAATGACATACAACTTCAGAGCTTAAATACAGAATTAAGAATCATACTGATTAGCGGTGTATGCTACACATTTAAATGTAAATAGTATATAATTCAAAACTAAGAGATGTACTATGGTTCATTCAAATTCATGCAATGAATTTGGGAGGTTTTGTGTAGATATATCGGTGTATATAAAACTGCGGGGTTTTTTTTTTTTCTTTCTTTCTCATTGTCTAAAAAATCCAATCAACTTGTTACTTCTTTTTTTAATCAGCAAAGAAATGAATTTTATTAGAAAGAGAAGGAACAAAACAAAGCCATGGGAAAAGTATCATTGTCTATGCAATGCATTCCAATTATGTTGGCACCCAAAGTAAGACCAATCATGTGCACTTCCAAGGGCCACCCACTACAATGTTAAAGAGATTGAAACTAATACAGCCAGCCCCTAACACTGAGAGCAGGAGGATCAACTCATACAGCGATTCCGGTTTTGACCCGTCACTTATTGTATTCCGGATTCGGCTTTGTATGGTTTTGAATGGTGATTCATATCTTGTTTCTTTTGACACCCCTCTATTTTGGTTATTGAATTGTAGTTGTGCATTTGGAACAGGTTGGTTGCTTGTTTTTCCAAACCTTGTTGCCCAGATTTTTACTTTTCCGCTCGAGTGGCCATTCTTGCGCTCGAGTGGGCTTTGCAATTTTTGCTCCTCCGCTCAAGCGGCATTTCTTGCGCTTGAGCGGGATTTACAAATTCTCAGTACTTTGCACATCTGCGAAAGTCCTAGAGGGGTGTTTTTCACGCTCGAGCGGCGTTTCTTACGCTTGAGTGGGTGGGAGCTCGAGCGGCCTTTCTTGCGCTCGAGCGGTTTGTCTATTGTCTGCAAAAGTATTGGATGTGTGTGTTCTGCGCTAAAGCGGGTAGCATCTTGAGCTCGAGCAAAACAACTTTTTGTGTCCTCCGCTTGAGCGGACTGTGTGTATATCAGATCACGAAAGTGACATTTTATGTCACTTTTTCATTCTTCTCTCTCTCTAACACTTTCTAAAAACCCAGATTTTGACTCTCTCTCTCTCTAAAACACTCTCCCTCTCTACATTTTGGAATAGATCCTTTGATCTCTTCACCCTAGTGTCTTTGGAAAAAGGGTAGAGTATCTTGAAAGCTCTATTTCCATCCGATTGGAAGTTGGTTTTGGCGTTGTTGGAGTTTCACCATTGCTTTTCTTGGTCTTCTAACTTGAAGTAGGGATTTTTCTACACCTTCATATGACTTTTAGCTTAGTTATTTGTCATTGTGTAACAATGGTGGGATTTTGGGGGTGATTTGAGCAAACTAGGGTTTGGATTTCAAGTTTGAAAAGAGGGATTTCCATGTGGGTGTATATAAATGATTATGGATTTGGATGTGAGACTTTCCTAAGTTAAAATAGCAGATTTTGGCCCTTAGGTTAGTATTTGAAGAATGGGGAGCTTTGCCTTGAAAATGTCTTGAATAACCATTTTGTTTAAATAATGAAATTGGTATGGAAAATGTGAAATTGGGAGGATGTATAGATGAATGATGTTGTTGGATTTGTTTAATCACTTACCTACGGAAATTTTAATGATTTATCTGTTATAAAGATTGAATATCTGTTTAGAAATAACTGTATTGGGCTATCGGTGGAGGATAGCTATGATTGTTGTAGAAATTGCATGAGGATTAGGTGAATTAAAACTAATCCATTGTTGGTTGTCATTGAATATGATCCCGTTTTATATACATTGTATATGTATGTTTGTTGGAGGAGAAAGAGGATATATTTCATGTGTGATTATGTGTTTAAATACATTTGTATATGTATGATTGTCTAGGAAGAGAAAGGGGATGTACTCCATTGTTTGGGAGGAGAAAGGAGATGGATTCCATTATAATTAAGTTGGCGGGAGTGTCTTGGATGAAAGTCCTGAAATTTATACATGGGTGCCGATCCCGCGGACGAAATATCTGTAAAATGGTAATTTGAAGTGTTTATATGTGTGTATTGCATAATTGGAAAACCATTGGGTTGTAGTCTCAGTTTGGTTGTTGAGAAATAATGAAATTGACTCATGAATTGAGAAAGATAAGTGAACTGAATATGAATTGAAAGAAAATGGATTAAGATTTGAATTTGACATCTTATGAGTACATGAATTTGTGAAAGTTTTACCACAGCATTGTATATGCACTTTGTACTTATATCTCTGTTAAACCTCATATATTGTGTTAGATGATTCCTACTGGGCTATGGCTCAACCTATTTGGGAAAACCATTTTGAAGTGTTGGTGACATGCCTCTGCCAAGACAATAGCTTAGAGAGATATTTGGGAGCAAAAGCTTCTGTATTTTGATTGTATATTTTTTTTGTAAAGCAAAAGGCTTAAGATGTAATGAGTGAGGCTCACTTTTGTGTAACCAAGTAATGACTTGGGAAGATGTAAGCCTGTAGGGCATTTGACTATATGTTTAATTTCATCTCTCTTAACATTGTAGCACATGTTGTAGATTCAAGATGAATATTTATGAATGTATAACGCATGTGTTGACTTTTGTAATCGAACTCTGATGAATGAAAGTATTTTATTTCTATTTTTCTTCCATTTTTGAGTTGTATTTACTGTGTATTTTGAGGGTGTGACAACTTGGTATCAGAGCGTATCGGGTTTAAATACTTTGGGTGCGTGGGAAGTGGTTATTACCACAATGGGTTTGTCCTCGCTTAATTGAGACGTTAGTATGTATTATATGCTTATGTGATAACATGCTTATATGATTATATGGGTATGAAATTTAGTTCCTAAGATACTGATTGGGTCTACGGGTTCCTGGAAGTCCTATTAGAAGAGCACTTAATCACTACTGTTTCTAATTGGAACTCTAGCAACACCACGGGACGGTCATTATCTAAGAAGGAAATTCATATGTGTTTACGTGATTATGTGCTTATGTGGAGTGAATTACTATTGTCCAACGTATTAGGACCCGAGTGAGTTAGCTTTGGCACATTTGTAAATGTGCTAATCTCTTGTGTTACCTTTATTAAGATGTCAGGACGTGGACGTGGTGGTTGGTAGGTGTGGTAGGCCTAGAAGGCACGAGATGCCTCTACTGGATGATATTCCAGCATAGGATAAGTGAGTTGGTCAGGCCAATGTGGCCGAACCAGTTGGTCAACAAGCCATGGGGCACCTTAGCCGCGAAATTGCCGGGGCCTTACGGGAATCTATGGACATTCTTAGGGCTGAAAATCAAGTCCAGGCCTAAGTAGCTGAGGCAGGGCCTTCTTTTCTGAAGAGAGATTTTTTTTGGTCTAATCCAGATGAGTTTTTGGGTGACCCAAAGGAGCCACTGAAGGCAGATGAGTGGCTAGAGCAGATAGTGAAAACGTTCGAGATGCTTGGCATCGAAGACGACCAGTTGAGGGTGACCTTGGCGTCTTTCCAGCTAAAGAGGGATGCGGGTCAGTGGTGGAAGTATGGGCGTGGGCGTATTAGGGGTGACTTGGGAGGCTTTCGTCAGCACCTTCCAAGACAAGTTTTTGCCTCCCACGGTTAGGGAGAAGTTGAGAGACTAATTTTCCAAGCTGGCACAGTTGAACACACCAGTGGCTGAGTTTGAAGCCACACTCACTAGTCTCTCTAGGTTTGCACCTGAGTTAGTGGCGACTGAGGAGTGTCGTTGCCTAGAGTTTGAGAAGCGATTGAGGACCGAGCTCATGTTTAGAGTGGCCAAATCCATGATTAGAGACTATGGATGCGTTGTGGAGGCAACAGCCCATCTTGAGACTATTATGCAGGCTAATGAGAAAATGATGAAAGGCTCCAAGAGGAGTCAAGACAGTCAAGGAGATGGTAAGAAGTAGAGGGGTTCTAACCCCCAGTCATCCCAGGGAGCTCAGTCGAGGGTCCACATTTCCAGTACCGGGTTCAGGTTCTAGGAGAAGTGGTCAAGGAGATGTGACTTGTTTCAAATGTGGCCAGTTGGGTCACAAGTCTCCAGTTTTCCGAAGAGAGGAGGAGGGCAACGGTCTACACTGTCTTTGGCTTATTCTCAGGGCCAGAGCCAAAGGAAGAGGGCAGCCGTACACTAGTTATCAATGTGGGTAGACGGGGCATCTGAATAGATTTTGCCCGCAATCGGGTGGCACGTCTGGTGCGTTTGGTTCGAGGCAGACATAGAGTCACCAGCCAGCACAGTCAGCACAGGCCTCGAGGGCTAATCAGGGAGCCTCTTTGGCTCAATCAGTGCATCAAGCTTATGCTCCGACGGGTGAGCAGGTTGAGCAGAGACCCACCGGGCGTGTGTATGCTGTTACCGCGCCAGATCTGGTACCAGTGCCTTTGGTAGTGAGAGGTACTTTCTTATTTTGCAATTCAGTTGTTAATGTGTTGATTGATATGGGTGCATCCTATTCATTTATCTTGTTGGCATTTGCATCAATTTTGGGGTTAGAGTTGGCACAATTAGCATCTCCTATTTGTGTAGAGTCACCTATTGGTGGTGAGGTTATCTTGAAACAGGGATGTCGGGGTTGCAACATCAAGGTTGCCGGTCGTCAATTACCTTTTGCGTTTGTATTGCTTGACATGTCTAGCTTTGATGTTATTTTGGGTATGGACTGGTTATCGTCATACCGGGCTATTATAGATTGCTACCGTCAGAGGGTTACTGTATGTACCTTGAGCGGTGATTGCTTTTATTTCTTAGGGGACCGGGTGGATAGAGTCTTATCATCGATGTATGATCTACATGGGCGGAGTGAACTTAGTTGTCTCCTTGCTAGCTTTTTGAGTAGTGCGTATGATGAAGGCCTGGTTGAGTTACCAAAGGTAGTTTGTGAATACCCGAATATCTTTCCCGAGGACCTTACTAGTTTACCACCTCACCAGGAGATTGAGTTCTCTATTGATTTAGTGCTTGGCATGGCACCGATTTCTATGGCACCGTATCGGTTTGCACCCACTGAGTTAAGTGAGTTGAAGGTTCAACTCCAAGAGTTATTATATAAGGTTTTCATCTGCCCTAGTACATCACCTTGGGGAGCGCCGGCTCTCTTTGCTAAAAAGAAAGATGGAGCCTTGCGACTTTGTATCGATTACCAGAAGTTGAACCGAGTTATGATTAAGAACAAGTATCTAATGCCTCGTATTGATGATCTGTTTGATCAGTTAAAAGGGTCTTGCTGTTTTTCTAAGATAGACCTGAGATTGAGTTATCACTAGTTGAGAGTAAGGGAGGAAGATATCCTGAAGACTGCATTCCGTATGCGGTATGGTCATTACGAGTTTGTGGTGATGCCTTTTGGGCTGACCAATGCACTGGCTGTGCTTATGGATTTAATGAACCAGATCTTTCGTGAGTTTCTAGATCGTTTTGTGGTCGTCTTTGTGGACAAGATTTTGATTTATTCACCTTCTGAGGAGGAACACGAGAAACACTTGCGAGTGGTGCTTGAATTGCTTAGAGCCCATAAGCTGTATGCTAAATTTGGGAAGTGTAAATTTTGGCTGACAGAGGTTAAATTCTTAGGCCATGTAGTATCCAAGGAAGGGGTGACTGTAGACTCATCCAAGATAGAGGCAGTGCAAAATTGGGTACAACCTAAGAATGCTTTTGAGATCCGTAGTTTTCTAGGGTTGGCTGGGTATTATCAAAGATTTGTGAAGGATTTCTCTAGGCTAGCTTCACCTTTAACTAGGCTAACAAGGAAGGGAGTCAAATTTGTGTGGGATGAGACTTGAGAGAAGTGGTTCCAAGAACTTAAAGTTAGACTAACCACTGCCCCAGTTTTGATTATTCCGGAGAGGAGTTTGGGCTATTCGGTATATTATGATGCCTCATGGGAAGGTTTGGGTTGTGTATTGATGCAAGAAGGGAAGGTCGTACCCTTTGGCTCATGACAGTTGAAAACACATGAGAGGAATTACGCTACCCATGACCTAGAGTTAGCAGCGGTGATATTTGCCTTGAAAATTTGGAGGCACTATTTGTATGGGGAGAAATTTGAGGTGTTTTCCGACCACAAGAGTCTGAAATATTTGTTTACACAGAAAGACTTGAACTTGAGACAAAGAAGGTGGATGGAATTCATAAAGGATTATGATTTTGAGTTGCATTATCATCCGGGAAAGGCCAATGTCGTGGCCAATGCCTTGAGTAGGAAATCAATTAGCAGTGTAGCTTGTACCACCATCCGAGAATGGGAGATGTTGGGTACTCTTAATGTGTTTGACTTGCACCTGAGTGAGTCTGTGGAGTCTGCAGCCTTGTTTTCAGTGGTTGCTCAACCTACACTTGCGAACCGAGTATTAGAAGTGCAGAGGGGTGACCTTGAGGTGGAATCTCTTTGGTAGAAGATCTCCAATGGGAAGGTAGACAAAGGTTTGAATGTGTATCTCGACCAGAGTGTGAGATACTGTGACCGTTTGTTCGTGCTAGAGTCTTGTTGAGAGGAAGTACTCCGAGAGTTTCACCATTCTCGCCTTGCGGTGCATCTAGGAGGCACAAAGATGTATGACGACCTTAGTCGCCAATTTTGGTGGAGAGGTATGAAGAAGGATGTAGCCTTGTTTGTATCGAAATACCTTACTTGTCAACAAGTGAAGGCTGAGCATCAGAGGCCAGCGGGTTTGTTGCAACCCTTGCCCATAGCCGAATGGAAGTGGGAGCATGTTACGATGGATTTTATTGTGGGCCTTCCGATGACTTGTCATGACCGGTTTCGTATACGTCACTTCACTTTTTGTCCTCTTTGGGTTTGTTGTGTTCAAAAGCTTTTTCTCAAATTTTGATCTTTGTTTATTCTGGGTTTGAGTGTCACTTATTTTAGAGGGTGCTTGGTCGAGTACGGAGTGTCTGGAATCGAACTAGAAAAATTATGGGCTGGAGAACCAGGGCCACACGTGCGGGGGATGAGGCCACATGTGCGGGGAAGTGTGAGCTTTTAAAGATTGCACACTGCATTATATGCATGTGCGGAGGGGGAGTATGGGAAGGTGTCGCACGTGCGGGAGGCACACTCCACACGTACAGGGGCAAGTGCCGCATGTGCGGACAGGTCTGAGTCCATGAAGCTCTGTTTTTCTTCTCTTTTTTGGGCTGTGCGTGTCATTTTTCTTATATCACTCTTTCACTAAAAACACACTACTCTCCCTTCTCTCTACATTTCATACCCTAAAACTCTTCAAACTCTTGATCTCCTTGGATTCATTGCATCTTCAACCCAAGTTCCTTCATCAAGGTTGAAGAGCTCCTCAAGAGCTACATTGTGTACGGTGGAGATTGGATTTTGGCACCATTGATTTCAAGGATTTCATCTCCTTTTCTTCTTCAAAACTAGAGGTAGGGAATTACTTAGAGTCATATATATGTTTTGCAAGTTTTTTGGTTGATTTTGAGAGTTCTCCTTTGTTTATTTTGAAAATTGGTTTTTGGGTCAAGAAATTGATGGTCTTGTAGAAGAAATCCATCTTTTGTTCTTTTTAAAGATTTTCTTAAAATGTTGAACCACATGGGTTGAGATTGATGTACTTAGTGAGGTTTTGTAAAGAGATGAGGAAATGTTGGGGTTTTTGTGAAAAACCTAGAAATTGGGGGTTTTGGAAAAAATGTGGGGATTTATGGATTTTTCTTGGATGAAATGAAAGAGTGAGTGGGAATTTTATATTGTTGGTGCAAATATGATAACTTCTTGATGTATGAGGGTTTTGGAGACCATACTTGAATTTATTGTTAAATGCATATACATATGTAGTTATGAATTTGCACATTGTTGAGTTCCATGAATTATGAGAATTGTAATTTGGAAAGGTTGCTACGCGTTGTTAGGTTTAATTAAACATGTGGCATTTTGTGAATTAATGTTGAAGGGAGGGGAAAAAAATGGGAATTGTGGTTAACATTGTGTTGTTGTTGAGATACTTAAAGATGGAGAATTGTTATGAAGCATTGTTAATTATTGCATTACATCCTCTTTCAATTAATAATTATACATTTTGAATTTGAGTTGTGGAAAAGCTTACATTAGGAAAAGAATATGTTTGAAATGGGAATTATCGAAATGTTTTGGGGTAAATACGTTAGTAAGTCCGGATAAGAGGTGTAGATGAAATGGATTAAGTTGGCCTGAGTGTCCGGGGTGAAAGACCGAAAACACGCGCGGAGGAGGTACCAAGTGGGGTTCTTGGTAGTGCTAGTTATGCCTACTTGCAAACACCAACCTAGGGATTACCTGAGTCGTATTTACCGCCCCATTGAATAAAATCGTATGTTTTATTATTGTTGAGATTTCAAGTTACTGTTGAACATGGTGGCTTTTTAAAAACATGCAAATGAAATCTTTTAATTGGTATTGCATGGCATGTGCATCTTACATTGAGAATCTTGCACAAATGTATATACTTTGTTAAGAATTCTCTACTAGGCTTTGTGCTCACCCCTATGGGACTTTGGTGTAGGAAAAGATGTGGTGAACCCACCAAACTAGGGCGTGGAAGTATGTTTTGAGAGAATAAGCCTCTTTTGTTTTGATTGAAATTTTTGTAAGCCAAGAGCTATTCATGTATGAGTCCGAGAGACCTTTTTGTGTAACCGAGCTTAAGCCTTAGAATATGTAAGCCCTTAAGGGCATTTTATTTATTTAGGGGATTTGATGTTCTACATGCTATAGATTCATATTTTTCTATATCATTGAATGTATAATTCGCATGTGGGACTTTTGTACAAACCTTATTGATTAATGATGTAAAAGTTGGAGAATTGCTATTATTCCTTAATTTATGTTGGGTTATTTTAGGGCGTTACAGGACTCAACAAGTAGTGATGCCATTTGGGTGCTAGTTGACTGGTTGACCAAGTCGGCGCACTTTATAGCTATGCTTGTGAATGATTCGGTAGACTATCTAGCTGAACTATACATTAGGGACATATTGAGGTTGCACGAAGTCCCTGTGACGATTGTTTCGAATAGAGATCCACGTTTCACAGCTTGGTTGTGGCAGAGCTTGCAGAGTGCCTTGGGCACTAAATTGACCTTTAGTACTGCGTATCACCCTCAAACTGACAGGCAGTCCGAGCGTACCATCCAGATCCTTGAGGATATGCTTCGAGGCTGTGTCCTTGATTTTAAGGGGTCGTGGGAGAAGCACGTGCCCTTAATCGAGTTTGCCTATAATAACAGTTTCCAATCGAGTATTGGCATGGCACCATTTGAGGCCTTGTATAGCTGATCGTGTAGATCTCCGGTGTGCTTGGCCGAGGTGGGTGATACACCGTTGTTGGGTCCAGACTTGGTTCGAGAAACGACGGAGAAGGTGGCACCTGTTCATAAGAGGTTGGTTATGGCTCAGAGTCGCTAGAAAAGTTATGCCAATTGTAGGAGAAGACACTTGTCTTTTGAGATAGGAGACCATGTGTTCCTGAAAATATCACCTAGGTGGGATTTGATGAGATTCAAGAAGAGTGGGAAGTTGTCCCTTCGGTTTATTGGTCCTTTTGAGATCCTTGAGCGGATTGGGAAGGTCGCTTACCGTTTGGCGTTACCGCCACAACTTTCCGGGGTCCATGACATGTTTCATATTAGTATGCTTCGGAAGTATGAGCCAGATCCATCACACGTGTTGGATGGGACCGACTTAGAGATAGATGAGGATGCCTCGTATGAGGAGAGACCGGTGAGAGTCTTGGATAGACAGGATCAAGTTTTGCGAAGCAAGACAATTCTCTTGGTTAAGGTATTATGGAAACATCACGGAGTTGAGGAAGCAACTTGGGAACGTGAATTAGAAGTTCGAGAGAAATATTCGGACTTACTCATGGATGTTTAAATTTTATATTGAGATTTTCATTATGTAAATACAATGTGAATACATTGTATATGTTATGGATATTTTGCAAACATGGATTTTATATAAACATTGCACATGTTTTGAGAATATGGAATATTGATGATGTTGTATTATTTTTGAAAGCATCGTATATGCTGTGTAAATTTTGAAAACTCAAACTTTGATTAAACATTGTAAATGTTTTGGGAAATTGTAAATTTCATTTTACATTGGGACTTGTGTATTGAGTCGATGAGAATGGATGACCAGGGAATGGGTCATGGTATTGAATTTGTGAGAATAACATTGTTATGAATGGTCTAATGTTAATTTTGAATTTGGTTTGTAATTTCGGTGATGAAATTCTTTAAGGAGAGAGGTTATAGTGATTCCGATTTTGACCCATTACTTGTTGTATTTCGGATTCGGGTTTGTATGGTTTTGAATGGTGATTCATATCTTGTTTCTCTTGTCTCCCATTTATTTTGGTTATTGAATTGTAGTTGTGCATTTGAAATAGGTTGGTTGCTTGTTTTTCCAAACCTTGTTGCCCAGATTTTTGCTCCTCCGCTTGAGTGGCCATTCTTGCGCTCGAGCGGGCTTTGCAAATTCGTAGTACTTTGCACGTCTGCGAAAGTACTGGAGGAGTGTTTTTCACGCTCGAGCGGCGTTTCCTATGCTCAAGCGGGTGAGAGCTTGAGCGGCCTTTCTTGCGCTCGAGTGGTTTGTCTGTTGTCTGCAAAAATATTAGATGTGTGTTCTGCGCTCGAGTAGATAGCATCTTGCGCTCGAGTGGAACAACTTTTTGTGTCTGACACTTGAGCGTCAACTCCTCCGCTCGAGCGGGACTGTGTGTATATCAGATCGCGAAAGTGACATTTTATATCACTTTTTCATTCTTCTCTCTCTCTAAAACTTTCTAAAACCTAGATTTTGACTCTCTCTCTCTCTCTCTCTCTCTCTACATTTTGGCCTAGATCCTTTGATCTCTTCACCCTAGTGTCTTTGGAAAAAAGGGTAGAGTATCTTGAAAGCTCCATTTCCATTCGATTGGAAGTTGGCTTCAGCGTTGTTGGAGTTTGACTTTTACTTTGCTTGGTCTTCTAACTGAGGTAGGGATTTTTCTATACCTTCATATGACTTTTAGCTTAGTTATTTGTCATTGTGTAACAATGGTGGGATTTGGAAGTGATTTTAGCAAACCTAGGTTAGGTTTCAAGTTTGAAAAGAGGGGTTTCCATGTGGGGTGTATATAAATGATTATGGGATTTGGATATGAGATTTTCCTAAGTTAAAATAGTAGATTTTGGCCCTTGGGTTAGTATTTGGAAAATAGGGAGCTTTGCCTTAAAAATGTCCTTGAATAACCATTTTGTTTAAATAACGAAATTGGTATGGGAAATGCGAAATTGGGAGGATGTATAGATGAATGATGTTGTTGGATTTGTTTAATCACTTACTTATGGAAATTTGATGATTTATCTGTTATAAGGATTGAATATCTGTTTAGAAATAACTGTATTGGGCTATCGGCGGAGGATAGCTATGATTATTGTAGAAATTGCATGAGGATTAGGTGAATTAAAACTAATCCATTGTTGGTTGTCATTGAATATGATCACATTTTATAGACATTGTATATGTATGTTTGTTGGAGGAGAAAGATGATGTACTCCATGTGTGATTTTGTGTTTAAATACATTGTATATGTATGATTGTCTGGAAGGAGAAAGGGGATGTACTCCATTGTTTGCGAGGAGAAAGGGATGGACTCCATTATAATTAAGTTGGCCGGAATGTCCTGGGTGAAAGTCCTGAAATTTATACATGGGTGCCGATCCCACGGACGAAATATCCATAAAATGGTAATTTAAAGTGTTATTATATGGGTGGGTGGGGTGTATTGGGGTAGTGTATGTTGATTGGACAACCATTGGGTTGTAGTTTCAGTTTGGTTATTGAAAAATAATGAAATTGACTCATGAATTAAGAAAGATAAGTGAATTGAATATGAATTGAAAGAAAATGGATTAAGATTTGAATTTGACATCTTATGAGTACATGAATTTGTGAAAGATTTACCACAGGCATTGTATATGCACTTTGTAGTTATGTCTCTATCAAATCTCATATATTGTGTTAGATAATTCCTACTGGGTTGTGGCTCACCCCTATTTGGGAAAACCATTTTCAAGTGTTGGTGACGTGCCTCCGCCGAGACAATAGCTTGGAGGGATATTTGGGAGCAAGAGCTTCTGTATTTTGATTGTATATTTTTTTGTAAAGCCAAAAGCTTAAGATGTAATGAGCAAGGCTCACTTTTGTGTAACCAAGTAATGACTTGGGAAGATGTAAGCTTGTAGGGCATTTGACTATATGTTTAATTTCTTTTCTCTTAACATTGTAGCACATGCTGTAGATTCAGGATGAATATTATGAACGTATAACACGTGTTGACTTTTGTAATCAAACTCTAATGAATGAAATTATTTTATATTTATTATTCTTCCATTTTTTAGTTGTATTTACTTTGTATTTTGAGGGTGTGACAACTCACACCTACAATGGCCAAATAACAGTCAACCTCCACCAATACAAACTCTAATCTGCCTAATATTCAAGACAAGTCAGAAATAGAAAAATGCAGCTCCTTAGTTGAGCACTTGAGCCAAAGCCGAATTCTAGTTTTGATAATCTCACAAAGCTCCCAAGGATCAAGATTCACACCCTTCAACACACATTCATTACGAAGTTTCCATATAGACCAAAGAACTATTAGGGAAATAGCTCTCCATATCTTCCTCTCCAATTTCTTGAACCTCCCTCCCTCCCACCAAATCAACTTGTTACTTGAGTAATACAATTTAGTTGAATCTCACACTTAGTATTTGACAGTGTTCTTGTCGTTATCATTGAGCTATGTGGGATAAAAGGTAAAGTATCAACTTAAAAGCGCTTTGGACGCCTATTCACGACTAACTAAAGAGAAGATATGAGAAAATTTGATTGCTCTTCAAATGGGACCTTGTTTCGATTATAGTCTAGCTATCAATCCCTAATTACTAATCATGTCTTGTACTATATTCATGAAAAAAAAAATAAAAAAATGGGACCTTTTATTGAACCTCCCATTCCCACCCACCGCCTCCAACATCCCTTCACTCGGTTTATGATAAGGAAAGAAACACTAGCTAGTTGTTAAGGTTAATGGAGAAAAATTGTCCACATTGCATGATTATCAGGCATATATTATGTATCTAAAAAGTATTTTGCATACAAGGATTTAGAGGCTAATACACAAATAACTAAAATGAAGTAAATCTACTGTTGTGTTATATATGCTTCTGAGTTTTCCTTTTGTATCATTGATTTGTTGCTTAAGTATATATTCCTTCTTTTCCCTTTTACCAAACAATGAGTTGTCAACCAACCAAGAAAATTTGTTCAATATTTTCCCCAAATCTGCTTGTATTTCACAAATATATTGCAAAAACTTAGCCAAGTTGTTGATTCTCATTAAGTATATTTCCAATTATAAAAAGGGATACTTAAAGAAAGAGAAGAAATAAAACACACCAAGGGAATATCACAGATTGGGGGACTTCACAAACCACAGATTGAAATCCTATTATCGACATATCCCAACAGCAAACATCAACATAAACATTGAGAGTGAGAGAGAGAGACAGATAGAGACTGAGAAATTGTTTTTAGGGACAGTTGAAGATGCTCCAAAAAAATCGCGATGGTAAGGGCCCTAGTGAGTGAGACATTGTAGAACAAGAAGACTATGAGAAACAAGAGTAAGAGAAATCAAAGAGAAAAAGTGAAACAGAGAGATATAAACAGAGAGAGACAAAAGGTTTGAAAAAAATACGTAAATAACGGTACCACGCGAAGACGACTCAGAAATGGCAAAGACGGATGGCGGCGTTGATGGTGGAGAGGCAAGAACAGCAGACGACAACGTTGATGGTGTGGCGAGGTGATTGGCGTGACTGAGGTGTGATCGAATTCGACTAAGGTGTGAAGAGGCGCATTTTTTTTTTTTTTTAATATAAGGGTTTGAATTAGTTGAGTTATCCCCTACAAACATTTTGGTTGGCCATTGTCTGAACCTGCATTTAGATATCAAAACGACGTCGTTTTGATATCTGCGACGAAATTATATTAGTCGCAAAAAGATTGCATTGTTCCCGCCCAATTTTCACCCTCCTGCCTATATTTTTGGCAACTAAAATTTTAAATTGGTCGCCAAAAATCACTTTTTGGCATCAAAATATTTTTAGTCGGTAATAGTATCAACTTTTAGCTATGAATTTTTTTTTTTGTTGGTAAATGTCAGTTTTTTGTGACCAAAATTTTTTTGGTCGGCAAATGTGTAATTTCTTGTAGTGACTTATAGAATATTATTGTGCAAAACAAAAATATTTCTTAGTTTTAAAACTAAGAAAAAAAACTAGGAAATTTCTCATCCAAACTGGGAAATTCTCATTTCGTACATTTAATTTTTTTTTTCTCATTTCTATTCAATTTTTGTGAAAATTGATAAAGTTAAGAAGAAAAAAAATACTATTTAAGATGTTTGTCTGTATTGTACCTTCACTAATTTATATATAGTTTTATTTGATAGATGTCATTGTGTAGATTTTAATATATAAATTTTATTAAAACAAATAAAAAGTTATGATGTTTTTGAGGTTTAAACACCAAAAAAAAAAAAAAAAAAAGGGTAAATGCCGCATCACCAATGTAGAAGTGAAAGGGTGTAGACAACTCTTGCCCAAAATTTACAAACATGCATTTTAGGGTATTTTGAGAAGAAAAAAA
Source organism: Camellia granthamiana (assembly GCA_036172215.1). NCBI lineage: Eukaryota > Viridiplantae > Streptophyta > Magnoliopsida > Ericales > Theaceae > Camellia > Camellia granthamiana. Next base: position 425,459 of record JAXFYN010000051.1, on the reverse strand, counting down.
AATAGAAGGTCCTAGAAGGACTTATTGGTAGGAGTGTGCGCAGTGTGATTTGATACGATTTGAGGGTAAAAGTATAAATAAAAGATTGTGTAGCACTTGTACCCTTTTAGAACTTTTGGGAAGTTTATTTGAATCCTTTATTTTATTTTGGGAATCTTTGGTATTGTTGTATGTTGGTTTTGGAGGAGTATGATCCGATTTAAACTCGTTGGGTTTGTTTGTTTGCACTTGTTCTTGTAAAAAAGTTCCTTGGGAACTTAGAAATTCTATTCTGGGGTCGACACCAGCCTTCCTAAGGGTCGACCCTTACCTGTTGGTGAAGTTTCTGGAAGTATTGCTAGAATATAGGGTTGACACCAGTCTGGGAAGGGTTGACCCTCTTATATTGCAGAATCTGTGTGTTAGTTGCTGGAAATTAGGATCGACCCCCCTCCTGTCTAAGGGTCGACCCCCTTTGCTTGTGCCAGATTGTCTTTTCTACCTTAAGGGTTAACCCCCTTACCCGAAGGGTTGACCCCTACGTGTTTTTTTTTTTTTTAAGATTTTGTGGTTCGAATGGGCCCTACCTTTGGAGGGTTTTTGGGCCTATTATTTTATTTGACCTTAGGGCTATTTGCTACTACTATAAATAGGCCCAAACCACTTTTCTCTCATTATTTTCCTCCTCTTCTTCCTTTCAAACCGTGAGTTCTCTTCTCTCTCTCTCTAAAACTTGACTTTTCACACCTAGATCTCTAGATCTACTCACCTAGAGTGATTTTTTTACCATGGTCCTTTGAGAAAGATTGTAGATCTTGTCAAGCACTTTCTATTGATCCAAGTAGTTCGTGATTTCATCGCTGGTGATTTTTGAGTTGTTTTCTCTTCGCTCTAAGAGGTAGGGATTTCTTTGCTCATTTTGAATGTTGCATCTATAGATAGATATGTGGTAGATTTTATTGCATAAAAACCATATTCATTATGGATTTTCTTGAAAGCCATGAAAGGGGCTTCTAAAGTTTGATATTTGTGATTGAAGTTGTTAAATTGTTTATTGTTGGGTTATTTGGGAAATGATTTATTATGTTTGTGAAGAAAGGGAGGAAAACCCTAATTTATTATTATTGATTTAATGGATTTAAAAAGGGAGGAAACCCCTAATTTATTATTATTGATTTAATGGATTTAAAAAGGAAGAAAGCCCTAATTTAATATTATTGATTTAATGGATTTAAAAAGGGAGGAAGTTGAATACTCTTTATATTTTGCTAATATGGGTTGCATAATTGTGTTTATATCAAAAGAAAATAAAAAGAGAAGTAACCACGGTAATAGTATTGTTTTAGACTAATCATATGAAGTTGAGTTGAGTATGGTTTTGATACCACTGGAATTGGTTTTGTAAAATAAAAAGAATGGATTTGGTTTTGGTTTTGTAAAATGACGAGAATGAATTCTTAGAAAATGGTTGGAGTTGTGTGGATTGGCAATAAAGAAAAGTGGTCTTTTTGAAAGAAAATGAAGTCATCACCCTTTGTAAATTGATAATGAACTTGAGGTCGGACTTTGGAACCTTTACATATTATCACTTTTATTGGGCTGAAGGTCTTGCGAGAATTGGATTGTTGTCTTATGAGTATTTAATACCTTTACTTAGAGGTTTTGTCCTTGGTCATCGATGGAAGATGGCATTGTTGTGTTGAATAATATTGTGTATGTATTATGGATTGTTGTCCTACGAGTATTTAATACCTTTACTCAGAGGTTTTTTCCTTGGTCATCGGTGGAGGATGGCATTGTTGTGTTGAATAATATCGTGTATGTATTACACTTGTGTTATTATGCATTCTAGTATGTTGAGATGGTTGGGAATGTGGTTGCGCTTCAAATGAGAGGTAACATTACCTTCCAGCTAGCACCTGGAGAATTGGCCGCGTTTAGAATGAGAGGTACCAGTACCTTCCAGCTAGCGCCTGGAGAACTTGGCAGAGGTACCATTACCTTCCAGCCAGTGTCTGGTAAATTGGCATTTCGCTATGGAAAGGTGTATCCTTGGCTTGGCATTTTGTTATGGAAATGTGTATCCTTGACTTGCCATTTCGTTATGGAAAGGTGTATCCTTCGCTTGGCATTTTGTTATGGAAATGTGTATCCTTGACTTGACATTTTGTTATGGAAAGGTGTATCCTTGGCTTGCCGTGCTTAAGGCAAGTACGGCAAGTAGAGCGGAACTTGTTTATCATTATTGTCTCAGTATATCCATGTAAATTATGGGTTATGATGGTTATGGTTCTGGAAGGCCGAGTTGCCTCATTCGTTGAGTAGATAGTTGTTGGTTGCTTGTTGTTTTCCCCTTATACTGAATGTATATATGTATAGACATGAATGTGTTGGAAATTGACGTAAGTACTGTATTGAGATTGTGAATAATATGAAGAACATCGAATACTTGTAAACATGTTTCAAGAAGGTAAATCGGGTGTATGTCCAAAAGGTGGGAGAAAACGTAATGGGCTTTGCGAAATTGTTTTCAGGAACTTGTTATTGTCATATGAATTTTGGGAAAAGAGTAACAAGAAGAAAGAAAAATAAATTGCTTATGTTGTTGAACGAAATGAATGATTTTGAGAGAAGCTCCTATACAAGTATATTTTTGTATAAACCGCTACAATATGTATATGATATGATTTAAAGCATTCATGATCATAGCTATCTGTATGTTGTTATTGTTTAGGATCATATTGGGATCCCTACTGGACTTTATATTCATTCCACGTTACTAATCATTTTTCAGGTGAACGTCGAGAAGAGTTTCAAGATCAAGAATCTTCTTTATGTGTTGGCCACAGGGCCTTTTATTTGTAGGCGGAATGTCATTGATGTAAAAGGGTTAAACCCTTTCTTTTAATTTAAAAGATGTAAGCCTATGGGCAATTTATTTATTTTATCTCATGTTGCATTCATTTCATATTCGAATGAGAGAACCTTTAATAATAGCACTCGTTAATGTATTAAATTTCTGTGCATGATCTCTGAAATTGTGTTATAATGAAGGATTTGGTGATAGTATCCGTTGATATAAAAAGTGGGGCGTAACAGATTGACAAATAATCAAATTGTGATTTGGACTGTTTGGCAGTTTCAACTTGTGAGTTGATTGAAAAATAATTTTAAACAACTATTTGCATAATATATATATTTATATATAACATTAACTAATTTTACATAATATTTTTCGTATATATACAAATTTCACATCTTAAATATCTCTTACACTAATTTTTATTTTGATGTTTTATTAGAGGTAAAAAAAAATATATGTATTAATTATAGCGGAGCAGAGTGTTTTTAAATACATATTATAAATTTTAAACTGCGGATCAAACTAGCATGCAGTTCGCAAGCGAATCAATGCAGATTCAATAATTTTACTGAATTGAGCAATATTTTTCATAACCTTACTTATTTGCTTAAAACCTTTTGAAGATGATCTAGTCTCAAGTAAATATACAAAATGAAATTTGCTAGTAAATGTCTATTTTCTGATTATCAACTTTCAACTTACAAAAAACTACGCCAAAACTACACATCATCACTTATATTGTTAAATCTAGTTAGGTCACATGTCTCAAAGAAAACCTTAACCCTGACTCTTCTCTCTGCTCAAATCTGCTCTTTAGGAAGTAGGGATGCTCACGAATCGATTTTGGACAGTTCAGTTTGCAGTTTGAACCTACTTGCATGTCTAAGGTTTGGAAAAAATTGAATCTGCAACCACCTCCAGTACGGGTTGTGGTTTGTGCAAATAGAGTTCGCGACTGTGCTAGCAATTGCGAATTAGGCTTTTTCTTTAAAAATTTAATTTTGGGCTTGTTTTTTCTCATTTTTTAAATATTCTTTTTTGGTCTTTTTCGTCATTTCCATAGTTTCATCCCACTTTCCTAGCAATGCATCTTTAGGTCCCATGTGTGGTGTCGGTGGTTCTTCTTCAGTTATTCATGTCCTTCATAGAGTATTGTATGTAATATTACATCTACCAGACATAACAAAACACACTCTGAACAATATTATCAAAAAGACAACATCAATTGAATTCAATAACTCCTCTTTTTTATTTTTAAATTTTGAAAGGCAAGATTAATAGAATAGAATACAAATCGGCCTAAGAAGAAGATGGAAGAAAAATAAAAAAAAATTAAAAGATAAATAAAACACGAGAAAAAAAACAAACAAACAAACAAACAATTGTATATAGATGTAGAGAGAAAAGAAAATCTGAGTGAAGTAAGTGAGAAAAGATAAGATTAGAATTACACACTTACAAAATTTACAAGAAAATCTGATAGTCCAAATTTTTTAAAAAATATATGTATACAAATGTGGGCGGGTGAGTGCGGTGCGGTTAAAACCCGCGGCCCGCCTGCAACCCGCCAAAAAAAAAAAAAAATCTTAACCCATATCTGACCCTAATGATTCTGCAAAACCGCCAAATAGGTGCGGGCGGTTTGGATTGGGCAAGTTTCGCGGTTCGAATAACCCTATGCACTCCTTTATTTTTTCTCTATTGGTTTCTCCATTGTTATTTTTTTCTCTAGATCTATTTTTTCTTTCATGTTCATCACCATATTAATCACTATCATTTTTTTTTCTCTATCATCAACTTGTAATCGAAGAAACTTTCGGATCTAAACTCAGTTTTGGTTCATAACCAACATTTGATATTGCTAAATAGAATTTATTTTTTTTATTTTTTATTTTTTATTTTACGCTAGACAACCATGTCAAATCCATAATAATTTTTTTTATAACATAGAAATGGGATTACAACACCGCAATTATAAATTGCAAAAATAGACTAATCTTAAAAGTTTTTGGTGGTGATTATTTTAGTATTTTTTTTTATGTGTGTATTGTAATAATATTTCTCAGCAAAAAGTTTCTTCGTTTCATAGATGTTTGCTTTTTCTTTGCGTGAAGGCTCTTTTTATCTCTTTTGAGATCTATCTTGTATTTAAATATAATTTATTAAATAAATAATTATCGAATATGTAATATGTTAAGTTCTGTAATCTTGATAATTAAAAAAAAAATTAGGTGACCACATGTATTTGTTGACTCGAGAGCATAACTTAATTTTGGGAGACATTAATCCAGCCGAAGCAAAAAAATAAAATAAAATATATTGAAGATTATAAGATCCTCTCTCCATACTCCATATTAAAGATGAAAATGTCTATGGACCATGAAAACAAAATCCAGAAAATATTCAAAATGCTAAATTAAAGATGTAAAATCAGAATTGTATGTGTGGAACCATATCTCAATGAGTTTGGACCTTTGATTTCAAATTCGGAATAATTTTTTTGTTTTTTTTTTTTTTGTCTAGGTTCATGGAACTGCTCATTAGTATTATTATAACTAGCATATTACCCATATTATACATGGATATAAATAAATAATCAAAAATTAGTTTCTAAATTAAAATAATAAAAAATTTATTTAAATTATGTAGTAAAAATAATTTATAATCAATTAAATTTTATTCATTTTTGTCAGAGTTATACATAAGAGAAGATTTTTATTCTGATATGTCATTAACTGTGTGTTCTAAGTTCTTAATAAAAATTGCATGTCATAATTTAATTGGTAAAAATTAAAGAATAAATTACAAAAATTATATTTACTATAACATATAAGTACATTTCTTTTTATAAGTTTCGTAATTTTAATTTACCATATGATAGTAATAAATTACATTTATTAATATACTAATTTTTTCTTATTTTGTAAAACTTAAAAATTTGTCTACTTAAAACTGTTAATTGTCATATATCATAACTCTTATGTGAATATGAATTAGAATTGAATTGTGGTGTTGGACTAAACATTAGAAGTGACCTAGAAGCTCCTCGACTTAATATTTATACTAATGTGACTTTTACCTAATAATTAAAAATTGTCTTTATCCATTCGTGACCTGTATGTGCTAGTTTGAGGGTTCTAATATTGAATTAAATATTAAAAATTAGCCTAGAACATATAATTGGAGTCGATTTTTTTTTTTTTTCCAATAATTCTTGGTTTAGACTATAAAACATCATCTTTTAATAACTCAATATCATTAAAAAAAAATATAATCTAAATGTTTATGGTGCTTTTTATCAAACAATAAAAAAATTATAAATATTAAAAGAATTACATTTGAGCAAATTTTAACATAAAATTTTTACTTTAAAACTTTAAAACCTACACATTTTCTTTGACTCTATAACTAATTTTGAGATAGCAACTAAAATAAAATTCAATCATTATTATATGGAGAGACATGTGTGATAAGAGTTTGTAGTACACAATTTTAAAATGTGCTCACTATGTTTGGTTCCATTTTTTTGAATTATTTTTTCAAAAAGTAATTTGAAAACTCTATTTTGAAAAAGGATCTTTGTTTGGTTTTCAGAAAAGTGCATTATTGCAATTTCAAGTTTCTCTCCAATTTAAGGAGAGACAATTTTGAAATGAGTGCAAATTTTATAATAAAGTCACACATTTAATGGTAGGATATGTACCCATAAATGGTTACATACCAAATTATATTTTCATACATATATAGCATGCACATACATATATATATATATCTAAGATGAGAGTGTTTTTTGATGTGACAATTTTTTTTTTTTAAACTGTCTCTCTCCTTAAATTGTCTCTCTCCTTAACATATCATTTTGAAAAGTGTGTTTAGTTTTCTGAATAACCAAACAAATACTCTAAAATTTTCAAAAAACTGAGTTTCAAAAACAACAACCAAACAAAGTGACTATTAATTCAAAATTTACAGTATGGAAAATATATACCCTATTTTATATTATGTTTGATTCATGGATTTGAATAGAAATTTGAAATGAAAAAGGAAAAAGATAGATAAAATTAGTGACAAAGGCAAGTAAGGACTAGGGGGGCACGTGCCCCCCTCAACTTTTGAAAAATTGCACTTTTGCCTCTAGTAAAAAAAATTCAATTTAATCCATTCAAATTTGATATTTGTAGCACTTGTGTCCTATAAACTATTGGAGAATGTATTTAATTCCTTTATTTTCATTTTGGGATTCTTTAGAGTTGTTGTATTTTGGTTTTGCAGGAATACAATTTAATTTAAACTTGTTGGGATTGTTCGTTCACGCTTATTTACGTTGAAAAGTTATTTAGAAACTTGAAAATCTTGTTCTAGGGTCGAGACCAACCTTGAAGGTGTCGACACCATCTTGTTGTTGTGTTCCTAGATCACTACTGAAATTTAGTGTCAACACCACCCTTGGTGGTGTCGACATTTGCCTTTTCTTGTTGGCCTTTGGGTCGACACCAGTCTGGAGCTATTGACCCTTGTCTATTGTAGAATTTGGGGTTTACTTGCTAAAATTTAGGATTGGTTTGGGGTGTCCTAAAAAAGTGTACTTTTTGTCTTTTTATGAAAAGATGTGCAGAAAAGTAGAGAGGTGATGTGATGGAAAAAAGATAAAAAGATAAAAAGATGGATTATATAGTGTATCCCAAACTAGCCCTTAGTGTCGACACTAGTTTGGGAGGTGTCGACACTTTGTCCTCTGCACACATTAATGTATCAGCTTTTCTTCCTGAAGGGTCGACCCCTGTGAGTAAATTTCCAAATTTTTGGTTCGGTTTTGGGGCTCAACTTTTGGAGGTTCGACTTATTATTTCCTTTGGCTTTAGGGATATTATTCTATTACTATAAATAGGTCCCAAACACACTTTTCTCATTCACTTTTTGCTCTATTCTCTCTCTCTCTCTCTCTCTCTCTCTCTCTCTCTCACCGTGAATCTCTCTCTTTTTTTGAAACGCACCTTTTTCACTTAGATCTCTAGATTTACTCACGTAGAGGCATCCTTCTACCTTGGTCCTTTGAGAAAGATTGTAGATCTCGTCAAGGGCTTTCTTTTTATCCAAGAGTTTTGTGGTTTCATCGACTTTGGTTTTCTTCGAGTTCTCCTCTTCGCTTCAAGAGGTAGGGTCTATTTCCTAAACTCAATATGAGTTCGGTAGCATATTTGTGGCATATTTTGTTATGTATATTTGGTGATCATTTGGTATGATTTTTATCCTTGTGATTTATTATTTCAAAGGATCTATGGATTTGGGTGTTTTTGGTTGAACTTGGGGTTTGGATTTAAAATGTAAAAAGGAGATTTTCAAATGAGTTATTGAAACAAGTGATGATTTTGTATTGACGTTGAGATATGTTGACATGGTGGCTTTCCTTTACTCAAAAGTGATTTTGAAAGAAAATAAAGTCTTGTTCTAAAAACTTGGGTTTTGGCTTGTGTTGGAAAAATATAAAAATGATGTTGATTTTGTAAGAAATAGAAAGGAAATGGTTGTAGGATTTTGGAAATGGGTGTTGTTACTCTCTTGGAAAAATATATCTATATGGTTATATTTTAATTCCTGCATTAGAGATAACTGTTTTGGCTATTGGTGAAGGATTGCATTGCCGTGTGCTAGAAATTACATGTGGATTAGGCAATTGAAATCATTCATATCATAGAGCATGTAATGGATTTTGGAAACTAAAACTGTATGTTTTAAAAAGAAGTTTTGGAAATTCCTACTTTATGTTTTGGAACATTTGAATTATTTTGGAAAAACAATATTTTGAGTTACTTGTATTGTACTATTGAAAAGGGTAAATAAAATGGTGAATCTGGGAAGAGGTGTGTATCACCAAATCTGGGACGGTCATTATTCGGAAATGAAGTTCGTATGTATTTACGTGATTATGTGCTTATGTGGAGTGAGTTACTGTTGTCCAATGTATTAGGACGTGAGTGAGTTAGTTTCGGCACATTTGTGAATATGTTAATTTCTTTGTTACCTTCATTAGGATGTCAGGACGTGAAAGAGGTGGTAGGCGTAGTAGGCCTAGGAGGCACGAGGTGCCCATATCGAATGAAATTCCAACGCAAGAAGAGGGGATTGGTCAGGCCAACGTGGCCGAGCCAGTAAGTCAGCAGGCCATGGGCGCCTTAGCCCATGAAATGGCCGGGGCACTCAGGGAATCCATGGACATTCCTAGGGCTGAGAATCAAGTCCAGGCCCAAGCAGCTGAGGCAAGGCCTTCGTTTCTGAAGAGAGAGTTTTTTTTATCTAATCCGGATGAGTTTTGGGGTGACCCAAAGAAGCCACTGAAGGCAGATGAGTGGTTGGAACAGATGGTGAAGACGTTTGAAATGCTTGGCATTGAAGACGAGGCTTTGAGAGTGACTTTGGTGTCTTTCCAGTTGAAGAGAGACGCGGGTCAATGGTAAAAGTATGCGCGGGGACACGTTGAAGGAACTTGGAAGGCTTTCGTCAACGCTTTCCAAGACAAGTACTTACCTCCCACTGTTAGGGAGAAGTTGAGGGATCAGTTTTCTCGCCTCAAGCAATTGAATACACCTTTAGCCGAGTTTGATGCCACTTTCACTAGCCTCTCTAGGTTTGCACCTAAGTTAATGGTGACTAAAGAGCGCCATTGTCTAGAGTTCGAGAAGAAGTTAAGGACCAGACTCATGTTTTGAGTGGCCGGGTCCATGATTAGGGATTATGGGCTTGTTGTGAAGGCTACAGCCCATCTTGGGACCATCATGCAGGCTGAGGAGAAGAGAATGAGGGGCTCTAGGAGGAGTCAGGATAGTCAGGGGGACAGTAAGAGGCAGAGGAGTTCTAACCCTCAGCAGTTCCAGGGAGTTCAATTGAGATCTACCTTTCCAGTGCCTAGCTCGAGTTCAGGAAGAGGTGGTCAAAGAGATGTGACTTGTTTCAAATGTGGCCAGTTGGGTCATAAGTCTCCAGCTTGCCCGCAAAAAAGAGGAGGGCAGCGAGCAACTTCGTCTTCGGCTCGTTCTCAGGGCCAGAGTTCGGGTTGAGGGTAGCCACCCACTTGTTATCAGTGTGGCTAGGCGGGGCACCTGAAGAGATATTGCCCACAGTTGGGTGGCACATCTGGTGCGTCTGGTTTGAGGCAGACTTAGAGTCACCAGTCAGCATAGGCCTCAAGGGCTAACCAGAGAGCTTCTTCGGCTCTGTCAGTGCAACAGGCCTATGCTCCAAGGGATGAGCAGGTGGATCAGAGGCCAACAAGGCATGTGTATGATGTTACCGCGTCGAATCTTGTGCCGACTCCATCAGTTGTGAGAAGTACTTTCTTGTTTTGCAATTCAGTTGCTAGTGTATTGATTGATATAGGTGCATCCCATTCTTTTATCTCATCTACATTTGCATCTGCTTGGGATTAGAGTTGGCACAGTTAGCATCTCCTATTTATGTAGAGTCCCCTATTGGTGGTGAGGTCATTCTGAAATAGGGGTGTCGGGGTTTGTGATATAGAGGTCGTCGGTCGTCGATTTCTATTTGCATTTGTTTTGCTTGATATGACTAGCTTTGATGTTATTTTGGGTATGGACTGCTTATCATCATACCGGGCTATTATAGATTGCTACCATCAGAGGGTTACTGTATGTACCTTGAGCGGGAATTGCTTTTATTTCTTAGGGGACCGGGTGGATAGAGTTTTATCACTGGTGTATGATCTGCGTGGGCGGAGTGAACTTAGTTGTCTTCTTACTAACTTTTAGAATAGTGAGTGTGATAAAATTTGAGTTGAGCTGCCAAAAGTGGTTTGTGAGTATTCGGATGTCTTTCCCAAGGATCTTGCTAGTTTGCCACCTCACTGAGATATAGAGTTCTCTATTAATTTAGTGCCTGGTACAGCACTGATTTCGATGGCACCATATCGGTTTGCGCTTGCTGAGTTGAGTGAGTTGAAGGTTCAACTCCAGGAATTGTTAGATAAGGATTTTATCCGTCCCAGTACTTCGCCTTGGGGAGCACCGGCTTTCTTTGCTAAAAAGAAAGATGGAACCTTACGACTTTGTATCGATTACAGAAAGTTGAATCGGGTTACTGTTAAGAATAAATACCCAATGCCTCATATAGATGACCTGTTTGATCAGTTGAAGGGGTCTTGTTGTTTTTCTAAGATAGACCCGAGGTCAGGTTACCATCAGTTGAGGGTAAGAGAGGAGGATATTACGAAGATGGCATTCCGTACACGGTATGACCACTATGAGTTTCTTGTGATGCCTTTTGAGCTAATCAATGCTCCAACGGTGTTTATGGATTTAATGAACCGAATCTTTCAAGAGTTCTTAGACTGTTTTGTGGTCATTTTCATTGACGACATCTTGATTTACTCACCCTCTGAGGGGAAGCACGAAGAACACTTGCGAGTGGTACTTGGGTTGCTTAGAGCCCATAAGCTGCATGCTAAGTTCGGGAAATGTGAGTTCTGGCTAAGGAAAGTTAAGTTCTTAGGCCATATGGTGTCCAGGGAAGGGGTGACGGTAGATTTATCTAAGATAGAGGTGGTGCAATATTGGGCACAACCTAAGAATGCTTTTGGGATTCACAGTTTTCTAGGGTTGGCCGGGTATTACCAAAGATTTATGAATGATTTCTCTAGACTAGCTTCACCGTTAACTAGATTGACGAGGAAGGGAGTTAAATTTGTATAGAATGAGACTTGTGAGAGGTCGTTTCAAGAGCTTAAGATTAAACTCACCACTGCTCCAATTTTAATTATCCCAGAGAGGGGTTTGGGTTATTCGGTTTATTGTGATACTTCACAAGAAAGTCTGGGTTGTGTATTAATGCAAGAGGGAAAAGTAGTAGTCTATGGCTCACGTCAATTGAAAACACACGAGAGGAACTATCCCACTCACGACTTAGAATTAGCAATAGTGATCTTTGCCTTAAAGATTTGGAGACACTATTTGTATGGTGAGAAATTCGAGATATTTTCTGATCACAAGAGTCTGAAGTATCTGTTTACACAGAAAGACTTGAATTTGAGACAAAGGAGGTAGATAGAGTTCATAGAGGACTATGACTTCGAGTTGCATTATCATCCGGGGAAGACCAACGTTGTGGCTGATGCTTTGAGTAGGAAGTCCATCAGTAGTGTGGCTTGTATTGCCATCCAGGAGTGGGAAATGTTGGGTACTCTTGGGGAGTTTGACTTGCATCTTGGCGAGTCCGTTGAATCTGCGGCCTTGTTTTCTGTGGTTGCACAACCTACACTTGTGAACCGATTATTAGGAGCACAAATGGGTGATCTTGAGGTAGAGACCCTTAGGGAGAAGATCTCCAGTGAGAAAGTAGAACGGGGCTTGTGTGTATCCTGACTCGAGTATTAGATACCAAGACCGTTTGTTTGTACCGAAGTCTTGCCGAGAGGAAGTACTTCGAGAATTTCACCATTCAAGCTTTGTGGTGCATCCGGGAGGCATAAAGATGTATCATGATCTAAGTCGCCAGTTTTGGTGGAGAGGCATGAAGAAGGATGTAGCTGTATTTGTATCGAAGTGCCTTACTTGTCAGCAAGTGAAGGCCGAGCATCAGAGGCCAGCAGGTTTGTTGCAACCCTTGCATATAGCCGAGTAGAAGTGGGAACATGTCACGATGGATCTTGTTGTGGGCCTTCCGAGGACTCAATGGGGTAGTGATGCCATTTGGGTAGTAATTGACTGGTTAACCAAGTCCGCGCACATTATCCCTATGCGAGTGAGTAATTCGGTAGACTATCTTGCCAACCTGTATATCAGGGACATAGTGAGGTTGCACGGGGTCCCTGTGACGATTGTTTCGGATAGAGATCCATGTTTCACAGCCCGGTTGTGGTAGAGCTTGCAGAGTGCCTTGGGCACTAGATTGACCTTTAGTGCTGCGTATCATGCTTAGACTGATGGACAGTCCAAGCATACTATCCAGATCCTTGAGGATATGCTTTAAGGTTGTGTCCGTGACTTCAAAGGGTCGTGGGAGAGGCACCTGCCCTTAGCGGAGTTTGCCTATAATAACAGCTTCCAATCGAGTATTGGAATGGCACAATTTGAGGCCTTGTATGGCAGACCGTGTAAATCCCCTGTATGTTGGGCCGAGGTGGGTGATGCACCTTTATTGAGCCTAGAGTTAGTCAGGAAACGACGGAAAAGGTAGCACTTATTCGTAAGAGGTTGGTTACGGCTTAGAGTCGCCAAAAGAGTTACGCCGACCGTAGGAGGAGACCCCTGTCTTTTGAGGTAGGAGACCATGTGCTCCTAAAAATATCACCTAGGCGGGGTTTGATGAGATTTGGGAAGAGTGGGAAGTTGTCCCCTCAATTTATTAGTCCTTTTGAAATCCTCAAGCAGGTTCGGGAGGTTGCTTATCGGTTGGCGTTGCCGCCGCAGTTTTCCGGGGTTCGTGACGTGTTTCATATTAGTATGCTTTGGAAGTATGAACCGGATCCATCGCACGTGTTGGATTGGACCGACTTGGAGGCAGATAAGGATTCCTCGTATGAGGAGAGACCAGTTAGAGTCTTGGATAAACGGGATCAAGTTTTGCGAGTCAAGACGATTCCCTTAGTTAAGGTTTTATGAAACATCACGGGGTTGAAGAAGCAACTTGGAAGCGTGAATTGGAAGTCCGAGAGAAATATCCGGACTTGTTTGTTGATATTTAATTTTGTATTAAGATTTCGATCATGACGATGAGAATTATAAGCATGTTATGGGCATTTTGGAAACATGGATTCTATGTTGACATGGCATATGTTTCGAAAATGTGAAATATTGAATGTTGTATCACCTTTGGGGGATTGTATATACTAGATAAATTTTGAAAATTTGTGTTTTTATTTAAACATTGTAAATGCCTGGAAAATTGTAAATGTATTTTCAATGCGGAACTTGTGTATCGAGTTGATGAGTATGGATGACCAGAGAATGAGTCATAGTGATGCACTTGTGGAAATAACGTTGTTGTGAATGGTCTTATTATATTTTGAGCTTGATTTGAAATTTCACAGACGAAATTTTATAAGGGGGGGAGGTTATAGCAATACCAGTTCTTAACCCATTTCTTATTGTATTCCAGACTTGGGTTGTATGGATTTAAAAGGTTATTCATATCTTGTTTCCCTTGTCTCCCCTTTATTTTTGGTTATTGGGTTGTAATTATGCATTTGGAACAGGTTGGTTACTCCCTTTTCAAGACCTGTGTTGCCTAGATTTTGGCCTTTCCGCTTGAGCGGGCATTCTTGCACTCGAGCGGGCTTCACAAATTTTACTCCTCCACTCGAGCGGCCATTCTCGAGCTCGAGCGGGATTCTACAACTCTCAGCATTTTTGCAAGTCTGCAAATGCTGGGAGAGTGCATTCGACACTCGAGTGTCCAGTTTCACGCTCGAGCGGGAGTCTATGTCTAACACTCGAGTGGGGATTCCCACGCTCGAGCGGGTGCGTGTATTTCAGTCCGAGAATATGACATTTTGAATCACTTTTTCTTTTCTTTCTCTCTCTAAAACTTTCCAAAAGGTTTGTTCTTGAGCTTCTCTCTCTCTACATTTCACCTTCTCTTTTAGATTTCATCTAGATCTATTAGGATTTCCACCCTAGTGCCTTTGAGAAAAAGGTAGAGCTCGTCAAGATCTTCGTTTTGATCCGATTGAAAGTGGGTTTCGTCGTTGTTGGAATTTCCCTTATGTTGGACTCACCTTCTTCCTTTGAGGTAGGGATCTTTCTATACATTCATATGACATTTAGCTTAGTTATTGTCTTTTGTGTAACAATGATGTGATTTGGGGATGTTTTAAAACAAACCTAGGGTTTGAGTATAGAGTTCAAAGAGGGGTTTTGGGTGTTGATGAAATTAATGTTTGTGGGGTTTGAAAATGATGTTGTGCTATGCCTAATTTGATGATTTTGGCATCTGGCTAATTTTTGGAAAAATGGAAAAATTGCCCTAATTGGGTCAAACTATTATTTTGTACAAAAAAATTTTGGAATTGACATTGGAAATATGAAATTGAGAGGGTATTGATATAAATGGTGGAATTGGTTATGTATTAACGTATTCTTTTGAAAATTTTGAATAAACTATCTGTTGAGATTGAATATCTGTCTGGAGATAATTGTATTGGGCTATCGGTGAAGGATAGCTAAGATTGTTGTAGAAATTGCGTGTGGATTAGGTGAATTGAAACTAATCTTTTGATGGTTATCATTGAATATGACCGTGTTTATATACATTATATATGTGTGTTTGTTTGGGAATGGAAAGGGAATGTGCTTCATGATTGATTACCTATCTAAATACATTGCGTATGTATGGATATTTGTTTGGGAGGAGAAAATGGATGAACTCCATTACAATTAAGTTGGCCAGAGTGTCTTGGGTGAAAGTCCTGAAATTATACATAGGTGTCTAGCCCGCGAATGAAATATCCGTAAAATGGCAATTGTAGTGCTTATATAGCCTACGTTTACATGGGTCCCGTTTGACGGCTGCTTGCGGACGAAATTTTCGTGAAATAGAAGTTTGAAGTTGTAGACGTCCCCGAACGTCCCGGGAGGGAAATCCCCCGTTTTGTTCATTTGGGCTCAATACAGTTCAGGACTCAATGTCACGGTCCTGTATCTAATCTCGCAGAGTGCAATGCAAGACCGATGAATCATCAAAGAGTCCAAATCCGGCAAATTATTTTTGAAAACAGATTTTTTGAAAGAAGTGCCAAACATGGACTGATTTGCCAGATACAGAGTCGCCACCTAAATATTTTATTTTGGGAAATTTAGGAAACCCTGACTCGTTGCCTAAGGCCACGTGTCCGTCATCACCAAAGTTACCTCAGCTCAGGAACTTGGGTACGATTGGGGAAGGTCACTTCGTGAGCACCCCCGCTCGCCCGATCAAAGATCGGCCTCTACTAACCATGATATCGAGTTTTGAAAACATTATGCGTTCTTATTCCGGTTATTAGCCTAGATTTACTATGTGATGCGCACAGCATACAAGTATAGACTGGATCACCTGAATTGGAACAAAACATTTCATATTTATTTTTGAAAGTGGTTTGCTACTCGCAAGTAGACTTAAAATGCAGATTTTGCCACCCTCGGGTGGGCTTAGAAAACATGGTTTTGCCACTATCTAGTGGGCTTAAAACTCACAGTGAATGAATTGTTCCAATCCAAATAACCCAACCTTCACCCACAGGCATTCAGGCAGTTATATCGCATAAGCACATAGCCTCATGGTAAGCATGCTATCATGGCAGTCACTCACACGCATGCAAGGATGCTAAAGCATAAAACTTACCGAGTACTCCAAGCCAAAACAGAAGCTATGTTAGAAATCCATGCATGATCCTAACTATACAGAAATGCCTAATGCAACACATACAAAATGCAACTAAGATAGGCTCGGCTATTCTAAACATGGCATATGAAATGCTACAGCTAACATGTTATTCAACTCGGAATTGAAATACAATGCAGTGAGTATGATGCGCCAAGCCCGGTGCATGCAAAACAGATGAATGAATGCAAACATGCTATCATACTGTATGCTAATTGAAACATGCCCTAATCTAACCATCATAAGCTGGTAAATAAAAGGGAGAAAGATGTGGGGTTGGAAGACATACATCACACGCACGCACACTTATTACAACATTGCCCTCGCTCGGAGTGTCCGAATAAATAATATACAGTCCAAATAAATAGTATAGTCCGAATAAATACAAAACCCTAATTAATTAACAAATTTAACTAGGAAAGCAGTAAACTAGCATGCAAATCTATGGACCGCCTCAGCTCTATTCCGGATGATGAATGATGCGTGCTTGAGTTGTTTTGCGTGGAAATCCATTGCGATGCACCGGTTTGCCTGTGTTTGCAATCATTCTTGGAATATTGTGCAAAGCTCCAGAAGGCTGCTGATTTCTGATTTGCTGCAACAGAGAGCGACAAAGGGGCATGGCAAAGTATTTTCACATATGTATGCATGACTACTCTTCAGGGAGTGTAGTCCTCGATCCTCGTGCCACCAATCACGCATCTCGATGCATGATGGCCGAGAAGTCGAATTGCACGACTCGATGTGAAATGAATACACATATAAACACAACAAGACCGAGACTCCATCATGGTTAATCCGAAGTGTCGGTGACCGGGAATTGAGACACGTTCCGTCACTCGGAGTACGAAACGTCCCTCGTTTCCCGTGTTTGGGCTAACTCCTATCCCAAACACAATGCAATATGCACGACATGCATAAATGCAATCCTAACATGCAACCTAGCATACGCAATGCTATGAAATGGCATACACAATGCTCGATATAACATGGCATACACAATGCTCTAACATACAACCTAGCATACATAATGCTATAGACTAAGATGGCATACACAATGCAATATGGGCTTACACCAATATGAGTAGACCTCAGCCATGCTCACATCAGCAGCCATAAGATGAAAATGAGACTACCGAAATGTGTGCACACATGCACGCAAACCGAGGACCGAACCTAAGGCATAGCATGCAACTCTAACAAGGCATGGCAAGGATGAAGCATGGCATTCAAACATGTAAATTCCAGCACTAAAACATGATGCTAAAAGGTCCCAAAACATGGAAACATGGCACTCGATGCATGAGATGAGCCCCGAAACTCAAGACTAGGCACATGTATTGACAGCCCCGAAACTCAAGACTAGGCACATGTATTGACTTATAGCTATACAAAGCATGCATTATTTGACTATGAAGCACAAAGACAGAGCCAAGGCAGTCCCAAAACATGAACATTTCTAGTTCAAAGCATGACCAAAAGATGCTAGCATGATGGACTAAAATAGCATGCAACTTTGACTAGCAAAGATGGTTTACATGGCATGTATATGAAGCGTATGAGAACTCATCAAACCAGCCAAAAACAGTGAATAAAACATGCCAAAATATGCCCAAATAATCACTGAAATGCAGCCAATGCATGCCAAAATGATGAGCTCCTTTAGAGGGCCATACAAGGGGTTATTAAGCACATACAAGATAGACACTTAGCAAGACTAAACCAACTCTGGAAATGGGTTATGACAGCCCTAAAATCCACCAAATAGGCCCTGGAATTAGTCTCAGAAACACGCAAGGAAAGGCCTCTTTGAAAGGCCCTTGAATGGGATTTCTCTACACACGCATCATAGACATAAAATATAGCCAAAAAGGGCCTCGGTTAGAGCCAAGGAAGACCTCAAAACCCTCAGAATGAGGCTTGGAAAGTGACTTTGAAGCATGAAAAATAGGGTCCCTTTGGAAGGCCAAAAGGATCACCAAACAAGACAAGGAGACAGAGGGTCACCCCCCTTTGATTTTGGCCTTCAAGAATACACCTAAGCTACTGAAAATCTACTGGATTTCAGTGGCTAAGAGGCCAAACCATGGCCAATGCAAGTGCTCTAATGCATAGCCCTAATCATGAAGGAATGAAGCATGCATAGGGGAAGATGACCCCAAACAGAAATGGGACCTTAACCAAACTTGAAGAGGATGTCAAAACAAGACTTTTTCCAGTTTATATCAAATCTCAAAAGTGTTCACAAGTAAGGCTAAAATATGATGCAAAAATAGCCCTAAAAGAGAGATAGAGGGTAAGGGGAAGTAGATGGCCTCAAACAGCAAAGAGCTCTTCAACAAAGTTGAAGAGGGGTTCAAAATAAGACACTTTACAGTTTAGGTCGAAGCCCAGAAATGCTCACAAGTAAGGCTAATATATCATGCAAAAAAAAAGCCTTAAAAGAGAGATAAAAGCACAAAGGGGGAGTAGAAGACCTCAAACAGAAAAAAAAGTCCTTGATCAAACATGAAGATGAGCTCAAAATAAGACTATTTTCAGTTCAGGTCAAAGCCCAAAAATACAAGCAAAAGGAGCTAAGATATAGAGCAAAATGATGCAAAAATGGGGAAAATAGAAGCTTACCCTTGTAGAGCCGACCTCCAGCAGCCTTTGGACCAAGTTGGTGAGCTTTCAACCTCTGCAAATGACCTCCAAGGGGCTGGAATGGATAATGGAGGTGGTAGGCTATGGGGTGTAAGGTAAAATGGCCAAGAAAATGGGTGTTTGGAGGCTTGAAGTATAGATATAGGGGGTGTATGTATACTTTTCAACCCAAAGCTTCTAACCCTCTCCAATGGAGGTAGAGGCCTCCATTTATAGAAGGGAGGGGCTAAAGCTTCTCAAAGAAGCTTTAAAACTAGGTTGAACATCCTCCATATACGTGTATGGAGGATGCAGCAAATGGCAAACAGCTGACACAGCTGGAATACACTCAGGAGGGCAAACATGGCCGGCCAAGTTTCAAAAGGCCAAGGTGGCCGGCCAGCCACCTCCCCTGGTCGGCCGACCAGGGGTCAAAGGGGTCAACAACAATTGCTGGTCGGGCCACCCCAGAAAGGTGGCCTCCCAGATGAGTGCAACACAGCTGTGAAGAGAAAAACCAGAAAAAGTGGTTCAGGAGAGAGAAAAACCAGCTTTTTAGAGGGGTTCAAAAGGGTCAGGGACAATTACTGGTCGGCCTACCCATATTGGGTGGGCCTCCCAGGTGTATACAACACAATGGTGTGGTGGAAAGTCCAGAAAAAGTGGCCCGGGAATGGGAAAAACCAGCTTTCTAGTAAGAAAAAACGGGCGACGAAGAGCAATGAAGAGAAAAGCTAGTTTTTCAGAAAAATTGCTAGTCTCCCACCCTCCTACAACCCTTCTAACAATGAAAATAGAGTCCCCTACCAAAAATGGACCAAGACGGATGCAAAAACGAAGGTTCGGGGCCAAAACGCGCGGCCTGGGGCCCCGAAAACCGACTGTTAGGCACCGGAAGGTGGTGTTTGACCACGAAGGTGGTCTCTCAGGCCACAGTGTCCCTCAAAAGGGAGGAAATAAGGTGTGTGCCAAAAACCGGAGCAAACAGAGATAGTTAAGCGGTCCCGAACCGAGGCGCATGGCCGACGGCTCCGAAAACCGGGAACTGGGCTCCAAACGGGAAAAATGGCCTACGACCACGAAACGTAGCCTATGGCCACTGAGAGATGATCTACGAGACCTCTCCCTCCCTTCGGGAAGAGAAAACAAAGAAAACAGGGCCTGGTTCGCAAACCGAGGCAAAGCACAAAAGAGTCCGGAAGTCCAGAGGCAAGGCTCGCAGCCATGACTCCGCAACCTCAGAACGAGCACAATATGCAACATCACCAAGCGCTCAATCGGTGACGTCTGAGGTCTTAAGGTCGGTCAAAAATAGGGTGTCTACAGAAGTGTTTATGCATGTATGTTATATGATGTGGTAGCCTCTATTCGGTTGTTAAGAGATGATGAAATTGACTCATGAATGGAAATAGATAAGTGCACGGAATATGAATTTAAAGGGAAATGGATTAAGACTTGAAATTGATATCTCACAAGTATATAAAGTTGTGAAACATTTTATCACATTGCGTAGTTTATGCATTTGTACATATATATTTGCTAAGTTTCATATATTGTGTTAGATGATTTCTACTGGGCTGTGGCTCACCCTATTGGGAATAACATTTTCAGGTAATCATGGCATGCCTCTTCCAAGGCAATAGCATGAGAGGGATCTTTTGGAAGCAAGAGCTTCATGTTTTGTTTTCATTTGTGTATAGCCTAGGGCTAAATGTGTAATGAGCGAAACTCACTTTTGTTATAACCAAGTTAAGGCTTGGAAAGGTGTAAGCCAATAGAGCATTTATTTATATTATACTCTTTTGTATCTTTATCTTCATGTAATGAATAGACAATTTACTCTGATGTATGCGATTATTAATTGTATGTTTTGGATTGTATCCTTTGTATTTTTTTGGGGCGTTACATTTTCCTACAGTGAATTACAAGATTTCAATATACCAAAATCAAAATGTAATACGTGATTCACCAATTAAAACTTGGCATATATGAATTAATTGCAAGCAATATCTCTACAAGTTTGTAAATCAATAGCATATTGTCCAACCAAAATCTAGCTCAAATTATGTCATAATGGACTACTGATCAAATTCAATTTCAAGATTCCAAAACAAGAGCAAATATCAACTGAGTAAGAGCTACCAATGGAATGAGATTTCATCCAAAGTGCTACCTTTACTTTCATGACTAAATTGAAACCAGAAGGACTTAAATCTTAAACTTGAGATTGCTTTCACTTATATTAAGGTCAAAAAGTTGCTCAAATAAAAACTAGAATGAATATGAATAGTTTGATAGCATTGTGCCCACAAATCGTACTTTATTGCCGATGATATGTTGTGATAATTAGTTTTCTGATATTGCAAAAGCAAATTATGAGATAAGTGACATTTCTAGTATAGCATTATAGTGTTCTTAGGAAACATGACAAGAATTTTTGAACTTTGACGACTTTTTAGTGAAGAAACATTAGGATAATGAGATTAAAACACATCTTTGGTCCCTAGATCGTGTCCACAAAACATTACTCTCAATTTGCTTTTGTGAATTTTGTATTACAAGTTAGAAATTTTAGAATGTTTAAAAGATTCATAAAGAAAGATGTTGTTGCATAAGTCTATAGTAGGTTATTCTTTAGTTATATACACACATGCCTATACTATATATATATATGTCTTGCGTTGTTCTTGGCATATCTGCATCCTAATGTTTTAGAAGTTCTATCATACCCACCTAATTATACATGCTTCTTGTATGTTAATTTACAAGGTTCCAAGTGATAAACTACTTTATGCAGTAGAGTTATTAGTAGCATTTAGAATTTAGTGTCAACCCACATAAATGAAAATACTATTTTATACACAATCTAGTATGATGTACTGATATCCTAAAGATAAGAGCAAAGCTTGTTATAGACAAAAAGAGCACCATGGAATAAAAGATGAAATTAAAGATGTATACACAACTCATAATATCCAAGTATCTAAATTGACTTCAAGTTCAAATGGCATTCCATTTACCACAAAAGCAATAACTAATTCCTTATCCTGGACTTGAGCCATACAACTTAAATGCAAATCTGTATTAGAAATGGGCTGCTTTTTTTATATATTATTTTTATAAACAAATGAAAATCATGGCAATTAAGTGCCAATACTAGTGTAGTGTGTCACAATAGGTGAATAATACTTGGATTCATCTAACTCACAAATTTCAATTTCTAAAAATATAATCAACTAGCAACAACCAAGAAGAGGGATCAACCAATAACAATCAAGAAGAACAATACATTAACAAACAAAGCAAACCAGCCAACTGAATAGCATCATAGTAGCAGCTTGTTTCAACAAATATATTAAGTGAAGTGTTTTTAGTGATCTGAAAATTAAATTCTGAAAAGTATACTTACAGAGCAAGCTGTCAATAAAATTCCTCTGATGAACAATCCTCTTCATCAACTTGCATGTCTGCCTGATCCTTGTGCATCCTCATAAACTTTTCAGAACCTAAGGATAAAAAACAACAAAGAATAAAATTAAAATTACTACACAACCTTACAACTATCTTCATAAATATCCAAAACCCACTTGAATTCTAGCCCAATAAGACAATAAAAACAATCTCAATCCCACATAAACATGAAAACTAACAAATCTATGAGTACATACATATACATACATAACCATGAAATACCCAAAATAAAAAATAAAATAAAAATCAGTTTATTTCACCTCTGCAACTTTAAAAATTAGTTTTAAAATATCATTTCAGCCAGAAGAGAGAAAAGGGTAGTGACCCAAAGAGAAGGTGGTGATCTGCTGCCGCCCAACGTTGCTCTACCGTTGGCATTTGGCGGCACGAGAAAGCAAGAGGGGGAGAGAGAGGGACTACATTCAGAATATCAGAGACCGAGAAAAGAAGAGGGCAGTGACCCAAAAAGAGGGTCGCGATCTACTGCCGCTCAACGCTAATGTGTCTTTCGTATTCGGTGACGCGGGAGAGCAAGAGGGAGAGAGAGAGAGAGAGAGAGAGAGAGAGAGAAGAAGAAGAAGAAGAAGAAGAAGAAGAAGAGAAGAAAAGCATACTTGGACCTGTGTTGTGTCGTTTTAGATGGAGTGAGAAAATGAGAAGGAGAAGTGATGGTCAATTGCTTGTTTATTTACTCAGTCAACTATTTTTGGCAATAAAAAATTAGGGTAAAGAAATAATTTATTGGCAACCAAATTAATTTGGCTGCCATAAATATTATTCAGATTTTCGGCGACCAAGTAATGTTTGTCGCCAAACAAATACAATTGGTGACTAAAGTTTCCGTCACTATAATTTAATTTGGTTGCCAAAAAGTTTTTAGCGCTCCCGCACAAAAATTCACTTGGCGCCAAACTCAATAGCGACCAAAATTTTAAATTCATCACCAAAAGTTTAGTTTTTAGTGACCATAAATATTTTGTCGCCAATTATGTATCTTTGGCAACTAAATTTTTGTTTGGTTACTAAAAAGCATCACCAAAAATGCTTTTTATTGTAGTGATCATGTAAAACTTGCCCTATCCCCTTTCACTCTTATTTCCCAAATTTGTCTCCTACGATATGAACTCACTCTCTCTCTCTCTCTCTCTCTCTCTCTCTCTCAAAATCTCACTCTTCACTCTCTCTCGCTCGACTTTCTCTTCGACTCACCATTCTCAATTTTATTATTCATTTGAAGATTTCGATCAACTGTTGATGAAGATTTAAAGATTTTGATCGATTGTTGATGAAGATTTGAAGATTTCTACTGTTGATGAAGATTTCAATCGATTCATAATCAGTAAGCCTAATTTCTATGTATGAATCCAACTACTTGTCTCTGTAATCCCTGTATCTTTCTCTCAGCTTCCAAATTCTCTTCGGTTTATCACAAAGATCAACATCAGTTTACAGGAAGTGGATTTCGAAGATCAACATGAAATTTTTCTAATTCAATTTATTTTTATCAAGGTGGTGCAGACTCTAATTTCGAAACATGTTTTTGATTCAAAGATTCATTTTATTTTATTTTATTTATTAGATTATTAAATATCGATTTGTTTTGGCCACTTGATCTAAACATTTCTCTAGATTGTTTGCTAAATTTCGTTTAGTTTTTGAAATGTATGCTCAGAAAATTTAGGAACAAACTGAATGAGATAACTACACACAGATTGTTTCCTAAAAATCGGAGTATCACACACAGGCTTTTATGATTTCTTACATTTTTTAGTCTTCTAGATTATTTCATTGTTCAAGGTGCTTTAGTAAGTGATTAATGAGTGATTAAGTGATGTTTTATGGTTGTTTTATTTTTTTAATTTTTTTTATACTCAGAATGATATACCTATATCTATATCTGCACATAATATCACCAAAAGAAAAAGACATATACATGTATATTGATGATGAACAAAGAGAAGTTTAGTAATTATTTTTCATCATTTATTCTGTTAGGTTTTTATTCTTGGCAATCCCGTTTGACAAAACTCCTTTCAGTTGTAATTTTGTTCAACTTTTATTTTTGTGAGGCTATGAGTTTTTAGATGCGAATCCAACTCGAATTGTGCCTTACAAGGATGTTTCAGAAGTTAATTATTTCTTGTTTGCCACTTCCCTGACTATGTTAAGGATCGAGCTGTCCGGTCAGCTCGCGGAGGTCCAGAGGGTAATGCCCCTTGGTGGGTCCGAGGCAGCACCCCCGAAACAAAATGCAAAAATGCATTCGAAGCTGCTTGTCCGCTCGAACGGCCGTTTGTGCACTCGAGCAGAAAATGTTTGGTTCCAGAAGTTTGACCTGTCTGCAAAAGTACTGGAAGTTGGGATTTTACGCTCGAGCAAACTTTCCTACGCTCGAGCGAGGTCTGCTCGAGCTGCCATTCCTGCGCTCGAGCGGAGATCGCGGCCCTATTTGCTATAAATATGTGTTTTAGTCAGATTTTAGGGTACGGCTTCTAGATCTTCTTTTTGGATATTAGGGTTTATATTTGGAGCTTCTTTGCTAGTTTCTTTGATGTTTGTTTGAGTTTAAATCTGGTTTGAAAAGTATACATCAAAGGATTGTTTGTTTCATTCAATACAAAAAAGAATGTTGTTCTTCGATGGATTCTGTGGAATTTGAGCCTGAAGCTTTGGTGGATTCTGGAGTAGCTCATCGTCGTGGATTCGAAAACGACGTTATGGATTCAACGTTGGGCAAGACAATTCTGAGGTGAAGACCATGGTGGAAGAGGCATATAGGAGTCAGTTCAATTCAGGCGTAGATTCTCTAGGTAATTGAGAGTGCACTTGTGTAATTCCTTTTGTCTTCTTAGTGGATTGTTTTGTGACTTTGGCCCGTGGTTTTTTATCACAATTGGAGGCGCTTCAATTGTGGTTTTTTCCCGTTAAAATCGTTGTGTCGATTTGTCTTGATTGTTTGATTGGGATTGATATTTACCGCTTAAAATTGATACATAATCACAAATCAATATCTAGGGGATTTCTAGATTTTTCATATTCCATTTCTACTTAATTGTTCTAGTTACAAATTATGCTTAGCATTATTATGATTATAATTCATTATGCTTCTTTATTGTAATATCATATATGAATAAAAATAAAATAAAAAATGGTTGTAGTTTACAAATTTACCCATTATGAGCCTTAATTTCACTATTTTCTATAAAACCATTCAGAACATGAACTTGCTCCACCATTTTATTGTTTGTTTATAACATCTAAACACACCAAATGCTCAATGAACTATTTTTTTCCCACCGCTTGCTACCTATGTCATGCTTAGTTTGATATCTGTCACTTTGACAGTCCTAAAGGTAGAAGTAGCCAATCTAAACTAGTAGCCAATCTTGTGAATACGGAGGTAAGAGCTTTGCAGTACTGCTGGTGTCCTACTATTGAACAAAACATACAATTATAAAATACTCTTGGACAAGGCAAAAAAGATAGCAGAAGAATTTCAAAGCTTTCAACATAAAATCAATTTATTACCAGAAATTATGTAGATATGAAGTAAAAAAGAAGAAATTTGATGAAAGATGACAATGCTGAAAACATATAATAGTTTTCAATTTTAATTTAGTTTGATGAAGCTCAGAAGTAATTTTGATCTTGAATTAAACGATGAATTACTTGCTGCTGATATCTTTCTCCCTCGTTTTTGAATTTGAATTCGATTCATATAGCTAAATGCATAGAGTATCGAATATTAGTATGCATAGGAAATACACATCTTTTAAAAAAATTTAATTTGTTCATCCGTTTTTTAACTGGATCAATATTGGCTTGTATTTTCTTATCTCAGTTGATACATTTGTGAGGGCTTTGCACACTTTTCTCTATCCTTATTCCGCACTAAGTAGACCGACTTTTGATTTGGATCAATTTCTTCTGCTAGGTAAAATTTACTACTACAGTTCGATTTGGTCTCAAACTGATATTTAGTTCAATTTAGTTCTCTTTTGTATCCATTCATGTGAATAATAAAATAATGCTAAGTATGTCAAGTATGGAAAATTTTATAATATGCACTTTAAAAATAAAAATAAAAAGTATATCATATGTTTCAATTATGACTTTCCATAATATTTGGTTATGATCCATTGTGGTGTGTTGTCAATGTTTTATATTTTGCTTTTTAGCTGTACTTATATGTTCTTTTTGTGTATACTACTTTTTATTGAGCTTTGTGAAATGTGGTTGGTTATGATACTATAATTTTGAGCTTTTATTCTTCATAAATACTCAATTGCTCATTTTCTTCAACAGTTTCATGGCAAATTACTGGGCCATTGGTTTTATTTGGTGTACTTTTTGAACTATAATATATTTTTTAGATTCAGTTATGTCAAAATCTTTCTCTTTTTATTTTTTATGACAACGTTAGTTGTGCCAATGAGTCATGCACTTGTTATTGTGATACTTTGCAAACTCATTCTTTTTATGGATGTGTACAAGTACAGTTACAGAAATAGAAAGATGGACAAGAATTGGATTAATTTACCAAATCAGATGTCAATTGATTGCATGAATGGGACTGATAACTTCCTAGGATTTTTATACAAATAATAGAGATGAAAGTCCATCGATTAGTTGTCTATGTCGTTTTTGTAGTAATCAATACAATTTTTCATGAGAGGTTGTAAGGGAGTATCTTATTTCTAATGGGTTCTTAAAAAAGTACAAAAATTGGTTTCATCATGGGGAATCCGATGTTCATTTACATGGTAACCAAGATAACCAAATATTAATGATGGATTTAGGGACTAGAGACGATGTG
Organism: Camellia granthamiana; assembly: GCA_036172215.1. Classification (NCBI taxonomy): domain Eukaryota; kingdom Viridiplantae; phylum Streptophyta; class Magnoliopsida; order Ericales; family Theaceae; genus Camellia; species Camellia granthamiana. The sequence continues at coordinate 398,337 of JAXFYN010000051.1, read as the reverse complement.
GTTGAGATGGTACAAGAGGCCACGGGAAAATGGAAGACGCTTTCAAATTCACATTAGTCAACTTCAATCGTTTGTTGTACCCAAAGGATCGTGTTAGCAATGAACCTTTTATATTATCATCCCAAGCCGAGCAAGTTTGGTATGTTCCTAAACCCTTGGAACCAGATTGGCAAGTTGTAGTAAAGATGCCTCAAAGAGGTCTTTTTTATGTGAATTCTAATGATCACCCTCAAGTTGAACCCTATATGACTCAACATTCGGAAGACAACACTATGCTTTGTGATGAAGAAATTGGTTGGGTGAGAGAATGAATAGAAGGAGCAATAATTGATGTTGAGGAAGATGGTTGAACTTTGTTTGTGATTGCTTAGATTCAATTACTCAAAATTCTTCCTCTTTTTCTTGTATATTGACTTGGTTATCTTGAATCTTATATAGAAAGATTTGTTCTGTTTCTATGTTGTTTGATTACAAAGGCGCTTCGAGAGAGTATGCGCAAAATGACTAATGCGACCAGAGGTATCGTTCTTTGTCTTTGTTGCATCAATTGAATTCTTTTTCTTGTTGCAACAACATCCATTTAATTCTTTCTCCAATTGCAAACATCATAATGTTTTAATTCTTTCTTCTTTTTTCTCCTACTATAACGGACTTAGTATGCATTTTGGATGTGTGTATGGACTGTCTAGCAGATACTTTTGAATGGAATTAAGTTGGTTGTGATTGTTGCTTGAATATAGCAGTGACTAATTTTTTATGCCAAGGATTTCATATCCGATGGAATGCATTTCCAAGATGCACTCAAAAGCCTCCTTTCTACAAATGAGTCATTCATCTGGTCGTCCACCATCTGGTCGTAATTGTGGTATGTCTATGGTTTAAAAGTTTTTACACATATTTTGCTTTTTACCAAACATTGTCCTTATGTTTTCAAAATGTAGGAGGAATACAATGTGCATATTTGGAAAGTTCCTAAGGAGCAACATACGATTGAGTATTGCGATGGGATTTACCACAAAATCGTTGGGAAGGATGGACATGGCTATTACAAGACCTATAGGAGATTAGGGCCCTGGAGTATAATGTATGCATAAGGTAGCGGCCCATCCCAATCATCAATAGCCCCTTCATTTATTGATAAGATTACACGACGTGTGACATAAGACGTTGAGTCTAGGTTCACTACAACAATCGAGAACTTGACAGCACGTATTTTGTTCTTAGAGTCACAGGGTGTGGCTGGGAGTATGAGCTTGAGACAGGTGCAATACTTACAAATTGATGAATTTTACGTTTCATCAAATTTGTATATATACATATGGAAATTTGTGGGAGCCGAATATTTTTATACTTAGGAAAGCCAAATCTATTTGAAGGAAATCAGGGCAAATACTATTCGACACTATCCTAGGGCTTCCTGAAGCCAAATATCTAAGTCAGCCATAGAATCAGTCGTACAAGAAGCCGAGTAGGAATTGGCACACAACAGAAAGGCCGAATGAGCAACCGTGTGCTGGATTAAGAGTGGGCCCGACCCCTGGAACCGGAGACTAGTATAAATCAGAAGAATATCAACCAAAGAGAGATATGTGAGAATAAATTAAATAACTTGTGATAGAAGCAAACTAGAGAGGATATACTAACTTGTCAATCGGAGTGCTAATTCCGGCATCCTCTGACCGGAGTGTTCATCTTTTTTTTAGGTGGCAATCAGAGGATCAAAAATGTCTTATAAGATCTAAGAGTATTTCCAAACCACTTCTCCACAAAATTATTAACACGTTATACTAACATATTGTAGATGCCGGATGCATCTAGTGGGCAACAAGTTTCAAAAGAAGATGAATAGGTATGCCACTATTCGAACAAACATTAAGCAATCCATAATTTGATTTGGTGTTGGTTGTTGCCGATAATAATGAATTACTTCATACTTTGAGCAGCAACTTTTGTATCTTTGTGAATCTGATAGTGCTCTAGGACCATGTAAATAAATCTAAGCTTATTGATTCTTCTTCTTCTTCTTTTTTTCTTTTTTTTTTTTTTTTTGAACAGTGAGTTTATTGATACTGTTCTTGATGTTGTGAGGAAGGATGCTGAGAATTGTGATTGCTTGCAAGGTATTTTTCAAATTATTAGTGGATCTGGTATTTGATAGGTGTGAATTAATGGAGCTGTGATTTGTTTTTGTGGGTTTTTGTTTTTGTGCTATAATTGGAGGTTTTTGAAACTTGTTTTGATTTGGGTTAATGACTTCAATTCTTTTTTTGCCTTTGGCTGAATGCTACTCATCAGGTTTCAAGTAAAGAAGTAGTTTTTTCGAAACTTCATGATTATCATGCTATTTGGTGCTATTGGTACTCTGATATCCTTTGCTATCATCTCCTTTGGTATGTTCTTGTATCTGCAGTCATTTTCTCTTACTTGTTTCTATGTCTTTGTAGAAAAAGAAAAATAAAACTTTAAAGTGCATAATTATCTGATGAAATATCCATTGGGTGAGAAAATATCTCATCTGAAGAGGACTGTTGCATCTCAGACAGTAAATGTTCCAATTATTAACTATGCTAAGGGCAAGATGCTTAACAACCTCTTGAATCCTATGATTATGCTCATAGTTGCATTCCTTAATTGTAATTGCACTATTTGGTGATTAATCTTAGTTAAACTCACACATGCTTTTAATTCTTCTGTGTGCCTATTTATACATTTATTACATGTACAGTATGTAATAACTTCAATAACCTACCCTTCTCATTGTTATATACTATAGATGTTAGACTGGAGGAGTTTCAAGGAAGCAAGTTGCATACATAAATAACTTAGTGCACTAAAGACTGTGAAGGAGTGCCTGTTTCTTGCAAGGATTCTTACAAGAACTACTGTAACCTCAAATGTTCTTCGTAATTACAAGAGGTGGAAAACTTTTTGTAGGATTCTTTTAGGAACTCTTTGTTATTGTTGCACACTTCTTTTTTTTTTCTTTTTTTTTTTTTTAAAAAAAAACTTTTTGTTGAAGAAAAAGAATTTTATTAAGGGAAGAGATGGAAAATAATGCATGAATGTTGAGATTTTTGCAAATGTCTTTACATTTATTGTATATAATATTTGAATATATACACATATATATATGATTGTAGGCTTTTTTTTTTTTTTTTGGCGACAGTAACACGATGTTCGTTAATACATTGTAGGCATTTTTTAACACTTTTTTGTGACGGCAAAACATCAATCGCCATAATTAGGTTAGGCGGTCACAAATAGTTTGCGACTGTTATTTTGCGGTTGGAAAAAGTATTTGCACCCCTACATTGGCGACCCCCATTTGCTGTCATATGGGTCATCACAAAAAGTCTTTTGCAACTGTATTTTTATTATTTGTGATGGCTTGTAACAGTCGCAAAAAGTACTTTTATTAGTAGTTTTCTTTTTTATTCCTAACTACATCTCTTTTGTGTGTGCAACTTAATATAATTTCATTTTCATATTTTATAAGGCATGTGATTATTTTTCAAACCATGTAATCATCATATATAAAATCAAATTAAAAACAAAAAATGATTAAAATTGGTTAACTCGAACTTATATTTAAATATAACATTTGCATTGCAGTATTTTTTATTTCTACCATCAAATAAAAATTAAGTTAAGTTTGATTGTAATTTTTGTTAAGATTTCAACTTAATGGTGCCCCCTCTGATGAGCCAAAATTTTGGTTTCACCACTAGATAAAATGTGAATGAAATATAATTACATTTTACTTTATTTCACACTCTTTTTTATTTTCTTTTTCAAAATTTGTACCTAAAACCATGAACCAAACACATCAACAATGTTTGAAAGGAGTTTTGGATCCTTTATTGCATTGATGTACACTATCTGGGGAAAAAAAAAAACTATATAATATTTAGTGGGAGAAACAAGATCTTAAAATGGATCATTAATCACATTATAAGGAAATAAAAGCTAGCCAATAAAATACTTTTTAATTATTTAAAAAATTAAAAAGATCAAGAGAAATAAATTATGGAAGATGTGAATTGATTCCTATATTTTAGTGTACAAAATTTTAAATTTTAAAAGGGAAAATTAGTCTACCATCCCTCTCAAATTTTTAGTAATGGAATAGGTCCACAATATTTTCTTTTGCAGCCTAAGATCCCTCACCCCCATACCCTTATATCGCACCTTGACTCTCATTCTCTCTCTACTCTCTCCTCTCTTTCTTTCTCTCTCTCTAGGGTTTCGATTGAGAAGAGGAGGGATAAGGACGATGATTGCTCCAATGAAGATTCCAATCACTACCCATAACCGGAGGACAAATATCAAGATCGGCTTTGAGAGCTCGCTGTTCACAACACTACATTTGTGTACTGTCATCTTAGAGTGAGAAGACTATATGTGTATTTATGTACACTCAATTTAACCTTGTCTCTTACAACACCATTCTATCTGGGTTCTTCAAATCTAGCTTGTTAGTTTCCCAAGCATTAACATTTTTCGATTCTATACCCGAAAAGGATTATTAATCATGGAATATAGTCATCTCTGGTTTTGCTTAGCATTAAAGATTGCAACAAGCTTCGACCCATTTCATAAAAATGCGTCATTGTTCGATTAAGTCGAATAATTATACTTATTCGATTGTATTGCCTTGTTGTGATTTTGAATTTGGAAAACAAGTTCATGCAGAGGTTGTTAAGGTTTTCTATTTATCGGACGAATTTCTTGGGACCAATCTTCTTAGGATGTATTCGGGAGCTGGGGACATGGATTCAGTCAATAAGGTGTTTGGTGAAATGCTAATGAGAGATTTAGTTACATGGAATGCTTTGATTTTTTGTTATTCCAAGTGTGGAATGGGTGATGTGGGTGTAAAGTTGTTTCAGCAAATGGATATTGAAGGAGTTATTGCTAATGACTATACTTATGCTATTGTTTTGAATGAATTTGCTTTTTGTTCTCAAGTCCTTGAAGCAATGCAAGTACATTCATTGATTTTACGATGTGGGATTCATTTGGATCGCTTTATTAGTAATTCTTTATTAAATTTGTACTCTAAGTGTGGTTTTATGTTTGTCATTATACTCAATTGAAGATTCCAATCACTACCCATAATCGGAGGACATATATCAAGATCAACTTTGAGAGCTCGCTATTCGCAACATTGCGTTTGTATCCTATCATCTTAGAGTGAGAAGACTATATGTGTATATATATGTACACACATGTTGTTCATATGAGTTTGTCATCATACTCAATTTTCTCTTGTTTAAAATTATGAACAAACAGAGTGGTTTGATTAAAATTTCTCTGATTTGGTTAAAACAATTTTCTCTGGTTTAAATTATGAACAAACATAAAGAAATTTGTGAATAAAACTAGAAAAATTTCAATTATCTGTGAACAAAGCTAAAGAAATTTCAATTTTCTCTGAATTTCTCTAGTTCGAACTCAAAGAAATTTCAATTTTCTCTGGTTTGAACTCAGACAAATTCTTTAGGAAGTCCAAAATTTCTCTAGAAAGTCTAAATAATTTCTTTGGGATTGAAATTTCTCTATATCGATGTTGAGGGACCTTAGACATTATGAAAACATTGGATAAAATCTTAATACCAAAAACCCTTAAAAAAAATCTCTAATTTAAAATTGATCATTTTCAAATTTCTAAGTTTAAATTTTTAAATGGATTAATTAACTTTTTTTTTTTTTAAAATGTGTACATCAAGGTATAATAAGATTTTTTTTTTTAAATGATTCAATAAAAGTTATAGGATTTTTTTTAAAAAAAATTAAAACTAATTACTGTAGAAAACTTTCCTTTCAAATTTTTAAATTTAAATTTATAAATAAATTAATTACTTTTTCTTTTGAAATATGTAAATCAATACATAATAATTTTTTTTTTGTAATTTTAAAACGAATTAGTTAACTTTTTTTTTCAAATTTATAAATTTAAATTTATAAATAAATTCATTAACTTTTTTTTATATAAAATATTTAAATTAAGATATAATAAGATTTTTTTCTAATAATTTAATAAAAATCAATCAATAATTATTTATAATTATTTAAAAATAAAAAAAAAATTTAAAAATTGTATGAGAATTTTGCGTTCCACAAAGAACGGATTCATCTGCGGCCCCTCTAAGCAGAGGCCTCACTTCCATCGTTCCACCACCTGGTTCTCGTTTTTCTTCATCATTTTAAAACCCTATCCCCCACTTCACTCTCTCTCTCTCTCTCTCTCTCTCTCTAACCCACATTTATTTTTTTATTATCACCCGAATATCTTGTATCTCCAAACAGCTCTTTGCTTGCTTTGTTCTTTTCAAATCGAATCTATTCCATTAGTTTTCTCGAGCACCCAGTTGTCAAAAATGGATTTTTTGAATACCCATTTGCCTAAAATCGAATCTTTTCCTTCTTCATCACTCTCGAATCTCTCAAAACCTTGAAAAAAAAAATGGATTCGTCTGCGTTTTAAACCCTAGACAGAGGCCTTTTTCACGAGATTCTGATTAATGGGTAGAAGAGATTTGCAAGTTTTGGAGGTCAAAAAAGATGGGTTTTTCTCAAGTTCTGGATTGGGGCTTCAATGGAGTCTCTCAGACGGTTCTTTCCACCTAGGAGGCTTATTTGCTAGTGTTGGACAAGTGGGTAATATGGGTTTTGGCATTTCACCTAATCCACCAAATTCTCGAGACAACAATGATGGATTCAAGGTACCTTACACAGATTTATATGTCAAATATGTATCTTCCCCAGAGGGTTTTCGAATTGTTGGTGTTCCAGAATTGATAGATGAGGAAGGGAATTTGAAGAAGAAGAAGGGTCGGACTAAACTTAAAATCAAGATTGCAAATCCTTCATTGAGGAGGTTGATAAGCGGGGCGGTTGCGGGGGCGGTGTCGAGGACCGCTGTTGCGCCGTTGGAGACAATTAGGACACATTTGATGGTTGGGAGTAGTGGCAATACAACTACTGAAGTGTTCCATAATATTATGAAAACTGATGGATGGAAAGGATTGTTTAGAGGTAATCTTGTTAATGTGATTCGGGTTGCACCAAGCAAAGCTATAGAGGTAAAAAATTGTCATTCTAGCCTTATTGTTTGATTTGTTGGGTTTTGCTTGTTAAAGTTCTGACCATTTGATTTGATTGGTTTTTTTATGTATTATCTATTGGTTTGTGTTATTCGTTGAAGCAAGTTTATATGATCTAAGTAGATAATTTTTTGTTGTGGATTGCCATTCATCTTGAAATCAAGAAATTATGGGTGTTATTTGTTCATGTAGTGCAATACACAGCTAGAGGTCTAGTGTGGCATAACTGATTGCTATAACATATTTATCCAATTCCATTTTCCTTATAGGACCGCTCTATCTTTGCTGGTTTTTTCTTTTTGTAATTGTTTATTTGTTTGAATGTTTGAGCATCAGAGCGTAAGTTTGACATAAGACCTCATTGTCTGTTTTCTCCTCTTTTTTCTTTTTTTTTTTCCTTCCTGATTGATTTGCTCCTTTTGGTTTTCTGTTCGAAGATTGCATTGATGTTGAAAAATTAATGTTTTTACAATTATATATATAACGTCTTTCTAGTTACCATGCATACTTTTGTGATATATTAGTCATAGGGTATGTACCCTTTGAAAAGCAAAGGCTTCTTTGGCTGTAGTTTTTCCATTTCAGCCTAATTACCATGGCAACAAGTCCTTAAGCTTGAGCCTATTGGTTGTTGGAGAAAACTGCCTCAAGCCATCAATCAGTCTTCTGTTGACTGTTAATGAATTTTACAATGTCAATTTACCTAAGGAGGGTGACAAATCTTATTCTTTTTATTCTCTCAATTGTGAAACTTGTAGTCAACTGTAGTTGGTTTTTCCTCTCAACTTGCCAGCAAATCAGAATTGTAGTTCCTTTAAAATGTATCTTACGAAGTTCACAATTTCATTGTTGCTTCCAAATGCTTATATTTATTAAAGGTATCTTGTATCTGTCTTGTAAATTACCATGCTATAGGATTAATAAATGTAGACCTTCTTATCATTATGAGATAGAGGACCCCCATCAGCACTCTAAATCTGTTGCTAGCTTGATGATAAAGCTGAATGAAAAACTTGATGAGAAACTTACTCAAAAAAGAAACGCTTCTGCTATGAATTACTTCTGGGACCTTTTAATTATTTGTCCAACCATTTTTTGAACATTCCTTCCATGGAATAATTGCTCATTGATATGGAGACTTAATGTGAATGCTCAGACTCAACTGTCTATAAGTAAACCTCAACTTCCCAAGTAGTTATGATAAGTTTAAGATTAGAAGAGACTAATTAGTAACTATGTGGATGGTTGCCCATAAAAGAGTAAATATGACCTTTTTCTTTAATTCCAACTGCTCTTTTTTGATCAGCTAATTCCAAGTTCTCTTTGACCACCCTTATGACAAACAAGTTGCTTTTCCCTTGTAATTTGGTTCTTGAACTTACTGTTAGTGCCATGTTTGATAGGTTGAAAGCAAAAGGAAACAAAAGAAGAGAAAAAAAAATGTAGTAGAAGGGAAAATGATTTGTTACCTTCCCTTGTTTGGCTGGGAAGGAAAGTGGGATGAAAGTTATGAAAATATCTAAATCTTATTTCATGAGGTGTTGTTACCTTGTGTCTAATCTTTAGTGTATCCCATAATTTTTTCTCCAAATTTCTCATGTGCATTTGGGTCCAGGAGAAAAAGTTCTAAAATGATTTTCTCATTCATTTTCGTTTCTTTGAATAAAGTATGAAGAAAACAAGTGGAAGGAACAATAAATTTTTTGTCCGACTATATGTTATTGGACATGCAAAGTCATCTTCATCCATAAAAATGGATTTTCATTTTCATTTATATTTTAATTTCTGGTTATTCTAGCATTTGCAATATGCTACTTATGTGATACAAAACACTATTTTATTTTATTTTATTTTTTTTGGTTACGTTGTATGGGTGGTGGGTGAGATTATGGTGGGGACATTTTAGGTTCCTCATATAGTCTTATTTGCAAGCCATGTAAAAAAAGTAAGTTTCAAAATACGAGGTTAATAATTAGAATTTTGGGTAACAACTTGAGGTACAAGGAAATCACACATTAGAAGACATCTCACAAAGTTGATTTAGATAGAGTCACCAGCAAACTGATGAAACTAGGTAATCACATTTGAATTAACTACTTATCAACCAAGTAGGACATGACAATGTATTAGGTATAAATTGTGATAATGGTTTTAAGATATGAATTTCATTCAATTTGGTCAATCTGTCCAAATCTGAATTTTCCCAAAATTTTAAATTCATGGCCAAATTTGGAAAATCTGAATTTTAAATTTATTACTTACTTTCAGTGAATTTTTCCAAATTTCAGCCTATGAAAATATTTGGCCAACTTTTCAATGGAATTAATTAAAATATTTAATACATGTTTTGCCTCGAATTCCGAATCAGAAAATTTCCAAATTTTGCATAATATTCTGATTTTTTGGCCTAATGCTTTTTATCCAAATTAACCATTTCAAGTTGGGGTAAACTTGTTGAAATTTGACTTTTTGAAAATTTCGTTTAAATTTGGCTAATTTTTGCAAGGAAACCTGAAAATTTGATAAAGAGGGGTTCATTTGGCTCATTCAAGTAGGGTTTAAGGCTTTGTAAGAGCTAGTTTAGTTTTATCTATTTGATACGAAATTTCTATGTTTGCATGCCTTTCTTCTTCTTATGATTGTTATGTGATTATACAGATATAACATCTGTATTGTTATAACGACTTGCTTATTTTCTTCTTCTCCTTTTTTATCTGTTGTTGTTTCGTTGTATGTGTTCTTTTTGGAGTGGGGTTTAGGACTAGATGCTTACTTGTTTTATGGATCATAACTCTACCCGGTTGTTCTAAAAGAACTGCTTATGTCTCTAGAAGTTCTGCATATATTTCATTTCATGTATCATACGAAAGGTTACTTCCTTATTCTTTTTTCCTTTTTCTTTTTTCATATTATAACACTATCTTGCTTTTTTGCAGGTTCTATTGTCAAAATTTTAGCAACATGTTTTTTTACCTTATTGTTTGATTTGAAAAGGTTGCATTTTCAGATCTCAATAGTTTCCCATAAAATTGATTTTTAATTATCAACAGATCCTTTTTATAGTTTACACTCTCCAATACTACTACTCCCGACCATGCTCTGATAGTATAACTTAAGCTGACAACCTTGTCTTTCTCTCTGTTGCTGCCAATATTCATCTCTGTGTTTGCAGAACTTACTTTTGCTAGCTATAGAAGTTGATTTTGCTTTGTGGTATCTATAATGGGCTTGTTGCAATCAAAAATAGATCTCCATTTTATACTTGTGTTGGTTGTTGACTTAGTTCCTATCTTCCAACTTGTTTCGAGTTATTTTTTGGTTTATTTTGTGGTCTAATCTGCCTGTTGCTGCACTTCACAATTTTTACAGTTCCCAAATGGGAACGGTGCGGTGTACTATAACTATTCTAAATTTTTACAGCATTAAGTACTTCACATCGATTAACCAATTAGTAGACTACATGGATGTATCGTCAACTTATTGAATGGTATTGCTAGCTATAAATTTTGAATACAGTTACTATTATACTAGAGACACATTCATTTGTGACTGAAATGATTAGCTTCTTGCATGGATTGATATTTGAATAAAATTTCAATCATAAATCACTTATGATTACTTTAATTTGTTGAAATTAGAAATGAAATTAAGCTCCAAGTTCAACCTAAACATATCAAGCATTGTCTTCACTTATACATAACTGATACATGTCAAGGTGTCTTCACTGAAATCCTTTTCTTTTTTTTTTTGTTTTTTCAACAATCCATCTCTGCAGTTATTTGCTTACGATACAGTCAACAAGACCTTGTCGCCGAAACCTGGGGAGCAGCCCAAACTCCCTATCCCTGCCTCACTGGTTGCAGGAGCCTGTGCCGGAGTTAGCTCCACTCTAGTTACATATCCACTCGAGTTGGTCAAGACTCGGCTAACCATACAGGTAAATTCAATACCCATCTAACAATGTAGTTCAGTACCGGAACTGAAACTTTGAATGCAACAGATATCTATATTGAGTAGTTATGTTTAATATGCAGAGAGATGTTTATGATGGTCTATTCGATGCGTTTATAAAAATATTGCAAGAGGGGGGACCAGGAGAGCTCTACAGAGGTCTCACCCCTAGTCTTATTGGGGTAATCCCATACGCTGCCACCAATTACTTTGCTTACGACACCTTACGGAAAGCGTACCGGAAAGTTTTCAAGGAAGAGAAAATCGGAAACATAGAAACACTTCTGATCGGATCCGCTGCTGGTGCTATTTCAAGCAGTGCAACTTTCCCGCTTGAAGTGGCTCGGAAACAAATGCAAGTTGGAGCTGTTAGTGGGAGACAAGTGTACAAGAACGTGCTTCATGCTCTCGCTAGCATACTTGAACAAGAAGGAATTCAGGGTTTGTATAAAGGGCTTGGTCCCAGTTGCGTGAAGTTGGTGCCTGCAGCGGGGATTTCATTTATGTGCTATGAAGCTTGCAAGAGGATATTGGTAGAGAACGAGGAAGATGCATAGAAGAGATATTTCAAAAGAATAAATGAATTTGAGCATAGTTGAAAGGTACGACACAGTTTCATTTACAAATAGTTAATTTTATGTTGCGGTTTTTCTCTTGAATCTTTTTTGTTGGCATTTGGTTCATGAGCCTGGTTAATGGAATTGGAATCGATGCCTTTTAAGAATGGACTTAAAAGTGTTCTTTATTTTTGGGGTTGGAAACTGATCGGATTATACATTGGAGAGACTGATGATTAACCCAGTTGAGAAGGTTGTTCTATATGATAATTACCTTTCACTTTACAGTTTCAGTCTGATTATCATTCTAAGGGTATGATTTTGAGACTAATAGAATAGCAATTTCAAAGTTGTGGGACACCAACCTGCAAAATGATTTTTGAGACGACAATATGAAATAATTTCCTCTTCAATAGATGTTTAGAGTTTCCATTGCTTTGGCCATATTGAGATGGTTGTTTGCTCGAACAACCATGTTTGATAATTCCTCTCTTTTTCTGTTTTTGTTATTGTTTTTTGTTTTTTGTTTTGAAATCCTTGTGGGCTTTAAAGTAGTAATAGATCAAAGCCCTTAGGAGAAAGTTGTTTTTCAGGGTAATTCTACAACCGGACCAAGTGAAAACCTCCTATATTCTGCCCTTGTAAAATAATAAATAAATAAAATGCTAACCCAACATATAATAGTGCTCATGTACTAAAGATTATATGAAATTTGAATTGGTTTACTTTTGATGCAGTGCTGTGAATCAACCAGGGTTAGTCTTGTTCAGAAGTCAGAGATGAGATATTGGAGGAAATTAAAGAGTGTGTGCAAGTGGTTTTTAGCAACGATCTGTTAGCGTCCTCCAATTCTCACATGACTCTTAACACAACTCAATCACTGTGAATCTTGGACCAGTTGAGAAGTCGGAGATAAGATATTGGAGGAAACTAAACAGTGCACAAGTGGATTTTTAGCAACAATCTGTTTAGTTCCCTCCAATTCTCACATACGACTCTTAGCAACACAACAAATCTTTGACCAGTTGAGAAGTTGGATATGAGATATTGGAGAAAACTAAACAATGTATGCAAATGGTTTTAGCAACAATTTGTTTAGCACCCTCCAATTCTCACATACGATTCTTAACAACTCCTTCAGAGAGAGGAGAGAGAAATGTTGGAGGACTTCTGTATGCAATTGAGGCTTCAATAGCAGCCAACTATATATAAGGCTTAGATCGTTCACTAAGAGAGATTACACATTTCAAATTCAGAGGAAAGCACAAATTGAATGACCCTATATGGTTACTGTACCACACAGCTCTCTCTCTCTCTCTCATATTGCATGATCCCATGTGCTTACTGTTGTACACAGCTAGCTCTCTTCCCTCTCACAGTGTCCAAATTCTTAAGAGGGTGATGTTTTCTGCAGTCCCTTCAGCTCTTTATTATGCATTTTAATGCACTTATTAAACCGAAGTACTTATGCAGAATAATAAAGGGGGAGAACTTAACTTTTGAAATAATCAACGTAAAAGAGTCATTCATGGATCAAACTTTACAACATAATCCAAAGTAAACTCGGTCAGAGTCTAAGGGTTCGTTTGGCATAAAGGTTTGGGTTGAGTTGGGGCTATTTTAATCACAAAATAGATTAAAAAATTAATAAGATAAAATGTCATATTTAAATTATAATCATTTCATTTTTTCTTTTACAAAAGTTTAAAAAGTCAAAATTCATCACAAACGAAACTTTTTAACACCAGGTTAAAATAGTTAAAAAGTCAAAAAATCAACTTACATTCTAAACGAAAGTTAAAAATTAAAACTTTACAGATGTGACAATGATAACCCACGTTTAGATGATTTTCTTTATGGTTTTCTATTTGTTGAGAACACCACGTAGATAATCTCGAATATCGTGACTGTCTAATAATTTTTCCATAACGAGAGAGAGAGAGAGAGAGAGAGAGAGAGAGAGAGAGAGAGAGAGAGAGAGAATTATGCAAGGAAAAGGAAAAACAAAACCTAGCTGAGATTCACATCGATGACCTACATCTAGATATTATTTTGATTGTAAACAATTCAATACTTCACATTTGATGTAGGTCTCTGACTTCAGTGTGAATGCAACAATAATGGAAATTTCTTTCATACAATCCTTATAGTTTGGTTTAAGGTTAATATGCAAGAGTCTCTCAAGGTAAGGTTGCAAATAAACCCAGTTATTTATAAACAAATTTGATTCGGCTTTGCTCGTTTAATAAACGAGTCGAGTCGAGTTTCAGTTCGAATATTAGGCACGTTTAGTAAACGAGCCAAACTCAAACTTGAATAAGCTCGGCTAAACGAGCTGAACTCGAGCTCGAATAAACTCAGTTCGTCAAGTTCGTCTCGTTTATCTTTATTTAAATTATATAATAAATATATTATTTATATATTAAATAATAGTAAAAATACATTATTTATATATTAAATAATATTAATAATAATTTTATGTAAATAATATAAATAATACTAAAAAAATCTTATTGAGCCGAATCGAGTTTGAGTTTAATTAATATTAACGAGTCAAACCGAGCCAACCTCGAGTCCAGTTACTTATTGAGCCAAGTTGGAGCTCAATAAACGAACTCGATAAACAAACGAGTTGAGCTTAAATTTAACAAAACTGGACTTAATTTGACTCGTTTACAACCCTACTCAAAGTTCACCCCAAAATTGGAACGCATACCTACTCACCAAATCATATAGGACCATCCTCTAGTAAATTCAATTTTAAGTAATGAAATTCACACTACACATTTTAACTTTTCACACAGTAAGAGTTTATCAATGGGTTGTTTGTTACCCCTAAATGACTTGCTTATAATTTATTTTAATTTAAAAGTTTGTCAGAATATTTAATGTAATTTTTGCTTACAGCCTATTAAACAGAAATATTTAAAAAAAGAAAAGAAAAGAAAAGGTATAACTAGTTTAAATAAGATTTTTTTTTTTTTTTTATAAAAAAAAAGTTAACTATCTAAAAGCTAGAGAAAGAGTAATTTTAGTTTCTGATTTCCAATTATTAATTTTTAGCTTATAATAAGCTGCACCAAACAAGGCCTGACACTGTTTGGATGGACGGGTTTGGTGAGAACAGAAAAGAAATAGTGAGAATATGAAACTCCTTTCACTTGTTTGAATGGTTGAATAGGTGAGAAATAATGAGATGATAAGAAAAATATCATCATCCAACCTATATTCTGTTTTTCTCACCAAAAGTGATGAGATTTATGTTGTGTTTGGTTGGAGGATTTAAGAAGGGATTTAGAAAGATAAATAAAAAAAGTAAGTAAAATATGAATAAAATATACCCACATTTTACCTAGTTTCACACACCTTTTTCCTTTTCTCTTTCCAAATCCCTTCTCAAATCCCCCAACCAAATACAACATTAGTGAAAAAAAATTGGATTCAACGAGAGTTTTCTAAAATACGAAAATTACCCTTATAAAAAAAACATAACTTATTAATATGGAAGGTTGTTTTGACAACATTGTCTTTTTTTTTCTCTTATTTACTCTATCCAAACAATATAAGTAGAAAATCATATTTTATTCATCCAAATATAATGATAAGAAATTATAATTTTTTATTTTCTTCTCTCATCTAAATAAAAAATCGCAATCATTTCTTTTCTCATCTCGCGCCACGCCATGCCACGCCATCATTTCTTTTCTCATCTCGCGCCACGCCATGCCACGCCACGATTCAAACGGAGGGTAAGTATCACCAAACGGAGGGTAAGTATCACCCTAGATGGGAGTAGGGTTCCACCAATCCCTTGGATGGTGTTGCGGTGAAAACTTCTAAGGGGTATTGGAGATGATCAACATGCCAAGAAAATAACTCATTCATTAGCACAAGGTGAACCAGAAAAAATATAATACTAATAATATATGGATCTGTAAATAGAAATACAACCACAAAGTGCCTGTAAATCAAATGAATAAATTATTTTTCCTCTTTCCAAACAGAATTTGCTTCCACAAATGGTTCACATATGATCTTGACAATAAATCATATCAAAACACACAACAAATACAAAAGAGAAAAAAGAAATACGAGGAAGGGACAAAACAACAACAAAATTACACGAGGGTGGTCTCTCTAATCATCATCAAACACCCCACACCCTTTCAGACAAAGAACAACATTACAACATAACTTAGATCGTGTGCGTGCATTTGACAATCTTACTTTCTTGTTTATTTACAACGGGGCAAGCATGGCAACGAGAAATGAGGTGTACCAGATCAAAATGATCTTCCAAATAACTAGCAATTGATCCCACATTGACCTAGTGTAGCAGTTTTTGTGGCTTCGGAGGTAAAGGGATCGATCCTCACCCATAGCAAGGAGAATATAGAAGCAAGAAGTATGGACCAGACAATGACAATCGTTGGGGTACGATTTTGGCGACCCAACAAACCCTTGAGGAAGGGATACAAGTGAACGATGACCCAAATGGCAAAGAACAGCTTGCCGAATAGAGGGCCCCACGATTGATACCCACTGTTTATGGCATAGGAAACACCGGCCACTATACCCACCAAGTTAAAAATAAGGACTGTGGTGGGAGGGATGAGAAGAGACGTCCATTTGAACACGTAAAGCTCTGCGAAATCGCCATCCTCATCAGATGCCTTTGAGGTGACAGTGAAGTTGGTATCGATCCCAGCAAGTACTTTCAAGAGCCCTTGGAAGACGGCAAAGAGATGAGCTGATGTACCACCAATCACCCAGAACTGTTCGTTTCTCCACCAGTCGTCGATTCCCACACCGCTCCACCTAAGCTCCAATATTCCAGTAGCAAAAATGGATGCGAAAAGAAGAATAAACCACATACTAGCATAGTTGCTGATCTGCCAATAACAAAAGTAGTAACCAACTCGTTAAGAAAATCATTAAGAAGTAGGGCATCAAAATAAATGCCGAGGGATACATGTAAGCAAAGGAAGCACATAACCGCATGTTCGGCATTCGCACATCATGTTATTTTAAGAAATAGGAATAAGTCTAATTTGTAATTCTCCCCACGTTTGTACATTCATTAGTTGAATTAGAAATATAACTGGAGAGATTTGGTCAGTTATATTCCAAACCAGTGTTACTTGGAAACACAGTTACTCCAGCGAATTACGTTTGGAAACACGCGTTCCAAAACATGGAACACTTTAGTTCCAAAACGACAAATTTAGCAATCCAAAGCGATCTCAAATTTTTTTCCCCAATATATTTTCTTAAGCTTTCCTTAGTAGTAAAAAAATCAAATGTAATAAACAAAAATCTACATTGAGTGAAGTTTTGACATGACAACATAAAAAATGAGTCATAATGCTCATAGAAATGTGTTGCTACATAATTAATTTATAAATAAAAGAAGAAGAAAAAAAAAAGGAAAGAAAAAAATAACTTACATTTTATTGGATGTCTAATTGTTAAAAAAATAAAAATAAATAAAAAAAATTACTCAAGATTACAGGTACCTTAATAGCTTATACTGTAAATTATAAAAAAAAACTGCCCCTATCATACGACAATTTACAGCATGCGGCATATTGCATTCCCATTCCCATTCTACATACTAAAACAATTCACATTCCAAATACCATAGTTCCAAAAATGTCCCCCTCTATACCAGTCCATTTGCATATACAAATGGATTTTTGCAGCAACTAACAAATGATAATTTGATTCTTGAAAGGTGCATAAAGCATAATTGTTTACTTACCTCAGGAATGATGAATTTTCCGGTGAGAAGGCAAACAGCAGGAAGTACACAGTAAGCGAGGAGAGGGATAGAGGTGAGGGGATAAACAATGGTATTAATATATGCCAGCCTCTCCAAAAGCTTTAATCTCCCGCTGTACCCATACCATATAGGGCAATGTCTGCTCAGAAGAATCTCAATCGATCCCAGGGCCCACCGAAGAACTTGGTTCAAACGATCAGAAAGATTAATTGGAGCAGACCCCTTAAATGCAGGCCGAGGAGGCATGCAATAGATCGAAATCCATCCTCGTGCATGCATCTTGAATCCAGTCAAAATATCTTCTGTCACAGAACCATAGATCCATCCAATCTGATTGGAAGAGAGATGAAGAGAGAGGTTTGATTAGTTTCAATATTCAAAAAATAAAATAAAAATAAATCAGTAAAAGAAGCATATCAGGTATGCTAAATGCAATTTTATCTTAATCTACCTCTTTGCCCCATTCACTTTTGTCTTCATAGCCACAGCTAATAACATGGATTGCTTCTTTTAAAAGAGTTGCGGGATTGGTTGTTGGTGGAATGCCACCTTGCTCCATAAAGGTTGCAGCAATAAAAACCGGAGATTGACCAAATCGCTTTTCTAAGCTCTTCTGAGACATCAAAAGTGACTTCTCCTCTTCATACGCTGCAGAATGAAAGGAATACAGTCAACTAAAAATTCACAGTTTCAAACGTTTGTCAAATTAGCGGGAATTCAATACCTAGAAAAGTTATAAATTGGATGAATTGGCTCAAAGTCAAAATCGCTTGTCTGAAACTTGGTGTCCTAAAGATTTTGTCAAATTTGGTGTCCTAAAGATTTTGTCAAATTAATGTTGGATAAAAATCTAGTCATCTTCGTAACTGTCCAAAATCGAATAAGATGTGTAGAACTTGCCCTAAACTCCCCCTTTCATGTTCCTCGTTGCTTTCCATTATGGGGCATTTGGTAGCATTCATGTATGATTGTATAATGTGTAGTCAAATTTGACCTCTTGTTGCCCAAGATTACTGTGTGTGAAGCATTATTGCTTAAAGAACCCTTTTCAATGTCACCAATATTGAAAGGATTATTGCGAGTGCAAAGCATGTAAACTTAAAAAGAACGGTTCAAAAATTTCTTATGAAGACCCACCTTCAACACCATCGTCAACGTCCTCCATATTGAAAATGGGAATGGTGGATTCTGTTCTCTTTGCCACTCTCTTTTTATCCATGTATTTCTTGTTGCCTCTTTTTTCCTTCTTCCTTGAACCACAACAACTCTTAACAATAATGTTCGGCTCCAAATCTTCCTCTGTTAGGACTGGATCATACCCGTAAAGAGCTTGCCTGTTGAAACAACAACCAGTTCCCACGTAGACCGGACCCTGAATTCCATCCAGTCCTTTCAAGTTGATCTGTAAAATAGGACCAAACCAAAGATGAATTTAACAATTACAATAACACCACAATGTTAAGACAAATCATTTTTGTTGATGATAATTGATGACACATCAAGTGAAACCTACATCAAAAAAGACAATATTGCGATTAGCATATCGATCGTGCAAGTCAATGCCGTCAAACCGCTGTGGGAACTGCACATAGCAGGTTTTCTTTCCAAGATCAGGATCCATCATGAAACACATGGCTTCTTTAAGACATTTGCTGTTGTTGAAGTAGTGATCACAATCCACGTTCAAAAGATATGCACCATTTGTCAGGACAGCCGAAACTCGAATCTGAAGAACACCAACCAAAAGGAAAATAAACAGATAACCTAAGTCATAACACTTCATTAATTAGAAAAACAAATGGAACAATTCATTAATTGTATTGCATGCATTTTTAAATTGCTAAGAATACAAAACAGGAGTGATGGGGATCACAAACCAAAGCATTCATTGCTCCGGCTTTCTTGTGATGTTGAAAGCCTGGACGCTTCTCACGAGAAACATAAACCAGCCGTGGTAGCTCATTCCCATCTGTATCAAGCCCCCCACTATGGCCTAAGAACACCTGTCCACCCATAAAAAGCAATAGAGGAAATTTTAAAAAATAAATAAATAAATGTAGACAGAGGAGTGATTTCAAATACAGTAGGAAACAATAATAATACCTGGATCATTCCTGGATGATCCCTAGGGTTATTTCCAGGCCAAGGAGTTCCATCTTGCATTGTCCAACCTTCTTCAGGCATCTTTTGTGCTTTGGCGACAAGTGCATTGGTTCTTACCTTGAATTCTTCATATTCCCTCTGTGGACCAAAATGTTTCCCATTTTAGTACAATAAATAAGAAGAAATAAATTTATTACGGCTACAACATTCATACAAGAAGGTAATCTCATTACTTTCAAATGAATAAATCTATCAAAACAAATCATGTTCAGATGACTCACAAAACTTTCAACAGATGACCATGTCATACGATGACATTACAGTGTAATTATATGATAATCACTTTGAAGGGAGGGTTTGATTAATAGACGCCATAAAACAGGCAGCGAGTTGCAACATCGAGAAACCAGAAAAAAATAAAAAAATTTCATAAATAAAAGAAGGTATATCGACATAATAAAGTATTTACTTGTTTTGGACAAACTTTTTAAATTAGACAAAAATGTTTTATATTCTCATCTTCCTATACATGTTCCATAGATAACTTCTAACAGGTCAAAAAGGTTCTTATAGTTAAGCTTCAAAATAAAAGGGCAGCGACCCATATCACGATTAAGAGTCGAGAACTTTAAAATAGCACTTTATGATTTTTATTTTTATTTTTTTACTTGTATACTTCCAACTTCGAATGAAGTTTGTGGATGTTCAATTGGCAGATTAATTTTGGACTTTCTTTTGAAACAATTCATGTTCTAGTGTGTGGGATGTACCATTACTATACTAGTATAAGGTTTCGAATGGAGGGTTGATGAACCTTGCAATTTATAAATACTTTATTATACAACAAGCCATGGTCCTTATTGATTCATGTTGTTAACCAAATGTTCTGTCGAGACCTCACCACTTGCAATTTTGAGAAACGCATTCAGCAGCTAATCCAACATCACATTATGCAAGCAACACAAATAATCGCCACTTACCTTCATTGCCCTGCGCTCTTTCACAAAAGAAGGTTGTATCTTGTCCTTCAAGTAATCTATCTTTTGAGCAAAATAAAATTCAGGGGCCCTAGGCTCAATATTGTGCTTCTTGCAGAAGGGCACCCATCTCCTAGCAAACTCCGCCGTCTCAGAGAGAGCTTCAAAAGTTAACATTGCTGACCCATCATCTGAAACATAACAAGAGACTTTGTCGACGGGATAATCCACAGCAAGGATGGACAACACGGTGTTAGCTGTTACAATAGGAGGCTCTTTCAGCGGATCCACTGTACTGACAAATACATCAATCGGTGCTAATTGTGAAGGCTCCCCTTCCCTTTCAAATCTGAGAAAAAGAGAAAATATTTGTTGTATTTAGTATGGTAACAAATTAACTCCAAAGAAAGCCCTATGTGTTGAAACCTAAGACCTATGAAGCATGGGTGCTTCGACAAACAAACAGTACCCATGCTAGGTACTGGTACTTTGCATGGCACTTCTGCATACATACCGGGTACACAAAACATGCAACCAAACTTTCTTCTTTATTTTTTCCGTACCCAAAGGTACCTAGTATATACCCAACCCGTCCATCAACCAGAATAGTATTTTCTTCTATACAGAGGTGAAATTAGTTTCATTGGACTTTTTTTATGCTTAGCATGATTTTAAAATTTAGCTTTGGTTTGTAAGTTATCTAATATAATGACATTTAATTTTGGTTTTACCTCACTTTTGGCATTAAATGTTAACTGTAGGTTTGATCTTAACCAACTAAACCATTTAACTAAGTTTTGCATTACTCCAAATTAAAAATAAGTATCTTTTCACATGCATACCAAACCGTACTTGTACCCTACTTTATTTAGATTTTACCGTACCAAACTAGTACTCATACATGTGCTTCATAGCCCAACACCAATCACCCACCATTCTAAATAAAGGATGTTTTACAAATAAAATAAATCCAACTGACCTCAAGGCAAGCCTGTCCAAGTAGGTCTCACGATTGATGGGTGACCATTTTGGAAACTGATCCAGAAGCCAGGATAATGCAAACCAAACCTCACAGATAACTGAAGTCAGCCACAATGGATAAGCATCCGTCACAGGATGAGTACAACGGTATTGCAAGAAGAATCCCAAGATAATCAGCCGAAGTATGATAACTACACGATATGGGGTGAGTTGAGCAGAAGGAATAGGCACGATGCGGCTCAAAGGTTGGCTAGCATCATCAGCCCTGTGGCAAAAAGAATCTATCAACAATCTGGATAGATTCAGATACTAAAAGCTAACTTGAGCAAAACAATTCCATTTTCCTTCCATAGCATTTGACGGAAAATTTGTCTCGTGCTAAATCAAGTCATTACAAAAACAAGGTATGAAAATGGTGAAAAAAAATGAAGATGACACTTTACCAAAATTTAAACAAAATGTTAGAACATCACAAAGTTTCTTAATCAAGATAATCTACTCCAAAGAAATAGAGTGGACACATTCTAAATGCTCTTCAAAAGAAATTATACCCTTTCCAAAAGTACATACAACAGGACGGAATAATTTCATTCTCATGTAGCGTCAAATATTCATTCAGTCAGTGCAACTTTTTTAATATTTAGCATACCTACATGATAAAGAAATATATGTCTAAGATGCTCACATTTGCAGTTCTTCTCCATTTGATCCTGTGCCTTCAATGTCTCCCTTCCCTCCTTCAGAATATTTGTTGGGCATTTGAATTGCATTTTTCTCTTGTTTGAGTTTCCAACCTTCTACCCTTTCCTTCCAGTCAACATTTTCAAGGCCATAAGCATTCAAATCCTTTGAAGGGTCCACAATTCTCACTGGAACTGAAGTGATATATGACATGGTGAGCTGACAGGCCAATAGAAACAAATAGACAAAGATAGGCAGAATTTCAAATGAGAATCTAAAGTTAGGGGTTACCCGGTTGCCTTGGATCAATAAATTGAAGTGAATGACCGTGCTTGTCACTAGGGCCCAAAGGACCTGATGTAGTTCGTACAGACTGGTTGTCAGGAGTAGCACTTGGAATTTCACCAGATACCTGAAAAATATGTGATATTAATAATAATAAAAAAAGTTCTCAAATTTGCAGAGAATTCTTTCCTGATGTAAACAAGACAGTTACTGAAGAAAATCGGAAAGATATAAAAAGAAACAACAAAATACTCTCATTTAAAAGTATTTTATGGCACTATACCATGACCACAATTCAGACAAGTCTAATCATGAAATTCATAAGTTAATATGCCCAATGAATAATTAATTCTCATTTTACTATCAATTGACTTGTAAACACTCCAATTCCACAAAAGTGGTAGCAAAATCCAATCCACTAGACATTTAATAGTGTACTGCACAGCAAAATATTTCCGTCACATGTTATATTGCGACTATGAAGACGAACTCTTTCAAGCCCCCTACAAGTTTTTTAGCAAATTAGATAGTAGTAGTCAGTCAAAAACCAATTAAGATAAGCTAAGAAGAATTTTGTGCAGACTAGCAATCAAGACAAAAACCCAAGTTTTAAATAAATCTAATCAACATAGGTTTAGTATATTAAAAAGCCAAATTGTAAGTCTAGAAATGTAAAGAATAATTCAAGCATATTTATGCATCACAAATGGTTTTACATAAATTACCGGCTGCCCATTAGTGAGAAGGCGAATTGGTTGAGATTCATGTCTAGAAGATGAAGAGAGGTCAGCATCTTCTCCGTGCCATTGGCGTCTTGCAATGCTATTTCCTTGGGTATAATTAAACTCATTTTCGAGGTCATCAACATCATCCTCTTCATCATCTCCATCAACTCGAGGACTCCCTGATTAATACACACATTGTAATCAAATTTTCCAAATGTTTAATTGAAAACCATATTTATAAGATAGATTGAAAAGGACTACGAAGAATGAAGCTTACCTTTGTGTCTCTTATATCTGGTCTTGCACTGAGGACATGATTGATTTCCATCTTTTCGCTCGTATTCATAACAAGGCCGGCAAACTGGGAAGGCACACTCGTTGCAAGCAACAAAAGCATCACCGCTGGCTGTAACCCCCACCGTATCGCCACATATCTGACATATTTGGCCATTCAATTGATTCAGGGGCTTGGGCTGCATTATTCACAAAATACTCCGATTAGATGAAGTAATGAATCTAACAAAAATAGATAAATAAAACACACACACACACATACACACAAAAAATGAAACACACACGCACAAAATGCAACCTACTTCTGGTCAAGTTTAATTAATATGCTCCATATTCAGATATCAGGCTGTCTGTAATGATAGGCAATAATTGGCACATTCAGTTATTCTCAGATTCGTTACATCAAGTTTCATGAAGAAGAATGAGAATCCTAATGGGATTGAGGAATTGTTGACCAAAAAGCACTTTACTTAAAGGTTGTGTTTGAATCTTAGATTTGGCGAGGGATTTGTGAAGGGAAAGGAAGAGTGGAGAGAAATGTGAATGAAATATAAGCTAAGTTTATATCACTTTTCCTTTCCCTCACCAAATACTTGATCCAAACAATGCCTAAAAATCTGTAAACCAAAGAAAGAAGGAAACTGAATATTACAGAAGAATATATCTCAGGTAGAAACTCCCAGACATAGTTAATCTCACTGATCTGTGCAATCAATGTCTTAGCATCAGTCATTAAGCTAAGTGATTGGGTAAATAAATCAAGAAAGGTGGCAAATTTTATCAAATCTGATATCAAAATCTCAGCTTTAGCTTGTAAACATTCAGATTTTTAAGAAATATACCACGAATTCAAGTTACTAAAACACACACACACACACACCCACCAAACCAATTTTTCACAAGATCAGAGCTTCAACAAACCCAAATCTGAATTCCCTATGGCAAATTTACCTCACCCATTTTTAGAATCCAAAAAAAAAAAACAAAAACTCAGCACAAAACTCACTGACACACAACCAACACTGAAATCTAAACACAAGTGCAGACTCAGAAACATTGGAAATAACAGAGTCAAAATCAAAATTAAGCAATACCCATTTCCCAATTGCTCAAAGAGAACATAAAACTCAGTTCAACACTCACTCTAGCACACACTTGGATCTGAACACAAGCAATGAGATATTTTCAAAACCTCAAGTCAGAATCTACAAGTCCTTGTTCCACGAAAAGAACGAAATTTGAGCTAAAAAAAGTACAGTAATACAAACTAACACTCAGATCTAAACTAATTAGAGCAATTTCAGAATGAAAATCCAAATGCGTATGACTAAAATACAAACCCCACTATCTGAATCGTGCCGAATCCGAACCAACTCATTCCTCTTGTACGATCCAGCCACCAGTCCAGCATTTGCTTCCATTTTTATTTCAAAGAAGCAAAGCAAACAAACAAATAAAAAACACTTCTTTAGGATAATTTGCAACCCAGATCTTGAAAATCAGACAAATGAAATGGGTTTCAGCTCAATAGGTGTGGATTTTGAGGGAAATGTGAAGATGGGCATCTCTAATTCTTCGCCCAAATTAATTGGTCATCTCTCTCTCTCTCTCTCTCTCTGTGTCTCTGCTTCTCCTTCCATATTTGCTTGTCTTTTATCTTCTTTTTTTGAATTATTTTAATTTGATAATTGTTTCGTATAACGTAAGGATTTTTTACCGGCCGAACCGGTAACCAGAAACAAGCATCCACTCGGTGAAGTTGTGAAGAGGAATATGTGGGTCACTGACTAGACTACTTCAGTGCCAGTGGACTGCAACGTGGCGCTTTACCCGTCAAAATTGATGCCAAAATTATAAATTAGTGATATTTATAAAAAATAATTTCATAATTGTAACCCAAAGCCCTTGGGATAAATTATTTTGATCTAAAAATTAAAAAATTGTTATATTATTTTTTTTTCTGTATGTCTTTTGAAAAAAGTCAAAAAAATAAATTAAAATAATTAATTTTTAAATCACACTTATACCGAATGAATGAAAGTAATTTTAAGGCCCCGTTTGTTTTGGGTGAAAGAGAGGGTATTGGGATTACTAATACCAAGGTATTAGTAATACCCTTGTTTGTTTTGGGAGAAGGCATTGGGACTATTAGTCCCAAGGTATTAGTAATACCCTTGGGGCCCGTTTGTTTTGGGAGATAGAATGGAGGGGATTGATAGTGAGGGGATTAATAGTGAGGGGATTGTTAGTGAGGGGATTGATAGTGAGGGGATTAGTAGTGAGGGGATTGATAGTGAGGGGATTAGTAGTGAGGAATTGTTAAATTATTTTTATATAAAATAATAAAACAAATAAAAAAATATAAAAAATTAAAAATTATATTTAAAAAAAAATTCCCAATATATAAAAAATAAAAAAAATAAAAAAATTTCTAATCCCCTCACTATTTTTCTAATACCATCTCTACCTCCTCCTTACCAATCCCCTCTCCAAGGGTATTACTAATACCTTGGGACTAATAGTCCCAAGGTCTTCTCCCAAAACAAACAGGGTATTACTAATACCTTGGTATTGGTAATCCCAATACCCCCTCTTTCACCCAAAACAAACGGGGCCTTGGAGAGGGGATTGGTAAGGAGGAGGTAGAGATGGTATTAGAAAAATAGTGAGGGGATTAGAAATTTTTTTATTTTTTTATTTTTTATATATTGGGAATTTTTTTTTAAATATAATTTTTAATTTTTTATATTTTTTTATTTGTTTTATTATTTTATATAAAATAATTTAACAATTCCTCACTACTAATCCCCTCACTATCAATCCCCTCACTAACAATCCCCTCACTATTAATCCTCTCACTATCAATCCCCTCCATTCTATCTCCCAAAACAAACGGGGCCTAAGAATGTTGGTAATAGCATTCTATTTTTTTCTTTAGATTCCTTACTTCCTCATATTTTTCTATATTTTAATATAATTTTACATCATTAGACAATTATAATTTTATTATATCTCTTACTTTTCAAAATCTTAACCTTAACCATTTCTTCACCCCTATTTATTTGTTTGGGGACTTTTTTTATTTTTTGTTTCCAAATAAAATAAATTAGTTTTTAAAATTTATTAAATTCTATGAAACAGAAAAAGGAATAGATATTTTTTCTTGTTTTGTAAACATTTTTTATTTTCTTTTCTCTATATTGGCTACTCTCACCTCCGAACCTTCAATGAACCTCCCGATCTTTGGCAACCAAAAATCACGTTCGACAAGTCTAGACTACCTTCAGCCACCAACTATCCCTCCATTCATTATTGTCAATTGTTTTAAAAATAATATGTATACCAAACATATTTGTTTTTTATATACATATTTTCATATTTTCTCTAAATAAAAACTAGTAAATATTAAAACGTAAGCAAGAAATAAAACCAATCCAAGAGCTAACTATTATACAAATATTTTTTCTTAATCTAAACAAGACCAAGACATATCACATGCTAAGCCACATAAGGATAATGCGCGGTAGCTCGAAAAGTTTGGCACGAATTTGGCTCGACAGCCCAAAACGACGTCGTTTTGGGCTGTCTTTTTTTTTTTTTTTTTTTTCTTTTTCTTTTCTTCTTCCTTTTCTTTCGTCTTCTCCGTCGACTTCAACACACAGAGGAGAGAGAGAGAGAACGAGAGGGAGAGAAAGAGAGGGAGAGGGAGAGGGAGAGGCCATCGCCGTCGCCGTCGCCGAGCGCCGATCGCCGCGCCTCATCCTTCGCCGCCTTCGCCGATCGCTGCTCTGATCTCTGCCCCGCTCGTCGCCTCCGCCGATCGCGCCGCCTCCGCCGCCTCCGCCCCCTCATCCTCCATTTTTTAGGGCCCCCTCCCCCTCCCCCTCCCCCTCCCCTCCTCTTCTGCTGAAATTCGAGCCGTTTGGCTCGAAAATTTTTCGAGCTACGAATCGGTACTCGCCACATAAAACCAAAGTAGAGCTTCCTATTATTACATCAAAGAGCTTCTTAACAACAGCCTGTACTATATGCAAATGTTACCTGCTGTTGCCAGTTGCTCTCTTCTCTGACAACTCCACTGACTGTCGGTGTCTTCAATTTGTGACCTACTGGTTGTTTTCAACATGCAAATTTATTTATTTAATTTTTTTTTTTCTTTTGGTCATGTTTTTCAGATATGCACTTGAGTTTTCTCTAAATCACAAGCATGCCCTTTTACTCTATCTACAGATCTCTCTATACAGGGCCTTCTATAAAAATGTTCTCTCTAAAAAGGCCACCTCCGGCGGCTTTTCAGCACTGGTGAATTTTACAGCGATTGATAATCTGATGGTAGTCCGGTAGTGGGTTAAAAATAAAAATTTTAAAATCTTTCAAAATAATAATTCGTCATTCTAACCAAATAATTTCATTAATTATATCATTACAATCAAAACAAAATAATTTTTAAATCTAATGGTATACACACCCATAAAAATATATTTTTTACTTATTTTTTCAATAAAAAACGGAGTTATTGATATTTAGAAAATGATGAGATCTAGCCTAGGGTTTTCAATTTTCTGTCACAAAACACTACTCATGTCAAATAGATTTTCAATAGACTTTTGTGGTTTTTTTACTTCCAAATGGGGGATTTTTGTACAATTAGTTAGTCAAGTGTTGGTGTGTGACTTTGAAGTTTGAAAAATGTGGGGAATTGGTAAGTGTTAGGTTGATGGTCTATTTCATCCCAACTGGTTTGTATGAGAGCTGGCTTTGGCATCTCATCAAACTCCAATAATGGAAACAATCACCAAACCAATATTTCTAGGGAGAGAGAGGTTCCATTGTTCCTGTCGTAGGGAGTGCTGTTGTACGGGGTTATATGAGACAATTTAAATAAGTGTTTTTTTTTATTATTATTAAAAAATTATGTAAAATAGTAGAGAGATAATATAATTAAAAAAAGATAGAAAGATAAAAAAAAAAAAAAATACACTTTTGTAGTGCACCCCAAATATCCTCTTAGATTAACAAACTAATTGAAGGGTCCATCATAAACTCATTTTTATAATTTGAATCGTTAATTTTTCATATCAAAAAACAATTAAATTGATCCATTACATGATTATATCATATTTATTATAAAAAAAAAATTAAACGAATTATTTTTAAAGTCACATTTGTCATTTTTTTTTCTTAAAAACAAACATAATTCAATCATGCAGTTAAGTTACTAATATATTATTGTAAAGGGTCAGAAACTAAACTCCAAATTAAGTATGAACTTAAGCACTGGAGTTGCCTCTTTAAGGCGACCAGGAATGACTAGAGGAGCATGGGCTAAAGTCCAGGGGAAGTGGACTAGCAGTAGGCCGAAGCAAGTCCGACCTGCCAAGGGTCCAAATGAACTCTACAAAGAAAAATGCCTAAGTCAAGTTGCAAAGGGAACACATACAACGGTCAAACTGCGAAAGGAACACTTGTGGCGGTCAAGTTGTTGAGGCACTTTTCCTCTGCACCGCCATTACCCAATAATGTCGGTTCAGCCGCTATCCAAAGTTGCTGAGGGAAAGAGAAAGCTGACACAACTAAATTACAGAGGCAACACTTGCGACGGCCAAGTTGCGGAGGCACTTCGTCCGAGCGTTTCCATTTCAAGTAACGTCAGTGCCGCTGCCATTCCAAATAATGTCGGTACCACAACCATCTGGAATTGCTGAGGGAAGGAGAAAACCGAAACAACTAAGTTGCAGAGGCAGTACTTGCAGCACCCAAGTTGCGGAGGCATTTTGTCGGTGCTGCCATCTCTAATATTGTCAGTCCTGCCGTCTGAACTCGCGCGCAGGAAATGGTTACCGCAGTAACTACGACCGCAGCAACTAAGTGTCAGAGGGAATATCCTATCAAGGTGATAGCAGCTTTTGAGAAAGGCTTCCCTCTGCAAGTAGAGGCTAATGCTTTGTGCTAATAGCAGGCCTCAAGGCATTACTAGTTTAGGGCTGATAGCAGGCCCCAAAGTTCATTGACTTGGCGTTAATAGTAGGCCCCAAGACTTACTGATTGGAGCTGATAGCAGGCCTAGAAATACCAATTTACCGCGGCGATACTGCGTAGATGGAAACAGGGTAGCCCGAGTATAAGGGACTCCATTTCCATTACCCAGGTCATGGATCTGCCTTAGTCGCATGGAAATGGAGTCCCTTATACTCAGAAATGGAGTCCCTTATACTAAGGAACTCCATTTCCATTTACTTCCGAGTATAAAGGACTCTATTTCCATTATCCAGGCTTGGTTGTGGCCTTCGCCCTAGGAAGCTGGAGAGTTTGTGGTTAGGTGACTACGTGTGGAGGCTTCGCTGAGGTGAGCACGAACATAGTCGATAGCAGACTAATGGAGTAATGAGAATGCATGTACTAGCTAAATAGAACTAAGAAGGCAAGTGCAGCAGTAAGGTTTGCAGAAGCAAGTGCACTTGTTGAGGTTCGAACTGAGAAAGCAAGTGCAGCGGCAAACTGTGACAACCCTCACCTCTGATTAGTGTTAAACTGTGATTGAGCATGATAAGTAATTGATTAGGATGAAATCCTGAGTTGTTTGTGTGAGTGTGTTGCTTTAATTGCAATTCTATCTGTTTGTCATTTAATGATTTGTTCATGTTTTAATTCCGAATTACAAATTGAAGGTCTTATCGGCGACCGAATCAGAAATTGATTGGTTTATTATACTAATTAGGATTTATAGAATTTTATGGTAGGTTTAATTAAAATTTGATTTGGAATGATTAATTAGATTAAATAATGTTAAATTACAATAGTTTGAATTTATTACATGTTTGCCATTAGTGGGCCACTTTAGAGGCATTGTTTGGAGTGTAATTCATATCACATTTGATGCATCATTTCTTCATCCATTTCCTAGACCAAAACCGAGAGAGAGGGAGAATAGGAGAAAATTGGTTCAACAAGAAATTTTGCTTGGAAAATTAGAGGAATTGAAGGAGAATTTGCAAAATTAAGCTAGCACACTTGGAATTCAAGACCTAAGGTAGAAGATTCATCCTCTTGATTATGAATTTAAGTTGTTTCATGCATGGTTCATGGTAAATTAGTGATTGAGAGTCAAGTTATAGCTTAAAGAGTTGAATTGAGTAGCAATGTGTGCATGTTATGTTCTTACATAGTTCTTGATAGTTTCTTTGAAATTGGTATTCAATTGGCTTATCTTTGGGTTTGATTTTACAAATTGATCTTCAAAAACATGTTGTAGTATGAGTTTCCAAGTGTTTTCCAGAAAATTGGCCCAAAAGGTTGAGTTTTGACAAGTTTGATTCTTGGTTTGAGCTTTGGAGGCAAATCTGGAAAACCCAGATTTTGGCCTCCACGCTCGAGCAAAGGATTCCACGCTCGAGCGACCATCTTTGTGTTCAGAGCTCCGCTTGAGCGACGGAATGCTGGCTCGAGTGTAGATTGCAAGCTCTCAGGTTTTGTGCGTGTGCAGACGCACGCTTGAGCGAGGATACCTACGCTTGAGCGAGGAATATGTCTCACGCTCAAGCGAGAATCGAGCGAGCATTGAGCGGAGATTTTCTACAACCAGTACTTTATGCATTTTTGCAGACCGCTTGAGCGAGGGAGTCTACGGTCTAGTGACCCCTCAGTTTTGATAAGCTCGCTCGAGCGGGGAAACCCACGCTCGAGCGAGACCCCTGTTTTCTAAAAAATTTGAAAAGTGTTTTAAAGTACATTTTTGCATCATCATTCCATCCTAGGCATTCATAGGCCAAGTTTTAGGCATCTTAATGAGGATAATGATATAGAACCACACCAAGTCAAGTTAAGGGGCTAAGTTATTAATCCCAAGTGTGTAACTTAGTGTGTGTATTCGTTCTACAACTGTGTAGGGTTGGCACCCGAAGACGCTGACTAGCCTGTCTATAGCCCATCACTCTGTGAGTAACAATATTGTAAAGATATGTTCAATTATGATTATTTTCTAAATGATCGACTGTACTGCTTCCTGAAATGACATTGTTTACTGAATGAATGTTTGTCCTATTTGTAAACTATACTCGTGGCATCCATAGCAACTTACTGTTACTGTTACTGTTACTGCTACTGTTACAGAGATCTCTGTCGGTTCTAATGTTGGGACCACTACTATTTACTGTTTGATGGCCATTAATTAACTGTTCGGTCTATTAAGACCTACTGTACTGTTTTTCTATTGGATGTACCACATATGACTATTATGGTTTCTAAATAACTATTATGGCATGAAATCTGAGCCACTGATTGAATAACTGATTTACTGATGCAAATGACTGTTTTAATTACTGAAAGGAAATTCATTCTTAACCCCTTTACGCATTTGTTATTCACTGGGCTTTAGCTTACTGTTTATATTTATATGTAGGTGTCCAGGCACCGGACCGAAGCTAGGAGCGCCAAGTTAAGCTCTCGTTTTGTCAAACCAACCTTTGTGCCTCACTTCGAGGTTCCAAGTCTGTTCAAGCTAAGGTTGTTCCTGGGGTGTCTTAGTTTCACCCTTCTGTCTCTGTTTTGTAATAAGTGTTTTAGACTTGACTGTACAGTTACGGTGAAAGGGATTAGGTCCCTAACCTGGATGTTTGTGTATATAATGTTTGCATATATGTTTTGGTTATGAATGTGGCTTGTTCATAAAAGTCTTTTTGCATTCAGTTTTTTACAGCTTCTTGGACATCTTTTTATTACTGTTTGGCTTCCGCCAGCCCCTTACTCTGAATTACTATCATTACTGTTAAGCAGGCCTTTGGTAATCACGGATTACTGGCCGGTTGCGATGCTAAACCCATAGGGGCGGGTTTGGGTTGTGACACAAACACTCTCGCGCGCAACTGCACTTGTTGAGGCTCAAGAGGGAGTTGCAGCGTCAAACACTCTCGTCACAACTACACTTGCTGGTAGTTGCGAAGGCAAACAAATAGTACACAGTACATGTAGAGGGACATGTGGCGCCTTCAGTCTGGTGGCTTAAGACAGAATATTCCATGAGATCCTTTGTGACACATGTCTTCTCTCTATTTGACCACTTGGTGTCCTCTTGGCACCAAGGAAAAGCCTATAAATAGGATCCATTTCCCAAGGTTTAAGAAGAGGAATTTTGGGAATTTTGGAGAGATGCTGCCCTTGTTGGTACTACCATACATTTCTTCTTGAGCCACTTGCTTCACCCTCACCTAGCTACACACTCTCCAACTCTCAAATAATTGTTGCTACTCATTCTCCAGGCACTTCCACCATTATTGAACCATTAACATAATTTTGCTTCTCTAATCATCTTTCTAACCTAGAACCCCTACAATTATCAACTTAATATTTTATAAGATAAACGATTTGAATAATAGGAATGGATACAAAATGACCCACCGGAAGACAAAACTTCCAGCAATCTCCCTCCACTATTTATAAATTTCCTTTTTGTCATGTAATTGCCATGTGCTAGAGGCGGTCTTCACTATGCTTAAACAAATGTTAAATATCTTTTAGGTTTGTTTTTTGGCTGTTATATTTTGTTTTTCTTAGATTTTTATAGATTCTGAGAATTTTATTTTTAACCAACTTCATCTTTGTTCATATGTTGCATAAATTGGAAATGAAAAATGTGGTATGTGTTGGAACAATCTTCTGTGTAAATAAAATAACTTGAAATAAATCCAAACAAAATAAATAAATAACATACCAGATTTATTTATTGAACCGAAATAAAATTAAAATCAAGTCGAGTGTGTGACACTCTGTCCTTAAGACAGATTCGCCCCGCTACGGTACTTACGGTTAAGTGGCGTCTATCTCCCAAGATACAATGATCTTCACAAATTGTAGTAGTACTCCAAACAATTTGTTCGGCGAACCAAACCTGTGCTCTAACTCTCTGAATATTTATTCCTAAAATTATATATGAAGAATAATTCACTAAAAGAAAAATGGACAGCAAAGGAACAAAATTTCAGCCTGAATTTTTCCTAACCCCAAAGCCTGGACTGCAGCAAAATGAATATATATATATAGGCAACACAAAAGACCCGAACAGGTACCTATGTTTGAAGTGAAAAGGTGCACCAATATGTTTAAACAGGAAACCAACTTTTCAAAGTTGGTTTTGACCGTTACACAAGAATTGGTTTGACCGTTGTACAAAGAAAACAAATTTGAAAAAGTTTTCATTACTCAAACAAAGGAACAGTAGGTTGATTTATTAATTAAACTATTTCAAATATATATATATATTAAACTAATTAAATATATATATATTAAACTATTGAAATAGTTAAATAAATAAATAAATAAAGAGGTACAAATTTTAAGAAACATTTAAAGAACCTAAAATTTAAATTTAGAATTAAATTAAATTCTAAAATTACAAACTTTAAGAAACCACTTAGGAACTCAAAATTTGAATTTAGAATTAAATTAAATTCCCACAATAATTTTTATTGAAAAAATTCAAAAGAATTTTATCTAAAAAATTAATGTTAAACCCGAAAACGACGTCATCTTCCCATTCACTCATAAATGGTTTTGACGTTCCGTCTTCATCACTTCACATCTTCGGACCCACCCCAAGACGTTTGGGGTCCACCCAAATTGGGTTAAAAAATATGCCTATATAAAACCATTTTTTCCAACAATCCCCCACATGAATGGAAGTTGACGGAGAGAAAATGCAACAACATGATCTAATTAGAGAGTACAAAAATTGAAAATATTCTGCAAAGGATAGGTAGCTTTTGGCTTTGAACCTTCCCTCGTGAGATACTATCGGATTTACTAGCTAACCAGTGAACATGATGTCTTGAACTGTTTAGCCGTTTGTGTAAACCAAGACAATAGAACTCACACAGTATATTCCCAAACACAGTTTAGTTCTCACTATTGTGTTCATTTTGGCCCTGAACAACCTGGTCTTTCATGAGTGCTCTAGAGAATTGTAGCCCTTCACAAATTTCATAGAACCGGCCCAGTTCACATTTATATAGGTGATTCTTATGAAGAGTATCCTGCCATACTCCACTAGGTTTACCTAGGTATAAAAATCATTAAAAGTTTTAATTAACCTAAAGCGCTGCAGACATCACTATTTCATCACAGAAATGGGTAGGAGTTAGACTCCCCAGTGATCCTTCTGAGTCATTCACAACTCGGTTGTCCCTTTGAACCAAGATCTTGGGATCTCCAGTCAACTAGGTTGGGTTGCCGTTGTGGTAACTCTTATTTAATAGGCTTAAGTCCCATTCCCCTCGATGAATTCTTAACTAGCTCTCTTGCTAACCCTTTGGTTAGTGGATCCGCTATGTTGTCTTTAGACTTAACATATTCTATGGAAATAATTCCATTAGAGAGTAGTTGTCTCACGGTGTTATGTCGACGACGAATGTGTCGTGACTTACCGTTATACATATGACTCTGTGCTCTACCTATAGCTGATTGACTATCGCAATGTATGCATATTGCAGGCACCGGTTTTGGCCAAATTGGAATATCTTCAAGGAAGTGGCGAAGCCATTCTGCCTCTTCCCCTGCTTTGTCTAAAGCTATGAATTCAGATTCCATAGTAGACCTAGCAATACAAGTCTGTTTGGTAGATTTCCAAGATACAGCCGCCCCACCAAGAATAAAGACATACCCACTGGTGGACTTTGAGTCTCTTGTATCCGATATCCAATTTGCATCACAGTATCCTTCAAGTACTGCTGGATATCTAGTATAATGAAGCCCAATGTTACGAGTAAATCGGAGATAGCTTAGAACCCTTATAATTGCTTTCCAGTGTTCTACTCCCGGATTACTCGTATATCTACTTAATTTACTTACTGCATAAGCTATATCTGGGCGAGTGCAGTTCATCAAGTACATTAAGCTTCCAATAATTTGGGCATACTCTAATTGAGAAATACTTTCCTCTATATTCTTAGAAAGATACAAATTAACATCTACAGGAGTTCTAGCAAGATGATCATCATCTTTGCTGAATTTGTCAAGTATTTTCTCAATGTAATGAGATTGTGACACAGCATAACCTTCTGATGTTTTGGTAATTTTTATACCAAGTATTACATCAGCAATGCCCATGTCCTTCATGTCAAAATGTTTATTCAACATTTTCTTGGTAGTTTTAATCATATCATTATTACTACCTATGATGAGCATATCATCTACATAAAGACATACAATGACATAACCTTTGTCTGTGTTTTTAAAATAAACACATTTGTCATACTCATTAATTTTAAATCCATTTGACATCATTGCCTTGTCAAATTTCTCATGCCATTGCTTTGGCGCTTGTTTTAAACCATATAATGATTTAACCAATTTACACACTTTCTTTTCTTTCCCTGGAGCAGAAAACCCTTCTGGTTGTTCCATGTAAATTTCTTCATTTAACTCACCATTTAAGAAAGCGGTTTTAACATTCATTTGATGAATTTCTAAATTGTATAGAGATGCTATGGCAATTAGCATTCTAATGGATGTTATTCTAGTAACCGGTGAGTATGTGTCAAAGTAATCTAGACCTTCTTTCTGTCTAAAACCTTTGACTACAAGTCTTGCCTTGTATTTGTCAATTGATCCATCCGCTTTCATTTTCCTTTTGAAAATCCACTTGTATCCAAGAGGTTTACAACCTGGTGGCAAATCCACCAATTCCCAAGTGTGATTTTGCAAGATGAATTCAACTTCACTGTTGACAGCTTCTTTCCATAAAGGAGCTTCAGGACTGGACATAGCCTCTTTAAAAGTTAAAAGCTCATTTTTCTAACAAATATGTTAGAAAATCTGGACCAAACGATTTTGAGGTTCTAGCACGTTTACTACGCCTAAATTCTTCTTCTTCATTTTGATCTAACTCTTGTTCTTGATCATGGTCATGATCATTACTAGTAATAGCATCAAAAGATCTTTTCTTATTACTAGTCTCTTGTCCAGTCTTATTTGAAAATACATGTTCAAAGAGAGATGCATTCCGAGACTCAATAATAGTATTTACATGCATTTCGGAATGTTCTGATTTATGAATCAAAAACCGATATGCACTACTATTCTTGGCATAACCAATGAAAATGCAATCAATGGTCTTAGGCCCTATCTTAGTCTTTTTAGGACTAGGAATAGCCACTTTAGCCAAACACCCCCACACTTTTAAGTATTTGTAGGATGGTACTCTTCCATGCCACAATTCGTAAGGTGTTTGATTCACCTTCTTTCGGGGTACTTTATTAAGTATATAATTAGCAGAAAGTATTGCTTCCCCCCACAAGTTCTGAGGTAATCCAGAACTGATTAACATGGCATTCATCATTTCTTTTAAAGTTCTATTTTCCTTTCAGCAATTCCATTTTGCTGAGGTGAGTAAGGAGCGGTGGTTTGATGAATTATTCCATGTTCTTTACAAAACTCACCAAAAGGTGATTCATATTCACCACCTCTATCACTTCTAAGTTTCTTGATTTTCTTACCAAGTTGATTTTTAACTTCATTCTTATATTGAATGAAAGTTTCCAAAGCTTCATCCTTGGTTCGAATTAAATAAACATAACTATATCTAGTACAGTCATTTATAAAAGTGATAAAATATTTTTTCCCACCTTTAGTTTGAATTGATTTAAAATCACAAATGTCACTATGAATTAATTCAAGTGGTTCCGTACTTCTTTCAATTGAATGAAAAGGAGTTTTAGATAATTTTGCCTCAACACAAATTTCACATTTATGATTTGAATCAATGTCAAATTTAGGTAAACATTCCATATTAATTAATCTACGTATAGATCCATAATTAACATGTCCTAGTCTACCATACCATAAATTTGAAGACTCAAGCAAGTAAGAAGAAGATGTAGTATTATTAATAACTGAGGGTACAACGGTCATTACATTTAACTTGAAAAGGCCATCAGACATGTAACCTTTTCCTACATACATCCCGTTTTTGGTAAGCACAAACTTGTCACTTTCAAAAACTAGCCTAAACTCATTCTTACTCAACAAAGATCCGGAAACTAAATTCTTGCGAATGTCCGGTACATGCAGCACATTGTTGAGAGTGAGTTCCTTTCTAGATGTCATCTTGAGTACAATTTTACCTTGTCCTTCAACTTTGGAAGTTGAGGAGTTACCCATAAAGAGTTGTTCACCATTGTCCACTATAGAATAAGATGTGAACATCTTTTTGTCGGCACAAATATAGCGAGTAGCACCAGTGTCCACCCACCATTCTTTAGGATTTCCGACAAGATTTGCCTCGGAAACAACTGCAGAAAGATTTATGACATCTACACGATTGGAAATTTCATCTATTTCGATCATTTTTGCTTTAGCAACTTTCTTACTAGATCTTCCTTTGCTTTTATGAAAATCAGTTCTTGAGAACTTTTCTGGTTTTCCACCATGATTCACTGGCACAGTCCCAACATAAGGAGAGGTTGGCGTAATGGCAATCACCATACCAGTACTGGTTTGAACATAAGTTTGACCAGTTTTAGTAGCCATAAATTCTAAATTATAAAATAAAATTATAATTAGAATTTTATATTACACAGAAAATTTAATCCAAAGAACACAGAATTTTAAATTCTGAAAAAATAAAAGAAACAAGAATGTAGCTTTTATTTTCCAATTAATTTGAAAATAAAATAAAATTTTATTTAAACAAATTAATTCCACACAGAAAATTAAATTTTGTAAAAATAAAGGAAATAAAAATATAACTTTTATTTTTCCAATTAATTTGGAAATAAAATAAAATTTTATTTAACGAAAATAATTCCACACAGAAAATTAAATTCTGTAAAATAAAAGAAATAAGAATATAACTTTTATTTTTCAATTAATTTGGAAATAAAATAAAACTTTATTTAACCAAATTAATTCCACACAAGAAATTAAATTTTGTAAAATAAAAGAAATAAAAATTATAACTTTTATTTTTCCAATTAATTTGAAAATAAAATAAAATTTTATTTAACCAAATTCATTTCACACAAAATTTAAATCTCTTGTTACACTCCAAAAATTAAAATACTGAAAACATAATTTTAATTAATGAAAAACTCAGAAAATAATTTCTAAAACCCAAAATTAATTTCTGGAAAAAAAAAATTCCACAAAAATATATTCTGAATTGTTAATGACACCAGTATCGTAATACTAGTTGTTTGTCAAAGAAAAGAGACAGTATATTACTACTATCTATCAAATAGTATATAATCACTATTTGTTTTTCCAACCAGAATATTATTTTGTAAATCCACAGAAAATAATTTTCTTTCGAAATTATTTACGAAGAAAGAAAAAAGGAAACAAACGAAAAATTCTGTAAACAGAATAATTCGAATCTGTCTTAAGATTGTTGGAACAATCTTCTGTGTAAATAAAATAACTTGAAATAAATCCAAACAAAATAAATAAATAACATACCAGATTTATTTATTGAACCGAAATAAAATTAAGACCAAGTCGAGTGTGTGACACTCTGTCCTTAAGACAGATTCGCCCCGCTACGGTACTTACGGTTGAGTGGCGTCTATCTCCCAGGATACAATGATCTTCACAAATTGTAGTAGTACTCCAAACAATTTGTTCGGCGAACCAAACCTGTGCTCTAACTCTCTGAATATTTATTCCTAAAATTATATATGAAGAATAATTCACTAAAAGAAAAATGGACAGTAAAGGAACAAAATTTCAGCCTGAATTTTTCCTAACCCCAAAGCTTGGACTGCAGCAAAATGAATATATATATAGGCAACACAAAAGACCCGAACAGGTACCTATGTTTGAAGTGAAAAGGTGCACCAATATATTTAAACAGGAAACCAACTTTTCAAAGTTGGTTTTGACCGTTACACAAGAATTGGTTTGACCATTGCACAAAGAAAACAAATTTGAAAAAGTTTTCATTGCTCAAACAAAGGAACAGTAGGTTGATTTATTAATTAAACTATTTCAAATATATATATATTAAACTAATTAAATATATATATATATTAAACTATTGAAATAGTTAAATAAATAAATAAATAAAGAGGTACAAATTTTAGGAAACATTTAAGGAACCTAAAATTTAAATTTAGAATTAAATTAAATTCTAAAATTACAAACTTTAAGAAACCACTTAGGAACTCAAAATTTGAATTTAGAATTAAATTAAATTCCCACAATAATTTTTATTGAAAAAATTCAAAAGAATTTTATCTAAAAAATTAATGTTAAACCCGAAAACGACGTCATTTTCCCATTCACTCATAAATGGTTTTGACGTTCCGTCTTCATCACTTCACATCTTCGGACCCACCCCAAAAGACGTTTGGGGTCCACCCAAATTGGGTTAAAAAATATGCCTATATAAAACCATTTTTTCCAACAGTATGAACCATTAGAAAGCAAAGAGTTTAAGATGGAGTAAAGTGATGTGATCATCATTAATAAAAATAGAGAAAATTCCATTCAAGTGTAATTTTAAAAAATATTTACATATTAATAATAAACTTTACAACATTAAAAAATAATTTTATAAAAATTTTCCATGCATTTGAAATTATTTTTTAACTTTATTTCTAAACTGTTGTTGTCCCATAAAAATATTAGATCAAATGAAAGACTTAAGCTAGTACAAGACATTAATAAAAAAATAAATTTATTTAATTTAAATAAGTATACAACTTTCATAGAGTGGAATTAGAAAACAAAAATCTTTAAGCCAATTCAATTGATTGAAAAACAAAGAGATGGTTGAGCGTTACAACAAATAAATGTTTTAGGGATTACACTTTTTTGTCTTTAAAAGTAAAAATTTTATTACAAAAAGTATTAAGGAATTAATTTTTGTGGTCTCTAAAATAATCGTTAAAAAAGTATTTTAAAAAATCAAAAAATCAATTTTTAAATGTTTTTAGTTCCTATCATCATTTACCATGCTCTAACGTAAATGGTATTCGAATCAAAAAATCAACTTTTAAATGTTTTTAGTTCCTATCATCATTTACCATGCTCTAACGTAAATGGTATTTGATTATGGTAGTGACACATGCACCAATTAGTATACTAACTAGTTTACCAACATTAGTTATGATATTATTATTGATATCACTTATTATACAAATTATAAGTATTAAAAACATTTTAAATTATGCCACATCATCTATTAATATACTAGTTAATAAACTAATTGGTACATATAACATTATTCATTCGATTAACATTTAGATCTAGTGTCCAATTTGTGGACTACTTTCATTGTGAAATTCTTCACTCGATATCCCTCTGCCAGACATTAACACCGCCACTTACAAGGTCATTGCCACCGGGACATGGAAAATTCACACAGTGAATTCCTACTGTGGAGGGAGAGTTGAGAATAGGGATGAATGTGATCTGAATTGATTTGATTTAAGCTAAAATTAAGATCAATTCGTTATCTACATTTTCATAAAAATTAAAACCAAACTAATCCGATTGAATCATGAAACCAATTTGAACCAATTCATTTAAATATAGTTCAACTCAGTTTGAAATCACAGTTTCACATAATTTGGTCACAAAAAAAAAAAGTAATGTAACACTTTCATTTCAACATTAATCTATCTATGATTTTTCAAAACATAAACATACATCCTTACATGTCTGTGCTTATCATTTTAACAAGCAAATCCTACATGTCTATTGATTAAATTTCCAAAGACCCAAGAGTTTTTTCACCTTTTGTTACAGATTAAAATGTTAAAGTCTTTTGTTTTTACTTCTCTTGATTCTGAGGAGACTTTGGATAATTTGCAATATGTTTTCTCAATATGCTAGGGTGTATGGTATGTATATTGTTTAAGTTTTATACAATCTGGATCGATTCTAATCCAAAGCTGTAAACTTCAATTCGAAACCGATCCGTAGAAAACAATTCCTCAATTTTCCAAATCAAAACCGAATCACGGATTCAAAAAATCAAACCAAACCTACTGAATTGGACTAGACTAGTTCAATTTGTGAATTTTATGGTTCCTTTGCTCAGCCCTAGCTGACAATGAAGTGGAGAGAATATGGAAGAAATTTCGTAAAACACAAGTTTAGAATTAAACTCATGATATTTCAATTCATATATTTAGCACCAACGGAGTAAGAAAAAAAAAAAGATATAAAAAGGGGCATAATATCCCTCTCATTTTTTACTCACTCTTTCTTACATAAGTGCATCAACATTAGACCTACTTCCTACCCTCCTGCATTCCTGCTGTTGTG
Source organism: Camellia granthamiana (assembly GCA_036172215.1). NCBI lineage: Eukaryota > Viridiplantae > Streptophyta > Magnoliopsida > Ericales > Theaceae > Camellia > Camellia granthamiana. Next base: position 356,637 of record JAXFYN010000051.1, on the reverse strand, counting down.
TTCTTCAATATCTGCAAAATTGAATTATTGAACAAGGTCAAAAAAATTGGTCCATTAGAAAAAAATAAAATAAAATAAAATTCCCAGTGAATGTACAGCAAATCAAGACCACCAAGAAACATCCAGCTGGCAATTTAGACCACACTTGCCATCAACAATTTTGCTGTCACTAAGGCCGTATTTGATGCTCAAAATGGTTTAAGAAAAGGCAAAACACGGGAATCCTCCCTTGAGTAAAAATTTTAAAAAAAATCCTAATGAAGTTGGCTACCAAGAAAAAGAAAAAGACAATGACTCATTTTGAAGGGAAAAAAAAAAAAAAAAAATCTCTTTATTTTAAACATATTTCTTAAAAGAAAAAAAAAAAAAATCCTATTATGCTTTGTCATTAATTTCATGGCGTTAACACAGCACACAAGGACACAATAAGTAATGGTGGAATGTTTGTTTGTTTATTTTATTTTATTAATTTGATTTTATTCCCACTTTTTTCTCTGTTTTTTATTTATTTATTTATTTTTACTAATGTCAGCAGTAGTAATATACATAACATGGTCCAAAAGGCTTTTGCCCTATTCCGTGCAGCATTTTGAGTTACTTATAGCTCTTTTTTTTTTTTTTTTTTTTTTTGAAATTTGTGTTGATTTACTTCTAACTCTAACTTTTACTTTCTAATTACCGACTTCCAATTTCAAACAATTATACTAAAAATAGATATTTTATCCTACAACTCATTGGATTAAAGTTGATAATCAAACGGCGTAATGATAGACGATAGCCTACCCAACAAATATCAAGTCATTTTGTAGGCCACCCAAATACCAATTAATGATAAGCTCATGGGCTATAGTCCCCTTGACAATACCATGATTATGGCCCCCCATCACATAATTATTACAAGCGTTTCTGCGTTCTCCAATTAGCCCTCCAAAACTCAAGCACGTTCGGTCTTGTTTTCGTCTTATGCTTCTTATTCTCCAAAACCAAATGACAACTGATTTTAAGAGATATATATACATATATATATATTCCAAATTTTCAATTATTAGTTTTGAACTATTCATTGCTGTAATTTGAAAAATACAAAAAAAAAAAAAAAAAAAAAAAATTGAAAATGGTGCCAAGGAGACTCTTATTATGCTTCACAAATTCTTTAATTGAACTTCATTTGGATCTTATGAAATATGTCACTAATGAAAATAATAGTAGAAAAGTCAGCAGCCCAAAACCCTTGGGGGGATGATGACAATTCATGCATGTACATGTTGTAATTACACAAATAACCCTTTTCAAATGCCCATGCTGGTTGGTTGGTTGGTGTGGACAATGACATTCATGACTATTGGACTTTTTGGTCACATACCATAAGTATAGCATGTTGAACACAATTAAATTCCCAAAATGCCCTTTTAAAAAAACAAAAACATTCACTTTTTTAAAAATTGAGTTTTTTTTTTTGTTTTTAGTGAATATTTTTAAAATTTTAAGTAATTTTTTATATTTTTTTAGATGTACTTTACTTAGATGTATCTAAATAGTAAAATATTTATGAAAAATTATTTAAAAAAATTAATAAATATAAAAAAATACGAAAAATGTACTGAATTTTTGGTATTTAGTGAATTTTTAAAAAACAAATATTATACTTTTTAAGTATATTTATATTAGGTGTGTCAAAAAATTAAAAAAATTACTTAAAATATTATACTTTCTGAAAGGGTCCAACTTGTCTCATGTTTAAGATCAAGATAGGATCGTTCAGTCCAGCCCATGGGCCCATTTTTGGACCCCGTTTCGATAATCCGAACCGTTCAATGTATAAAACTCGTCACATACTATACTCCTGTAAACAATCACGTTGAATGGATATCAATAATTATTTGATCAGATCAAATTTGTATAAAAAAAATGAACGGTTGATAGAAATTTAATCCGATCAAATAGCTATCAATATCCAATCAACGTAATTTTTACAGGATATAATACTTGTCGCGTTCTACATGTTGAACAGTTCGAATTATTAAAACGAGACTCAAAAATGGATTCATGGGCCAGACTGAACGGTCCAGTCTTGATCTCAACATAAGACAAATTGGACCCTTTCTGAAAATCAAAATCAAACAAGTTATGTCGATGTTAAAGATCATTATGATTGTTGTGGGACAATAAATTAAAATGATGTCATGGCATGATGAGAAAGAGAAAGAGAGAAAGACACATACATGTCTAAGCATCTGGTTTTCATTCTGCAACGTGGAGACCCTCTCATCAAGCTCAGAGTTCTTCTTTTCCAAGTCTTTAACCCTACCCTCCAACTCTGTTAGGTATGCCTTCTTCCTTTCCCTTGCTTGCTGTGCTGATACCCTGTTCCTCAGCAACCTATTTCCCCCAAACCAAAACACATAATTACAAAAATGCCATTCGACATCGACGGTGATCGGTTAAGAAATGAAATATTATTTCGCGTTGTTGGAACAGTGGTCAAACGGCTAACTGCCACATGATCACATGGGTCCCTTCTATTTATCTCCACATCTTGTCCACCCAACCAATCTGGTTGTTTTGAAAATAGATTAAAAATTAATTTTTTAACTTTTATTTTAAAAAAAAACTATAAAAAATATAAGAAATGATATGATTCAAAATAAATTTAAAAGTTATAATTATCTAAGTTATTTATTAGATTTGAACATTTTCTATTTTAGTAACATTATGAATTTAGAAATTTTATTTTGAATTTTACTCAGAAATATTGATCTATGACTTAGATTTATATTTAGTTAAACCCTACACAACATCAATTTAATTTTCCCAACACAAAATATTATCCAAAAATCTAAGATAGTTAGAAGTGTTTTAAAAAGATGGTTAAAAGTTAATTTTTTGACTTTTTAATTTTTTGATTTTTATCTTTTAGAGAGAGAGAGTGAGAGATGAAATAGGTTAAAAGCTAGGAAGTGGGAAATTCTATTTCCATGTGTCTTTTGATCTCTGTGTACACACTTAATGAAAAAAAGAAAAATTTGATGACCATTTTACTATGAAGTAAAATGATCATAATAAACATCAATACACACTACAAATTAAATCCAAATTTTCTTTGTA
>JAXFYN010000051.1:144241-353332 GCA_036172215.1 Camellia granthamiana | reverse complement strand
GGAATTAACTATATGAAATATCATAAATACCCTGTAGTGTTTTTGATATATTTTAGTATTAAAAATTATATTTTATAAATATTTTTTTTGTATTATATTATTTTAACACACACACACACACATATATATATAATGACATAATACCAAAAAAAATAAAATAAATACACACTAGCACACAACACACAACATGGCAAAACAGTCTTTTTCCAAGCTAATTCCCTAGCTAGTTTTGAAACCTAACCTTTGGAAAGATAGTGCCACTTGATACCTTATTCATATACAAAACTCTTTCCTTAGAGGCCTTTGCGAATTCCCTCTTCCAAGGCCCATCATGGTCCTAAGGGAATACGAATCGCATTTCCTATTTTGCAAACAAACACACTCATAGTAGATTCCACATCTATCCTAGTTCAATCCCCTTATCTATATCACCTTAAACAAACGGGCCTTTAGTCTAATCCCTCTCTAATCCTTTCCAACAAACATAACCAAAATCTTATAGTAGTACATGTTGATAGTTATGTTTATATTTATAAATTTAGTTAAAATTAAATAAGTTTCATATAACTTAATTTTTTTTCTTTTTATCTTACATTTTGAGAATCACTTAAATTTTAAGTGATATCAATTGTGACTATCAAATTGATTTAATTAATTTTTACTTAATATATTTAATTTTAAATGCTAAGCTAAATTATCAAATACCAATGAAAAGTCATTTAAAAAGGGGTTTTAGAAGCTGCCTCCTAACTTTTTCTAAACAGAAATGCCTCCTACCCCCAGTAAAACCCACCCCCAGGGACCCTCCAGTGCCACGTGGCACTGCGGGATTGGGTGGATAGAAAAAAAAAAAAAAAAAAAAACAAAACAAAACAGACCAACGGCAGCGCGACACCTCACTGGGTGTCAACCCCCAGTGGGGGTGTGAAGCAGGACTGTTTTCTAAAGGGGAGGACTTTGAAAATATCAAATGACCTATTATGATTAGTTTGTTATAAAAAAAAAAAAAAAAAAAAAAAAAAAAAGGAGGGGGGGGGGGGGGGAACATAGGAAATTAAAAATTATAAAAAAAATATCAAATAAATAAAGAGTTGAAAAAAAAAATAATAATTGTCCATCAAAGTTGGTGAGAAGTCAATTTAAAAAAGCAAAACGTGAAAATCGTAATGTTTAATTTGGTTTTAAAAAATTTGTTTTAAAATAATATTAAATTAAATTGTTGAAAAAAATGAAAAATAAAAAATATTTATTATTTTTATATAATTGTATTTTTTGAAAAGATAAAAATAAAATTTAAAAGTTTTAAAATATTTTTTGGGAAAATTAGCGAACATCACTCTCCAACTTTTGGTAATAGGAGAGGTCCATTATGTTTTATTTATTAATTAAGATCTCTTAATAATATTATTAGAGAAATTTTAGCTCGTCATTGAGAAATTTTTCTGTGTGACGAGCTGAAATTTTTCTATAAAATTTCTTTTTGAAGAGTTGAAATTTCTCCATTTTGTGCCGAAATTTCTCTGTAAAAATATTGAGGGACCCCAACCATTATAAAAATATTACATGTTATTTATCTTATAAAGTCTTAATATCAAAGACTATAATCTAAAAATCCCATTTTTTTTAATACTTATTTTTATCAAATTAATTTTTACATTTTAAAAAAATTCTAAAAATAATTTTAAAAATTCAAGCCAAACATGACAAGACTTTGTCAAAGTTGGTGAGAGTCAATTCCAACAATAATGTTACATCCTTCTAATATATCACTCTTAAATTACTTCTAATGATGTGACATTAAGATTAGGCTCTACATGATGGAATATTTGACAAATCAAAATTTAATACTTGTGAGACACATCATTAGAGGTGTTTTTTTAAAAATGATAAATTAGATCTTTCTAACATTTTTCGGCATCCATAACTTTTTGAAATGGAAAGATTTGAAAAGTCTCGCTAAATGCTCTCAAAGCCTTTTTGTCGAAGAGTGGTAATACATTGCCTCATTTTGACCTCTAATGAGGTAGAAGAGAGAGAAAATAGAGAGAGGAGTGTGAGTCCTCCCTTCATATGGTTCATTTCATATCATTAATGATGGATAAGAGGTGCTCAATTAGAGCTTCCAAAGCTTTTTTCTTTCTCAAATTCTCCCTTCATCGGCTTTAGAGTAGAGATTATCTAGTTCACTTTATATTCTATCCTTATTTATTTATTAATTACTATTATTTTTTCGTGTGGTTATGTAATTAATTTTTATTACTTTTTCTCTAATATTTTAAATAAAATAATTATGTGTCCTTTTGCTATACAGTGGCATACAAATAAGTCAAATTATCAAATAATCTCCCGGATTACTGGGTGATGACTGAGGGAAATGATACTCCACATAGCATAGCTCATTGCGGTTTTACAAACCCAAAGACAAAAAGAGGAATTAGTGAATAGTCCATCTCAAAGGAGTATAAAACATTAGATCCACGATAAAATCTTATTTAGTGATAAGGATATGTCGAAAAAATTGTCAACGCAAGAAAATTGGCTGGGAAAGTTGCCGGTGACTTGCGACAATAGGTGGTGGTAGTGAGATGCAAAAATGTGTGATATTCAATAGACAGATTGTTGAATTAGTAACACATGTCATATTTCAACAGATAATTAATTTGGTAAATTTCAACAAAAAGACAAATAAGTTGATTTCAACATATAATTATCTTTTTGAACAAATTGTGTTCTTTTGGCCAAAAGAGATTAGAGTTTGGTCCTAGTAACCGAAAAGATGAACTTATGGCCTAAGTGCCCAAGAAATAAATAGATAAAGAAATAATTTAATTGATTTATTAGCACTTTATTTTTTTATTTTTTTACTTTTTAAATTTGTTTACACAAGACCAATCTAAAAGTTAAAAAAAAATGAAATAATTTTAAAAAATAGATCATTAAAGTTTTGAAAAATTTTGAAAAAAATATAACTTTTTTAATTGTATGCCAAACACTAAAAAATAATGTTAGAAAGTAACTCAAATACCAAAAAAAGTAAATAATTAATTAAAAAAATAGGATGTAACCTAGATTTATTCTAAGTTTGGGAACTTACCATCTGCACAAAATATTATTATTATTTAATTATATTTATCCTTAAGATTACTGATGTATTCCATTTATATAGTAAGTGAGTAATGCTAATCATCAAGAATTAAGACAAAAAAATATTTAAAAAATATTAATGTTTGGTCTTGAGTTAACTTTTGTACGATAAATTCTTATTCGTAGAATAAATTCAGATCACATACTATTTTTATTTATTTATTTATTTATACATTTGAGTTCAATTCTAATATTATTAGGGTTAGTTTGACATATAGCTAAAAAAATTATAATTTTTTATCTTTAGTGATTTATTTATTTATTTAAATTATATCAAAATTTTTAAATATTTAAATCTATCTTGTGTAAATGAATCTATCTTGATGCCAACCTAATTGAGATTTGGATTATAAACTATGATGATGTTTGTGTTGGTGGAAGTGGGGTGCAAACCACTGTTGGTGATTCACAAGAAGAGGCTTAAAAATTGAACCAAACTGAAATTTAATTCACTGAAATATAAATTCTGAAACAAATACAGAGAGCACTCTTCTTCTACTTCTCTCCCACAATTTGAACTCTCATAATACAATAGCTATTTATAGATAGCCTAGACAATGTAAAAGTGTACAATCATAAATGTGAAAGCCTGCAGCCATTGTTTAGTTCCTGCCAAAGTTTCTTGAACAATGGAGGCTGTCAAACATGGTGGGTGGTTGGCTACCTACCATTATCAAGTTTATTTTCAACATCACCCCTTAAGCTTAATTCTTCATGCTGCTTCATCCCGAGCATTATCTTCATTCTGTTGAATAAATCATTTTTCAACGGCTTCGTGAAAATATCTGCAAGCTGATCTTGGGATTTGCAAGGTAATAATTCCACCTCTTTATTTTTCACATGCTCTCGAATGAAATGATAGCGGATGTCAATATGCTTACTTCTTTCATGATAAACTGGGTTCTTTGCCAATGCAATTGCTAAGCGATTATCAACAAAAATCTCAGTGGGTTTTTCTTGTGGAAATCCCAAATGCTTTAGCATGTTCCGTAACCATATTGCATGGCACACAGCTAAGTTGGCTACAACATACTCAGCTTCACAAGTCGATAATGTCACAATAGCTTGCTTCTTGGATGACCATGTGAAGGCTGTATCTCCCATAAAGAAAGTAAACCCCGTAGTACTTTTCCGTTCATTTAAGTCACGTCCCCAGTTGCTATCTGAGTAGCCAACAAGACTGAAATTATCAGTTGATTTATAGAATAAACCATCATCGATTGTACCTTTGATGTAGCGAAGAATCCTCTTTGCTGCATAAAGGTGTGACTGATCTGATGTTTCCATATATCTGCTAATCAGTCCTACTCCATAGAGTATGTCTGGCCTGGTGCAAGTAAGATAGCGAAGACTTCCAACTAGGCTCTTGAAATAAGTTGGATCCACATCACCTGCCTTCGTACCTTTTCTAAGCTCCACTCCACTGTCTACAGGAGTGTTCATTGGATTGCAATTCTCCATTCCATATCTCTTGAGAATTTCCTTGGCATAGCCACTTTGGGAAATAAAAATTCCATCTTTTCTTTGTGCAACTTCAATGCTGAGAAAATGAGCCATCAATCCAATATCTATCATTTCAAATTCTTGGACCATGCTTCTTTTAAAGTCTTTGAACATGGCTGGATTGTTTTCGGTGAAAATTAGATCATTAACATAAAGACAAGCAAGCAACATGCTTCCATCAGCTTCCTAAATATAGTGCGTGCTCATATGGACATTTTTCAAAACCATTGTCATGAAAATACTGATCAATTCTAGTATTCCATGCACGCGGAGCTTGCTTCAATCCATAAAGTGCTTTCTTCAATTTGTACACTTTGTCTTCATGCCCATTCTGAACATACCCCGAAGGTTGTTCAATATAGATTTCTTCTTCAAGGAAACCATTAAGAAGTGCAGATTTCACATCAAGTTGATAAATCTGCCACTTGTGCTGGGCAGCCAAAGAAATCATTAACCTGATAGTCTCTAATCGGGCAATTGGAGCAAACACCTCTCCATAGTCAATTTCAGCTCTCTGCTTGTTACCTTTTGCTACTAACCTTGTCTTATAGCGTTGCACTTTGCCTTGTGCATTTCTCTTTGTCTTGTATACCCATTTCACTCCAATGGGTTTGTGCCCCTCTGGTAGACTGGTAAGCTTCCATGTGTCATTTTTCTCAATGGCATGAATTTCTTCATCCATTGCTTTCTTCCATTTATCTTCTTGGATGGTTTCTAAGAAGGTAAGTGGATCACTATCTGCGAGTAGGCAGGACAAAGTCAGATCTACTTCTTCTGTAGCTTCATATATCTCCTATAAATTTCTCATTGGTCTTGGTTGTTTGAAAAAACTATCATCTGATGATGCTGAAGATGATGATGCAGCACTTCTGTGAGAAACTGGCGATCTAGGTGCAGGAATTCTATGTGGAGGAGTTTGTAGCTCATCTTGAACTTCTCTTGTGATTTCAATCGGAGCTTTTGATGTTTCATCTTCAAGAATGAGTTCTGCATCTTTGACAACTTCATCTTGATTCCAGTTCCAAGCTTCTTCTTCTTCAAATATCACATCTCTACTCATGATCACCTTTCTGGTAATGGGATTATACAACTTGTATCCCATTGTTCTGGCTCCATATCCGACAAGGATACATTTTTCTCCCTTATCATCGAGCTTGGTTTTTCTTGCTTCTGGAATCTTGGTGTACGCAACACATCCAAATATTCTGAGATTGTTGACACTTGGTTTATGTGAACTCCAAGCTTCTTCTGGAGTCGTAGAATGAAGGCTCCTGGTTGGGCATCTATTTAGTAGATACACAGCACATAGGGGTGTACATAATACCGCCGAAACCGCACCAAACTGCACCGCCAAGGCAAATTCGTTATTATTTGCCAATCGAACCGCCAGTTTTTGGTAAGAAAAATGGCAAATTCTAGTGACACTTTTATCAATCCGCCGGTTTCTATTTTTCTTCCAAACCGCACTGACCCGCACCGCTATTAAATCATGTTTTATAAGATTCTAAAAATTCTTTTTTACTTAAGTTTGCTTGTTGTTCTATACCTTAGAATATAGTATTACATTACTGCTCGAGGGGAATTCAAGATGTCAGTAATCCAAAATAAAGTTGGATTCCAATTCACTTTTCAATCTTTTTTTTTCTGGCCATGTTGCAAACTTGCATCAGCTCACTTTTCAATCTAAATACTTTTCAACAATAAACATTTTCAATATATTGTAAACCCTAAATGATATTAATTTTATGTATTGTATTTGATCATTGTAGCTTCCACAGATGCTTGTAATGAACTGATGGCATAGTCGTTGATATTATCATGTTATTGTTACACTTGCTGCATTAGAAGAAAGCTTTGCAAGATGCTTAATATCACGGTATCTCTCGTCTTTTTTTTTACTCTTTGATTTAAGTTTTGTAATTTGAATTATATTTTTTATAAACTGTCAATCCGCCCGAACCGCCAAGGCAAATTCGCCATTATTTGCCAACTGAACCGTCGGTTTTTGATAAGGAAAATGGCAAATTCTAGTGACACTTTTATCAATCCGCCACCCGCCATACGGTTTCTATTTTTCTCTCAAACCGCACCGACTCGCACCGCGCACACCCCTAACAACACATGATACGGCTTCAGCCCAAAATTGCTTGGGCAGTCCCTTTCCTTTCAACATGCTCCTTGCCATATCTAAGATTGTGCGATTCTTCCTTTCAGCAACACCATTCATCTGTGGCGTATAGGATGGTGTTGTTTGATGCTTGATTCCCTGCTCTTTGCAATAATTCTCGAAAGCATCTGATGTATATTCTCCACCTTGATCTGATCGCAATGTCTTGATGTAGTAGCCGCTTTGCTTTTCTACAAAAGCTTTGAATTCTTTGAAGATGCTGAACACCTCCGACTTTCTTTTAAGAAAGTACACCCATGTCTTCCGGTTATAATCATCAATGAAGGTGAGAAAATATCTATTCTGTCCATTTGACATTGGCTTCAATGGACCACACACATCAGTGTGCACTAGCTCCAGCAGCTTTGTTGCTCTCCACTTCACTTCTTTGGCAAAGCTAGTTCTGTGATGCTTACCAAGAATGCAGCTTTCACAGACTTCATTAGTATGAGCAATATGAGGGAGCCCTTTCACCATATTCTTGCTTAACAACAGCTTCAAGCTTCCAAAGTTGAGATGTCCAAACCTCAAATGGCATAGCCAATCTTTGTCTTTGATGATGGCACTTAAACACTTCGCAGCATCATGTTGGATGTTCAATGCAAACATTCGATTTTTGGACATTCTCACCCGAGCGATCAAATTACCATGATTGTCTTTGATAGTAAGATGACAATCTTTCATGCTGATGTCGTATCCTATCTCTAGGAGTTGTCCCATACTCAAAATTTTGTTCTTCATGGTAGGAACATAATAAACATTGGAGATGTAATTATGATCTCCATTCTTGAGCTTGATTAGAATATTACCTCTTCCTTTCACTGGAGTCTTTGAAGAATCACCAAATAAGACTTGTGCTTGTATAGTCTCATCAAGCTCAACGAACAGCTCTCTTTTACCACACATGTGATTGCTGGCTCCCAAATCTAGATACCAAACATTGTTTTGGTTTTCAGTGTCTCCATGGTGGACAAACAGGACTGTAGGTCCAAATTTGTTTGTTTCCTGCTCGGCAAAATTTGCTTACTCGCCGGCATCTGTTGTCGCTCTACTTCGGCATTCATTGCTGTAATGCTCGAACTTATGGCACTGGTAACACTGAACATTGTTTTTGTCAAATCCTAATCGGTAGTTGTAACCACCTCCTCTACCTCTTGCTCTTCCTCTTGGAGCAAAGTGTGGTTGACTTCTTCCTCCTCTGGCTGGACTTCTTCCACCTCTTCCTCGAAAACCAGAACTTTGGTTAGTGTAACCACGACCTCTTCCTCGGCTTCTTTGTGATGTCCCCCCTTGCTCGTTTCTGTCATCTTTGAAAGACAGCTTTGACTGAAGAGCTTGCTCTAGAGAACTTGATGAAGTCTTCTTGTTGATCCTTTGTTCATGAATTTCAAGTGTGCCCATCAATTCATTAGTGGTCATGGCACTGAGATCCTTGGACTCTTCTATTGCTACAACCACGTGCTCAAACTTGGAACTGAGTGATCGGAGAATCTTCTCTATCACTTGAAGAGATTCCATCTTCTCTCCATATCTTCTCATCTGATTAACAATGGTCAATATTCTGTTGAAGTACTCAGAAATTGACTCATTCTCATTCATGTGCAACATCTCGAATTCGCCACGTAACACCTGGAGTCGAACTCTTATCGTCTTCTCAATTCCACGGTGTGAATTGCGAAGAATACTCCATGCCTCTTTAGAGGTTGTTGCTGCTGAAATCTTCTCAAAACTTGACTTATGAATGCCTTGATAGAGTAGATACAAGGCATTTTTATCTTTCCTCCTTGAATCTTTTAATGTCGTCTTCTGAGCATCATTTAAACTTCCTTCATCTTCGAGAGTAGCTGCCTCGTCATATCCTCGATCCACTAACTCCCACAAATCTTGTGAGGCTAGTAGGACTTGCATTTGAATACTCCAATTTTCATAGTTCTCCTTGCTGAGTTTTGGAAACTGGGGCTGAAAGAAGTTGTTTGTGTTAGTCATTGGTTGTCTTTAAAAATCTGCAAATTTTCAGAATGAAATTTACAAATTCTGACCGTACAGATGTGTCCGAAATACTCCAAATAGTTGGAAAGCACTATTGGATCACCTGAAACAGACTCCGAATGGCTCAGAACAAGCCAAAACAAGTTTTACGGTTTAAATCTGCGGCTACAACTTAGCCGCGGCACACTGGATTAATCCTCCGTGTGGCTCAGTCAACGGCTCCGGTCAACGACGCGAGTCAACGGCTTGGCGTGGTCTGCGGCTCCGGTCAACGATGGCGTGGCTCGGCTTGGTCAAAGCTGGTCAACGGCTCATCTGACGCAGTGGATGACGTCAGGCTCGGTGCGCGCGCGCGTGGCGCGTTAGATGACGGGTCGTCTACCTTTGAAGGCGCGTGTAGCGCGTGGGATGACGCGTCTTCTTTCGCTGGAAGCACGTGACGGCGCGTGGGCGCATGGTGCGCGTGAGAACGACGTCAGGGAGGCGGGTGGGGCGCGTGTGGGTCCGTCCGACCTTTGTTTTTGACGCGATTTTCACGGTTGTGCTCGTCTCGTCGAGAGCTTCAATCTAATGTGATCAAAAATAGATTTCGACCACTTTGATTTCTGGGTAATTTTCGAAAAACACACTCTGTTCTTGTAATTTTGCAGAATTTCTGCAAATTCAAGCTACCTTCAGCTCTGATACCACTATTGGTGGGAGTGGGGTGCAAACCACTGTTGGTGATTCACAAGAAAAAATTGAACCAAACTGAAACTTAATTCACTGAAATATAAATTCTGAAACAAATACAGAGAGCACTCTTCTTCTACTTCTCTCCCACACTTTGAACTCTCATAATACAGTAACTATTTATAGATAGCCTAGACAGTGTAAAAGTATACAATCATAAATGTGAAAGCCTGCAGCTATTGTTTACTTCCTGCCAAAATTTCTTCAACAATGGAGGCTATCAAACATGGTGGGTGGTTGGCTACCTACCATCATCTTCAACAGTTTGCACCATCTTTTTCTCCATTTATTGATGTAATGCTCATTTACTTTGTATTGAATGTTTCATCAATAAAGGTTCTCTTTTGATGATCAAAAAGAACCTACAAAGTACCAAAAAAAAAAAAAAAAAAAAGAAAAATTTTTTATTAACTTTTTTGTTCTACACTTTTTGTTAAAAGACTAATGATGAGAATTATGAAAAAAATATCGAACTTGGACCATATCTAACTAATGGGAGATATTCACCCAAGGAAAAAAAAAAAAAAAACAAGTTTTCTAAATAATAAGGTGCCGTTTGGTAACACTTACGTTTTTAGTTTTCTGTTTATATTTGCAAAAATTTTAAAAATTCAAATAAAAACTTGTTTGGTAAAATTTTTAATTTATAAATTAGTGATCTCAGTTTATAAATTTGGCTAAAAAATGAAAACACAAAAAATGTGTTTCCATTTTGAGTTTTCAGTTTTTTTTTTTTTACCACCCAACACTAGCTATCACCCGCCACCATTTTCTACCACCATCTTCCGCCACCACCATCCACCACCGGCCATCGCCACCCACCAGTTACCACCACCCACCACCCACCTGCCACCCACTCGCCACCACCACCCACCCCTCGCCACCACCACCACTACCACCCACCTGCCATCCACCCGCCACCGCCCACCACCCACCACTACCATCTACCGCCCGCCACCACCACTTGCCACCTACTTGCCACCACCACTCACCAGCCACCTGCCACCACCATCCACCACCAGCCACCTGTCACCCATCCGCCGCCACCACCACCCACCACCCACCACCACCACCACCATTACCACCACCATCACCCATCACCCACTCGCCACCCACCACCCACCACCTACCACCCGCTACCATGACCCACCTACCCACCACCCGCCACCACCCACCTGCCACCACCACCCACCACCCACGACTCGCCACCGTCACCCACCCACCCACCCACCACCATCCGCTACCGTCACCCACCCACACCCATCACCACCACCACCCGCCACTACCACTCAGCCGCCACCACTACCCACCTGCCACCACCATCCACCACCTGCCATCACCAGCCACCCACTACCACTAGCCACCAGCCACCCACCTGCCACCACCACCCACCACCCACCATCACCCACCAGCCACCCGCAACCCACCTGCCACTACTCACTACCACCACCACCCACTCGCTACCACCTACCACCCGCCACCGTCACCCACCCACCCACCCACCCGCCACCACCACTCACCCACCCACCACCACTACCACCACTCGCCACCTACCCGCCACCACCCACTACCCACCTGCCACCACCACCCACCACCCGCCACCACCACCACCACTACTACCCACTCGCTACCACCCGCCACTGTCACCTACCCACCCTCCCACCACCCACCCACCCGCCACCACCCACTACTACCCGCCATCCGCCACCCACCTGCCACCGCCACCCACTCGCTACCACCCACCACCCGCCACCGTCACCCACCCACCCACCACCACCACCCACCTGCCACCACCAGCTACCCACCACCCACCGTCACTATTTTCCACCACCGTCTTCCGCCGCCGCTTGCCATTTCTCACTCTTTTTTATATTTTAATTTTTTTTTAAATATTTTGTCAATTACCAAACGCGTTTGTAGTTTATGTTTTTCTAAAAATAAACAAAAACCAATTTATAAAATTTTTGTAAATATAAACGTTACCAAACATACCCTAAGGAAAGAGGGCTCTAGTTTGATATCCTCAAGGTTGAAAAGAAAAAAAATAAAAATAAAAACTAGTTTACCTTTCCTTTCCCTTCCCTTCCCTTCCCTAACATGATACATTTCATCGACTGGTTTTAACAAACTATTTTTATTTTTTGGAAAAAAAGGAATTGATTTGATGAAAATAAATAACAAAAAGATATTTTCACCTGAAAAAAACGAAAATCATATGAAATGAATAAATATCTTTGTTTTTTTCAATTTTTTCTTTTTGATTTGATTCATATAAGATCAAATACAATACATAATCAATACAAAGAAACTCTTGAAGTGGGAGGGAAAATCCCAATAAATTTTTCACAATTTTTTTTTTTTGATTTGATTCATATAAGATTAAATACAACACATAATCAATACAAAGAAACTCCCAAAGTAGGTGAGAAAATCCCAATAAATACACGGGAACACATGTGAAGAGATTTGAATCACTAACTGTGCAAAAGTCGTGACTAATCGAACTAGTGCCATTGGTTTTTTTCACTTTTTTCAAAATCTGGTTTTAGTTTTATATATATATATATAAGTAAAAAAATAAAAAAAACAGAAAATATATTTTAAAAACAAAATCAAACAGAATGAGTCCGGTTGTTTTTTGGGTGCCATTCATTTTTATTTTTATTTTGTGATAAATTAGATAAATTAAATTAAATAGGTTATAAATATCTCATCAATTTGTTTTTGTGTGTGAATGATATACACGAAAAATTATAAAAAAAATATAAACGGTTTAAATTATAAAAATAAAACCATTTGTTCAAAAAAAAAAAAAAAAAAAAAAACCCGTAATAAGTCTCACAAGCCCGAACTGCAGGGAGCCCAGTCCTAAAAAAAGGGTAAATTACACTTACAACTCCTGAGATTTGGGTTTAATAAATATTACTTCCTGACGTTTAGAAAATTACACTAACTCTCATATCATTGTAATTATTTAGACGGAATGAAGACATTGAACTCATGCACTCTCTCTTTTCTTGCTTTGCTTTACTGCCTTTTTTTTTTTCCCTTTTCTTTTGTTTTATTTTTTTTCAATGTAATTTCCTTTTTTTTAAACTAGAAATTGTTATTTTTTATATATACAGGGGGTTTGTAAAATGAGACTATTAGTCACAGAGGTGAAAATGTAATCTTCAAAACGTCAAGGGGTGGAATGTAATTAGATCAAATCTCAGAAGGTGTCAATGTAATTTATCCTAAAAAAATAGAGAGATAGATATAGAGAAGAGAAAACATATATATATATATATATATATGGAGAGAGGCCAACCTGCAAACTTTTTGTATTCTCCAAGTAGCTGGAATTAGATTTGGTAACTCCAACTAGAAAGAATATCAACTGCGCCAAAAAAGTTTGCAGGTTTGTCTCTCCATCTCTGTCTCTCTTTCTGTGAGCTTTTATTATATTTCTTACCAAATTAGCTGCTAATTAATTATAATATATATATACATATATGAAGATAAGATGATCAGGGCGAAACAAAAGCACTCGTTCTGTTGGATTATGCATTCAAGATATATTTTCTGATTTTTTTTTATATTTTAAATACTAAAAACTAGTTTTTAAAAAAAGTGAAAAAAAAATGGAAGACATTTATTCTCTTTAATTAGCCAGATATGGTCTAAGTTCTTCTTTTAGGTGTCGTTCTAAGCGAAATCATTTACCATTTAATTTCACTAGGCTTCTTCATAGGGTTGTTCATTTCTTTTTTATTTTGTTTTTGTTTTTGTTTTTGGGTCTATATATGTGTTTTTTTTTTTTTGTCAAAAAAATAAAATAAAAATCAAAGAGTTGTTTGCTAACTCGTGTAATTAAATATGTTCATAACTGTGATATGCTTTAATTTAAGTTGTAGCCATGGCTGGGGATAGTTGTAGATATGTAGAGTTTACCCGACAATAATTGGGTTTAAAGTAACTCTACCCTCGAAGTGATCCAACTTGATGAGAATTTTATCTTACCCTCAACATCCACCAGTGCTCCATCCAACTTCATGATTTTGTTCTCGGACCACACCAATCCCTTCTTTCCCTTTTGTGCAACACGGTGTGGTCATATCAGATCAGATTTCTCGAACAAAGTAAAATGATAAAATTAGGCAAGTAAATTATTGTTTTTTGGAGTTGAACATAAAACCTTCAGATTTAAGGTTGATTAATGATGTGATGGGCTTAGCATTATTATTGTCTCAAGAGACACCTGAATAGCTGCCTATTTACCAAATGTCTTTTCCTTTGCTTCAGTGATTAAAGGGTAGCTCAAATGCACAAAACTTCCATTAAAGCAGGGTTAGAGAATAATAAGATATATGCAGTCCTACCTTAATTCTTAGATAGGCTATTTTTGTAATTCAAACTCGTGTCACCAAAGATAGTAACTGCAAGCTTTCTTTCAGTAACCATTTCACAAGAAATAAAATCTTCTAAGAACTAGTTATATATATCAAGAAAAATAATGTACAGTCTTAATTTATTCTAAATGTTAATCTTATTATAGGAATTGAAACGAGAGCAAACATTTAGTTTGTCTGGTTTTAAGTTTTTAAATAGGGGAAATTTTAATGTAGTGTTGGTTTTGAAAAAAAAAAAAAATTACAAATAAATAGTAAACTTTATAAATATTAATAATTAAAATCATAAACTTTTTCATCAATTTGTAATTATTTTTTTTACAACATTACTGATTAGTAATTTCCCCTTTTAAATATTGGTTTTAAATTTTATGTTTTTCATTTTTCGTGTTTCATTATTTTTAGTGAATTTTTTTAATATTTTAGTTAATTTTTGTATTAAAAAGATTAGATGCACCTAAAAATAAAAAATATAATTTTTTTTTTTTTGTATTTAGTGAGTTTTTTAAATATCTTTTCACAAATATTTTACTTTTTAAGTGCATCAAAATTAGATGCATATAAAAAAATAATTAAAATATTTAAAAATTTTACTAAGATAAAAAATAAATAAATAAACTCAAACCATATTTGAAAACTTAAAACCAAACAAAGTGAATATTCTTTTTAAAAGAAAAAATTGTGTTTAAATTTTTTACCCCAAGAGCATCGCCAACGAACTTTTTAAAAGAGAGTTATTAGTTATTATAGCTAACATAATCATATTTTACTCCTTTCAACAGATAACCTATTATATTTGCTCTGAACAAAAAACGTTTGATCTATTATAATAGTTAT
Organism: Camellia granthamiana; assembly: GCA_036172215.1. Lineage (NCBI taxonomy): Eukaryota > Viridiplantae > Streptophyta > Magnoliopsida > Ericales > Theaceae > Camellia > Camellia granthamiana. The sequence continues at coordinate 338,569 of JAXFYN010000051.1, read as the reverse complement.
TGTAATAAAACTTTTCTAAAGAATCTCTAAGGGACTCTTTAAATGAGACCTGTTAACTATTATAACTATCGTCATCATACTTTTGTCACTCTAATGAACTAACTATTACAGCAAGTATTTTGACAAAATTCTTCAAGGTTAACTACATTTGAATAGTATTGGAGACTCTTTAAACAATTTGTGTATATAAATAGATAAAATAAAGAGTAACGTTGGAGTATATAAATAAAAAATAAATTAGACAAAATAAAGAATATATCTTTTATATATTTTAGTGAGTAGAAAATGAAAAGTATAGTTGGAATTGCCCTAAATTAGGTACATTTGGTGAGTCTTATAAGACTCTTTAAATAATTTTTGTAGATAGATACATAGATAAAATAAAGAATAAAGTTGAAATACATAAATAAAAATTATTTTTTATTTATAGTTTAACCAGCAAAAAATGAAAGGGTAGCTCAAATGCACAAAACTTCAATTAAAGTAGGGTTGGAGAATTATAAGATATATGCAGTCCTACTTTAATTCTTAGGGAGGCTATTTTTGTGACTCAAGCTCGTGTCACCAAAGATAGTAACCGCAAGCTTTCCTTCAATAACTATTTCACAAGAAATAAAATCTTCTAAGAATTAGTTATTAACAACCTTTCTTATCTTTTTATTACAGTGAAAATCATATTGTGTTAATTGTGTTCATGTCATGTTATCTCAAATTTGTGTTAGAATTCTTTCAATACTAATTCAACATGTGTGGTGTCATTTTGGATTGCTATCATGTTAATGTGTCATGTCAAAATTCTAGTCCTTAGTTAAAATATGAAGTGTATTAACTTTTGTTTATCTCATAATTAAATTAATCTCTGTTAAATGAAATTATTCATAACAGTATTTAAATTTTGGAGATATTTATCAATAAATCCCATCTCACAAATAAGTACTCTAATTAGTCTCAAGTTTTTTCTATTGATCTGTTAAGTCATGTTAGTTGAAAGTTTCTTTTCATATGGTTTTATTTTCGATTTTGGTAGTGTTTTGATAGATGGCAATACCCTTTTATTAATGTGACAGTGTGACATGTATGATGTGACACTTTAAAAATAAAAAAAAAATTTTAATGTACTTTTTCTAAATGTAACATGTGACACTAAAAAACCAAAAACTCCTTAATATACTTTTTTCAGATGTAACATGTGACACTTTATCGTGGCGGGTATGATGTGACACGGAAAAAAAATTCGGTAGTGTATTTTTTCCAAATGTAACACTGCAACATAGCGAGTATGATGTGACACTTAAAAAAATTTCTTAATGTACTTTTTTTAAATGTAACATGTGACGCTCCAACGTAGTAAGTATGATACGACACTAAAAAACATTTTAGTATACTTTTTTTTTTCAAATATAACACTCTAACATTGCCGGCAAATGAGTATTACACATCTAAAAGAATTAAATGGATCATAAGAAAAAAATATGAGATTATATGGATCACAAGTTCAAACTATAAGACTTATTGGTCAATTTCTCTTAATTTTGACACAATTTTTGTTTATCCAATTTCAGAAAACTAAAACTTAATTATTTAATATTTTTGTTTACTGCAATAATAAATATTATACACTTGTCGATCTTTTTATTTTTATATTCCAATTTCCAACTAAATTTGATTAGTCACATCAACACTGATTTCCTTATTTTTATAATTATAAAAATTGTGCCAACTCATGGAATCAGGTTCGTTTATTAACACTTTCAAGACCAATCACTTATAAAAAATTATTTGGTGATTTCGGTATATTGTTCAATACCCTTAGAAGTCACAATTATATAATTTCCTACATTTATGAATGAGTCCTGCCTAATCATGTGATATTCAAAAGAGTAAGACCATTAAATAACTTATCATGAATTACCGAGTACAATTGATCTTGATCATTGGCCCCAATCCGAACATGATAGTGATCTTAAAAAGACATTTTGCGTTTGAGAGGCTAATAGATTTTACATAATAACAGTTTAAATAGTTTTCTAAATTTATAATTTGGTGCTAAATCTAAAACGATGCCTATCTTGTTGCCAGATAACCGCACAAAACCATAAATTTAAATCACAAGAATGGAAGGTTTTGGAACACCAAGACAGGGAACTAGTAGCGGAAATGGCGATGCTTCAATTGATATAGAGGGACTAGTAGTGAAATCTATTAGCAAAAAGTTAGATAAGTTGTCTTGCCCATCCACTGGATGTTGTATATATAAAGTTCCGAACAAACTTAAAAAAATCAATGAAGAGGCCTATACTCCTCTCAGAGTCTCAATTGGGCCACTTCACCATGGCAAAAAAAGCTTAGAAGACATGGAAGAACACAAGTTGAGGTACTTCAAGGATTTCAAGCAGCGGTGTCAAAAGAGTTTGACGGAATTAGTCCAGTTTATGGTGGAAAAGGAAGAAAGAATCAGCGGATGTTATGCAGAGACAATCAGCCTCGAAAGTGACATTTTTTTGGAAATTATTCTTGTGGATGCTGCCTTCATCATTGAAGTCCTATTAAAAATCTGGTTTAATCATCAAATAGATCCAAATGATCGTATATTTGGGAAACCATGGATGATTAATGATATAAGGTATGACTTGTTACTCCTTGAAAATCAACTTCCATTTTTTGTTCTCCAAGATCTTTTCAAATTGACCCGCATACAGGTGGCCTTTCAATTTAACCGAAATGCCTTGCTTGACTCCTTCAGTTATCTCACCCTTAGCTGGTTTATGTCTAGCAAAACAATACAAGAATATCCAGTTCTAGAGCATATCAACCCTTCAAACATAAAACATCTTCTTGATTTTCTAAGAATTTGTCTCATGCCAAGGGAAATATTGCAACAGAATCAAAGGAAATTTGAATTCATACCAACTGCAACAGAGCTTCATGCGGCTGGAGTGAAGTTTAAGGTAAATTCAAGCAAAAGCTTATTTGACATAAGATTTAGCGGCAATGTTTTGGAAATGCCAAAGAAAAAAATAGTTGATTCGACAGAATGTTTGCTAAGAAAAATTATTGCCTATGAACAATGTCATTGTGATTTTAAGTTAATGCTTGATTATACGGTGCTCATGGACCACCTCATCAACACAAAAAAGGATGTCGAGTTACTTTTTAAAGCCAAAGTTATTGAGAATTGGTTAGGTGACAACAATGATGTGGCAAATCTCTTTAACGGGCTTGGCAAAGAAGTTATCTTCAACAGTGATGCATATCATTTTGCTAAACTTCATAAAGAGTTAAATGACTACTGCAAAATTCGTAGACACGAGTGGAAGGCAACCTTTTGGCAGAACTACTTCAATAATCCCTGGCGGGTCTTATCTATTTTTGCGGCTGCTATTCTTCTCGGACTCACCTTCATACAATCATTATGTTCTCTAGTATCTTGTCATAAGTGATAGATGGATAATTAAGATTTTAATATGCTTGCAATGTGTTGTACCCTTTTTTTCTTTAATTCTCTCCACCATCACATTTAACTGTGGTTTTTGTTGATGCTCGGACTTGGTTCCAAATACCACTTTGATTAACTATCTATCATTACTTTTAATTTACTTGCCAACCCTTGAATGATAGTAGTGGTACAAACACAATGAGTACTTATTCAATAGTGTTGGAGTACTTTTTGACATTGATTACATGATATTTTAAACTAATCATATAGTTGAAAATTTTACTAAATGTAATATGTTGACTCACATTTGTTAAGTTGTTACGAGACAATAGAGGGATGACTCAATATGTTGTGTTTGAGTCATGAATTTTGAAAGGAAAATGAGAAGGAAAAGGAAAAGAGAAAGGAAGAAAATAGAAAAGAAAATTTTAATTTATATATTTTATTCACATTTTTCTCATATTTTCTCTGTTTATACTCAAATCACTATCTAAATTCATGATTAAAGTACAACCTTAGTGTGCATTGAGATTTCATATTGATTGAGAATATCACGTAAACAATGTCATATGATACTCTAGGAATATCGAATAATTTTTTCAAACGAAATATATTTTTACACCAAATTATATGGTTAATTGTAATTAATTCCATCATTTCAAAATAAAATACTCCTTATTTGGACTCATAATAAAGGGTAAATGACAAATACATCCCTGAAGTTTGCTTAAAATATGATTAGCCCCCTGTAATTTTAGAAATTACATCCCGCCTTCTAAAACTCTAATTTCATAACAAATGATCATTTTTATTAATGAATCATCAAGTCAATTAATAGTTATTAATGAAGTCAAAAAATTATTTCAATGAATAATTTAGGTAATTTTATTATTACATAGGAGAGAACAATTAGATATTTTATTTTTTAAAGTTAATTTTATTAAATAATTTTTTTTTTTGATAAAGTGATATTTGTATTTTTCAAATCACAAATGACAATCTGTATTTTAAACAAATTTCAGAATGTGTATTTATAATTTACCCTAATAAGAAAAAAAGCCCACTGGCGTATCATTCTACATAAGATTTTTATATTATGAAATTTTTGTTTGAATATTGTACCATTTTCATTAAAAAAAAATTGTCAAAATTTAAACAATAAAGCATTTTGTTGACGTGTCCACAAATTAACTTGAACACCGGATTAAAAAAAAAATATTTATGACTGGTCATCCTGCTCTTAACAACTGTCTTAGTTTTGAGGACATTAACGGTAATCCAACAGTTGGACAATTTTTTTGATCTCATTTTCTTACTCAATTTAATTGGGTATCTTGATAAATATCATGTCAACTTTACTGAACAAAACTGTGATTCAAATAATAAATTGATAATAAGATTACAAATTCAGAATTATCTATATAATAAGATTACAAATTCAGAATTATCTACTCAGAATTTATTCAGAAAAAAAGTTTAATGATTAAAATTCATTTCACTCATGAATCCTACATTTCATCAATTTAATCTTCACTACACATAATCATTCTAGGTAAATTCAGACCCCGCAAATATGGGACCCTAACTTTTTTATTATCTATAATAATCATATTTATAATAATCTTACAATGATTTAAATAGATAGTTTAAAGTCAAATTACAATTAATGGTGACTTAAGTAGAGAGTTTAAGTCAAAATCATTATCCTTACAAAAATCTTGATTATTGAGGAGAATTTTATTCCTTAGAGATTGACTTCTCTTCCATTTACTCTAGTCTAGTTAAGTTTATTTAGTTTATCATAAGTTTTATTTTAATGATTTGAGACGTTTATTTTATAAATTTTTGTGCAAATCATTTACATATTGATATGATAATCGTAATCACATAATTCTGTTAGTTTTCTCATCTGTTTGTTCTAAAGAAAAATAATTGCACAAATGATGACGTAAAAAATAATGTGAGTGTGCTAGTATCAAATTGCGATCCAATGTGAGCAATGTGTTCAATCTTATTCAATCTAATTTATTCACCCTAAAGAGAATATATATATATATAAATCTAACTTCAAACAAAAGCTGGTGATGAAAAGAACATCATCGAAGTTCTTTCTTTGTCTCAATAAAGAGAATTTCACTATTTTTTATATGGTTATTAGTGTGTGTAGAACTCATATAAAAAGATGATTAAATACACTATTCCATTAATGAGTGGAAGTGGCTACATGATTAAATAAGCTGATAATCTTCTCTGGCACGTATCCCATGATCGTCTTCGTGATGCTGCCCATTCTCTTCCTTTGCTGATTATTGGTGCTATATTCTTACTCCGCATTCAGATTCTACCTTTATTTCGTCATGATTCCATAATTCCAGTTAATTCGGCCTTAACTGATATGCTGTGTTAGTAATCCTGACATTAGTCACCGGGAAGCTTTTAGCACAGCCGCAAAAAATGTAAGTTAAACTAAATGCAAGAAATAAATTAATTACCGCAAGTCCACAAAATGCACTTACTAACTCCGCTTAAGCAGCCCCAGAGGTACAATAGTACAAACTACTGCTACTCCAAACCCAACCGTATTAAGAACAATCCCAAATTTATCCGAATTTGGAGTTGGCATATCTGATAAATTTATCTGAATCAAATTTATCCTGATCTAGCTTCTTTGGTTGTTGTTTGATCTTCATTTTCTGATCTCTCTTAGTTCATCTGGGTCTTGTGATTTGAGGGATTCTTAGAGTAGGATCTGGGCCTGTTCTGCCCAGCAATAAGTTTCGCACTCCACCTGTTTGTGAATATGCCTCAGTGAAAACGTAATGGCAAAAATAGGAAATGGCGATTGGATTCCGAAGGAGAGATGGAGGGAAGGAGATGGAGACCAAGGCAAGGGTGTTAAGTTTGGTCTGTTCACCGTTTTTGTGGACAACTTACCTTCAGCTATGGTTGCCAAAACGCTGTTCAAGCTCTTCTCACAGTTTGGCATTGTCAAGGAAGTCTTCATTCCGCTCAAAAGAAGGACTGTGTCTAAATCTAGATTTGGATTTGTGAGATTCAATTGCCCTGTTGCAGCAGACATTGCCATCCAAAAAGGAAATGGGCTGCTGGTAGAAAAAATGGTGCTTGAAGTTAAGAAAGCTACCAAGTCCAGAAGCATCAGATTTGAGCTGAGTAGGAGAGAATCCCATTCTACCAGCAGACCTCCTAATCCTATCAGTTACAAGGCTCAAGTTCCATGTTCAGGCCAAAGATCATTCGTCGAAGTATTGAAAGGGGTTACACCCACTGTGGCTAGGAAAGAAAGCTTGTCCATAAAAGCCAATGAAGAGGATCTTGGATGGCTCCATGGTAGTGTAATAGTCAGATTTAATTCTGAATTTTCTACTGTTAATATTGGTAATATCTTGAAGGAGAAAGGCTTGGATCATGTAATGGTTAGGAAAGGGGGTGGTCGAGATCTAGTCCTAACATTTAAATCTCAAGAGGAACTGAAATCAAATCTTTGCAATATCAAAGAATGGTTTAAGGAATGGAGTCAGTTTGTGATGGAATGGAAGCCAGGAATTTTTCTCGCACAAGAAAGATGTGTGTGGTTGAGGTGTTATGGTATCCCCTTAAACCTTTGGAATAGAGGTACTATCAACAACATTGGAAGCATGTGGGGTACTGTCCTCAGCTTGGATGGTGATTTTTGTCAACCTAAATCCTTCTCCCACACCAGAATCCGAGTGGCTACATCTTGTATGGAATTCATTAACAAAACTATTTCTTTGGACTGCAAGGGTATATTACACCCCATTCTCGTGTGTGAAGATCTTTCAGCAGAATCTAGTAACTTCAAAGGAAATGGGTTGGAAGAGTGCAACTCTAACGAAATCTGTGGCAGTGTTATGGAAAGATCAAGTCCAGAGGAGTGTTTTAGGGAGAAGGAGTCAGACCATGAGATGCAGGTAAACCCAGTCGTTGAGGAGCCAAAGTGGGATAAAGGGTTCATCAGAGAAGAGGAAGTATGCACCAAGGAGCCAGATCAGAGGATAGGGTATAATGATTGTCATTTGGGCGAGGAGGTAAACACAGTTATTGAGGAGACTATATTGGAGGAGTCAGTGCGCAGTCCAAATGTTAGTGTTGAGCAAGTATCTACTCCTGGTTTCATCAAAAGCTTCAGTGGATCTCGCGATGGAAGTGGTCTTGGTATCAATCTTGAAGTGGATTTGTCACAAGCTCTTAGTAAGAATCTAAATAGGAAGGGTCTATTGAGCCTTAATCAGTCGGGCTTAGTTAGGCAACCGACTTCTGTCCCAAAACTCCCGCGAAATGACAAGAGGAGAAGAAAGAAGAAGGTTCAGCTAGAGGGGTTCACCAGCTTTGCTAGACTCCATGGGCAGAAAGCTGCAGCAGTCAGCAAGCACACTTCAAAGTCTGTCATTTTCAGACCAGCAGCAGCTATGATTGCTCGTTCAGATCTGTCGGAGGATATTACTAGTCCGAACAACCTCCTCCTCAATGAAGCTAAAGCCACTATACAATTAGGTAAATCTCTTGGCATCAATTTCAATGGGGAAGAAGATGATGTACTAAACAAGATTATTGAGCTAGAGCTAAAGGACAAAGAGAGATCCAAACAGGAGGGTTGTTAGCTAGTTTTTGGGTTTTGGCTTCAAGTGTTTGTGGTTTCAAGTGTTTTGGCTTATAGTGTTAGTGGTCTTGTGAGCTAGTGTTGGTTTCTCACCAACACTATGCTCGGTTTCTTTTCTTATCCTCCCCTCTTTCTCTTCTTTGTTGATGTTTTCTCATATGTAATGTATGGTTCTTCATCAAATAAAGATTTTCTTTGCTGATAAAAAAAAAAAAAAAAAAAAAAAAAAAAAAAAAACTGATATGCTGTGTTTTCATAACAATTTGCCACATGTCTATTTCCCATGCTTTTAGAGATCACCTCACTAGCATATTAGCTGATATAATGGGTTTGAGTATCAAGAAATTCTAGAAGTTGGACATGTCACACATTATGGGTAGATCCTCCTTTCTATTTTATAACTGCCTGGTGGTTATGGCTAAGAGAAATTAGGGACTGCTCCACAACCACTTCTTGAAAGTTAAGAACCTTTAATCGTTGAGTTGACCAAGTCTACTCCTTCGTGGTAACCCATAGATGGATTGAGGCACGCGCCTCACGGGTCGACACACCCATTATTTGGACGTGGCAGGTTGACAGCTTCTCATCCTTCAAAATTTAATTCCACATGCGACCTCTAATTGGCTATGCCAAATAAGGTACAAACATCATCCAAAAAAAAAATAATAATCTATTCTAAAATTTCAAAGTAAGTGTGGGACTATAATTATCATATCAATGAAGTTTTCTTATGTCTAATTTACACATAGAGACCTAGAAAATGAACTATTAGGATTTCTAAAATGAGATGAATTCTCCCGTAAGCGGAAGTGGAACGGACTTCTATACTTTTGGAGTAGCCATTCCATTTCTTTTATTTTATTTTCTATAATTTTGATTGCATCAATTTTACCCATAAATTTGTCGTACCTTGATACTGTTAAATTTAGTCCAATTCATACGTTCATTTGAAAATTAAATTGAATTCAAATGGCGAAGTAGTCCATTCACTCTTCTCAAAATGGTTTAGGGGTTGAATCCAACGTGAAATTGTTTATTCCCTTGAGGATAAACCATTTTGTCAATAATTTTTGTTTAATTTCTTAACATATGATGCCCATTGAACTAAATTGATATAATTTTAAAAAATAAATGACAAAATTGATACAATTCAAAAACTATATATACTAAAATGACACAATAAAACAAATTAGAAGGACTCTTTTATATGTAACTATTGTTTTACTTGATGTTTATACACATGATTATTAATTAGTGTTAAGGTCTTACCAACTTCTTATATATATATGTCTTTTTTATTTTATCTTTTGTCACTTGCCAATTGGATGATCTACATTACAAGGCTGATTAACAACTGTCATTGACTTCTAGTTCATCCTAAAAAATTACCAGCAACAATTATGCTTACTACTGAAATGATCGAAAAAAGAAGCCAAGGGCATGAAGAAATTGGACTTAGGAAGACATATTTCTTCATTCACATTTTTCCCCTCTTGACAGAAGTAAGGATTCCGGGTTATAGGGCCATCCAATTTTAAATTTCATCGGGCTCAATCTAAAATAAAAAGAAAAGAACCATATTCACACATGCTATCTTGTGTTGGTGAATACATTGAAAGTAGTTATTTTTTTCCAGCACCCCCACACCCCCACACATTTGTGAGAGAGAGGAAGAAGAGAGAGGGGAAAAAAAAAAAACATAATGTGTTGTCACAAATCAATTGGAAGTTGTGGGGGTCCTAAGTATTTTTCTATTTTTTTATGCAAATATGACTATCTAAACTTTTTAATTATTTTGTTTCAAAAATCATGGAAAATTAAAAAAATAAAAAAAAAAAAATCCCCAGAATAACATTAAAATCATGGATTTGGACCCACTATTAAGATGCTCTCTTTTAAGATATTGTCAAAGTTTTAAAAGTAATATGACACATCAGTGAACTCATCATCCATGAATTGAAATGAAGCCATGTCGCCGGTTTGGTTTTCTTCAAACCAGAAATTGGATTTCATATAGTTTGAGTTCTTGGATATTTCAAAATTTGTGATATGTGCAATAATATGGACAAGAAAGATCCTTCATTTAGTCATAATAATGAGGAAATCAGCAGGCCTCTTTTGGCAACATTTAAAAAAGTCAGTTATTGACTTATTGCTTATTTTGGTCTCATTACCTCTCTATTTTTATACACATCTTTTTGTAATAAGGCCAAAAGCTAACTTATAAGTCATACATAAAACAACCAAATTGATGACTTTTGGTATTAGAAAGGTGAATAGTTTTATCAATTTTAAAGCTTAGATGATCCTTTATATTTAAGGGAGTGGTTCATGAATCAAAGATTGAGGGTACACCAAGGCCTTAATTTATTTTTTGATCAGTAAAGAAAAATTATTAATGAATCAAAAGATTAGAATGTGAGAAATCAAATGAAACATGGGAAGCACTAGGGAAGAAAAAACATGACTTCACTTATTATTATTTTTGTTTTGGTTGTCCATCCAAATGAATCTGTATGTGTAATTTTGCCTTTTCTTTCATTATCCCTTTCTTATACAAATTGAGGACCTAAAAATGCAGTAAAGGATTGAATTTAAGGATCCCATTTCCATAAAGAAGCAAAGTACCAAACTTACAAAGAAGCAAAGAACCAACTTTTCTACCTATTCGAAATGTAATCTGATTAAGTTTCTCTATACCATTTTGGCATCTTTCCTCAACATCGATCTCACCTACATTCAATGCCAATCAGTAAAAAACATGAGAAAAAAAGAGAGAAAGAAATAATAAAAAAAAAAAGAAAAAAAGAAAAATGCAAATTGATTATTATTTTTTTTTTTTGATCGGCAAAGAAAAATTTCATTTAACAGCAAGAAATTAAAAGTACAGAAGATGAAATGCATCGAGTGAGATTCGGAAGTATAAAAATACCCCTACTACTGCTACTCGCAATCACACAACCAACCCCTAAGTCTCTCGTTTTTTTTTAAAAAAAAAAGTTAAGAAGAACTTAACTAAAACAAAAGAAATTAAAATACATGAATCACCACACATTCAATCTACCAAACCACCGAAACCAAACTAAATAAACAACTAAACTAAAACCCAACTAAATACCCACGCACTCTACCCTTCTTCACGCCAGCTGCACGCACGCATGCCAAACCCACGCACGCCACCCTGCTACTCGCCACCCTACTTCTCACCCATTCCCACGCCTGCTGCACACCAGCTGTATACACCTATGCAGCTTCAACTCCCAACGACCACAGCTACACCCCACGGCTGACAACTCCCAAAGCCCAAACCTGCTGCACGCAAGCTGCTACTGCTATTCCCCAACCTGCTGCTCGCCCCTCTGCACCTACCAAGGATGATCGCTGGCCGGAAACACTCCATAGCCACCATCTCCATGGCTGGAAAAAACTCATTCGCCAACACCCAGCAGAAACCAAGCTGCTATACTCCCAGAACCTCCTAAAGCCCAGCAGAAACCCACAACCGAGACCACTCCAAACTCCAAACAACAGCATGGTCACCACGCCAACACCCACTTCCACAGTCGGAAACTTGTGTTCTGATTCAAAACTCCAAACTACACCTAAGCAGCTTACACCTCTGATTCACCACGCCACCAAAACCACAACAACGAAGCACCGCCGAGACACCACCAATCATCTGGATGAAACTCACCCCTCAAACTCCCACTCGAAAAGGAGCGCACGAATGAAAACTTAGACAGATCTGGATCAACTACAACACCCTCGTTCCCTCCAAACAAAAGCACCGAAGCAACTCCAAGATCCGAAACCGAGCTCATCCCTCAAACTCCAACCCGCAAAAGAGCGCCCGAATGAAGCTCCAACCAGGTCTGGCCATCCTCTAAACCGGTCCAAAACCGACCTCCTTCACTGATATGACCCTAAAAACAAGCACTCCCTGAAGATACCAAAAAATCAGACCAAAGCACCCCCTGAAGAAACCAAAAAGAACACCAAAATGGAAAGAAAATGTGGGAATCAAGTTTATTGAAGGCAGAAAACCGCACACAAACACAAAAGAGAGCTGGGCCAGCCGACCGCCATAGCCAACGGCGGCGGTCGGCCGGCCAAAAGTGAGGCCCGGGAGCGGAGGTTTTTAGAAAGAGAGACCGTTAACTTTCATTTCAAGAAATTAAAAGTTTGGACATAAACTACGCAGCCAAAACAATTATGACGGTTCAAAAATGCAAATTGATTATTATATGCTGTCTTTGGGAGGCACATGTTTAGATTTGGCATTTTAATTTTGTGGTCAAAACACATGCAACTCTAAATCAAGAAAATTTATGAAAAAAAATTAAAAAACAATATCCTTTTATACCAACATAATACTATTATTATTAACTAAATATTCTCTATCTACATAGTTAGATATGAAATATGATTAAGCATACTAGCATGTCTGAATTAATTTTCCGAAAATAGGAATTTCCTCTATCTTCTTAAGTTAAACATTTGAAATTGTGCTTGATACTTCCACATGATATAAAATAGCATTTATGATAAACTCAATATTGAAATGTCAAGTGTGATGTTTTTATTTATTTTTTAATACATATGATCAAGCAACTAGCTAAAAAATCATTTTTCATTCTATTACGCAGTTGGGTTTTAGTGAATTTCATCGCTAAAAATACACATTCCAATGTTTACTTGAAACATGTAAAATTAATAGAAGACAAATTAATTTATCAATAATAATAACATATATAACTCGTTTCAATAATCACTATCAAATTTGATGAATTATTTTCCAAAATATAATGTCAAACACAGTCAATTTTTCATTGGCAGATAAACAAGCAAGAATGGATGATGAAACAAGGAGAATCAACAAATTAAAGTTTGATGTATAAGAAAAAGTAAATGACACCACACAGGGCAAAAATGAAGAACACTAAATTATATTGGTACTTCTTATATTTTGTCCCTTATGTCATTTTGATTATTACATTTTAAATTTACTCACTCAACCAATTCAGTGATCATTTTTTGTCAAAAATAGAAACGGTATTATCAATTGAACCAAATTGATGCAAACCGAGTTTAGCAAACTTATAATCTTTCCCCTAAAAGTATGACACATGCAACTTATGTGTGTATTTTTCATTCAAAAATATTAACAATTGTAATCAATTGAATTAAATTGAAACAAAGTTATAAATTCAGGTTTAAATCGAATCAATTAAAATTATAGAGATCAAAATAATACAATAAACAAAATACAGGGACTACTTACATAATTCCCCAAAGAAAACGATAACAAACAAGCGCATTAGAATAATAAATACTATATAATTAATAGCACACATAGAAAACTAGGGTATGCCCTAAGGAAAAAGCATACCAAAACAGAGAAAGAGGACAATCAAACACTTTGTTCCGAAAAAAAAAAAGGACAACCAAACTTTGTTCAAAAAAGAAAAAAAAGGACAACCAAACACAACACATGAAAAATAAAACTCAAAACTGATATCTCATAAAAATAACTCACAAATGACAAAATAAAACAATAGTAGAAACCAAGAATCAGACTGTATAGCCACTCACAACCTTTGTTAACCCCTTGTGCTAGCCAATGCATGATCCACTCTAGTCCTAAATGAGCAAATTTGATAAATATAATTTTTTTGAACTTTATTGAGAAGTTGGTAAAGAAAAAATTAAATTAAAAAATAGATCTTCTATATATTAAAACTAACTTGGCAATTTTTTTTTTATATTAATAAAACTCAATTTGAAAAAGAAAATGTTTGACACTCAAAAAATTCTTACTTTTGACCCACACAGAGATAGTATAATCAGTGTCAACTTTTGATTAGTTACACACTCAATGATATAAGGCTTACCTTTCTTATTATATCATTGTGAGTGAATTTATGGATTTAAAACGTAGGTCTCTAACATTACTCATTAAAAAATTACGTTCAAAAGTTTGTCCAATAATTAATTTAGGGGTGCCAACCCTTTACATTGCTTTGAAATTTTGTCCTATAAGAAACTGTAACATTACTACAATGTAGCAGAGATTTTGAATTGTAGTAATTCTAATTTGACATTATGGTTGTGTAGTACTTTTTGTGGTATGAGATTTTAGGTTCTTCTCTTACACAGAAGAGTTTGATGAGTTTGATATATTTTATGATGATTGATTTATTTTTTTCCCATTACGAGAGTTGTATGTGAAAATTAGAAGTTGTTGGGCTTGACTTAGTGGGTTTAGTGGATTGGTTGTTAAATTTTATTGACTTTTAACTATTGGCAGTTAGTGGCCTATTTGATTATGTAAATATTTTTCAGAATGTAATTAATCTCCTATCTATTGGTAAGGGAAAAAAAAAAAAAAAAAAAAAAAAAAAAAAAAAAAAATCAGGTATGCAAAGCTATGTTATTGGTAGAAATTTGATTGTAAAGACTTGCAAGTGAGGGAGGATTGGATTAAGACAGGGGACTCCACAGGGGAGCTGACCCATCAAGCTATCAAAAATTATTTGAAAAAAATATTTATATTGTTAATATTTTATTTAATATAGCTTAATTCAATTAAAAAGTTAAGTGATCTCATCAAATAGGGATCGATATTCATTATACACCTATTGTTTCAGAAGTTTTAAATTACTCTGTTTGAGTTTTTTTTTTTTTTTTTTTCATTATTTATTTATTTTTATCTTTAGTCAACTTTTTAAATATTTTAAGAATTTTCTTTTAATAAATTTTTTAGATCCACTTAATCTAGTGCATTTAAAAAAAATTGTGAAAAAATATTTTAAAAAATTACTAAATAAGAAACAGAGAAAATTGGTGAAAAGTCTATTTTAAAAAGGGTGCAAGGTATTAGGTCCCATGAGTATTTTTCTTTGGTAAGAAGTACACTCTTTGTGAAGTATTGTTGTGAGAAGTATATTTTTGGAACCGTGCTAGGGAGCTCGAAAATGAGTTCCCCCTAATCCCCCTAATTTATTTTATTTTATTTATTTATTTATTTATTTATTTTTATTTTTTTCAGAAGCAGGGGAAGGAGGAGGAGGAGGAGGAACTGGAGGGGGTCATCAAAATGGAAGGAGGCGGAGGCGGAGGCGGGGCTGGGTAGAGGCTGCGACGGCGGGGCTGGGCAGACGACCGACAGCGGCGACAGGCTGGACGACGACGGCGACGGGCTGGGCTCTCTTCTCTCTCTCTCTCTCTCTCTCTCTCTTTCTCTCTTCTTCTCTCTTTCTCTTCCTCTCCCTCCTTCTGCGTTTTAGGTCGAAATGGAAGAAGAAGAAAAAGAAGGGAAAAAAAAAAATGGCCAAAACGACGTCGTTTTGGCCATTAGGGGGATTCGGGAGGAAGAATTTCGGGGGACAAATCATTTTCTTTTATTATTTTGGAGAACATTTTGTTTCTAATTTTACCCTTTAACCTATCTATTGAAAGTTCATTTTTTTAATCTATCTGTTGAAATTTTTTTATTTGCTCAATTTTTATGAACCTGTCTGTTGAAATATGTTTTATTTGTTCAATTTTTATGAACCTATTTGTTGAAATATTTTTTATTTGTTCAATTTTTTTAATCTATCTATTGAAATTTATCAAGCATATTTCCCATATCTGTTGAAACTCACCAAGCCTATTTTTTCCCTATCTGTTGAAATTTTACCAAATGAATTATCTGTTGAATATCTCCGGCCTACTCAGATCAGTTTCCTTATTTGTTGAATTTTTTTCTTTCTATCTATACAAATTGATTTCACACACACACATACACACACACACACATATATATATAGATTTTTCCTATATTTAATTTTTTACTTTTATCTGTTTAAGGCTTTGGGGGTGTCTGGGAAGTTGGCTATTTGAGTTGGCTTTAATTTTTGGTTATTTTAGTAGCCTAAAATAGTTGTGTTTATTCACCCAAAAAGAAAAAAAAAAAAAAATAGTTTTGAAAAGAGGATTCGATTTTTTTGTAATTGGATATGATATGTTTGAGAGAAAAAGTAAAATGATTATGGGTTTGATTTGATATTTTGTCTAAGCCTATTTTATCTTTTCATGTTATTTTAGCCAAAAGACCAAAAAAATTTATTTCCGAACACCCCATAGTGAGAGTGAGAGAGAGAGAGAGAGAGAGAGAGATTAAAGAGATACTAAGAGAAATCAAGAGAGAGGAATGTGCTTGAGAGAGATAGAGAGGAGAGGAAAGTAGGTGATTTAGAGAGAGAGAGAGAAGGGGGTCGGTGATTGAGAGAGAGAGAGAGAGAGAGGATTTTGATTGAACAGACCCACGTGGATCCCAATGTGTTGTAGAAGTATGTCTTTATGGATATAATAATTTGGAGCGTGAACTCTTAAATCCAAGAAATTTATAATTGGACTTATGGATCGATTGTCCTAAAAAAAATATAAAAATTCACTAAATACTTATTTATTTTATTATTTTTCACAATATTTTATTTTTTAAATATATCTAAGCTAGATACATAAAAAAAATTGAATAAAATTTTAATTTTTTTTAAAGGTAACAAAGCACGAAAAACAAAAAGTTAAACTATTTTGAAAACTCAAAACTAAACAATGTGAATATTGTTCAGTTCTTTTAGAATTTGTAAAATTTAAATTTGTAGAGTGATCTCATTTATAAAAATTCTTGAAGTCACCACCGGATTAAGCATCCCATAAATTGCTTCCACAAATAAGCAAAGAATCACATATTTGTACTGCTGTTGGCGTAGAGAAAGAAAACATACTTTTCATGAAATAAGGTTTAAGAATTATTTATTCTACATAAATTGAGACATGCATAAGCACAGATGGTATAGCACAATGAATTAGTCCTTATTACAAATAAGTGAGCTATTAAATAATAGTAAACAGATTTGTTTCTTTTTGAAAGTCTCTGTTGAAGAAGAAGGATACTAAGGAGAGGTCTTCCTGAAGTCAACATATTGATTTACTGCATATCCTGTAAGTTTTCATCATACTATCCTCTAGTTCTTGTTGAATTTTTTATGCCAATTCCTCTAAATGTTTAAGTTGTTAAAAAGAGGAGTAATTTTATTATTTATATTATATTCTCAACCCACCCTCATGTGGTGGAATTTATTTATTTATTTATTTTTCATAATGAGCAAACATGTGAAAGCATTTTAATTATCAGATGGATAGTGAGGTTCAAATACAGAACCTAAATCATATTAACAAAGAAAGATCCAAGGCATGAATGTCCAACTCTGCTAAAGTAGCTCTGATGCCTATCCAAATTGAGTTGAAGTGATGGTTTTAAAGTATCTGGAATAGATTTCGAAGGAAAGGAAGAATTTTGCAGAGTTGGACCAGATTATCATGGCAAGAATTCACATGATAAGTATCGTAAGCAATGATGCTGCTTCGATTTCTTGATAAAGGAATTTCCTAGCCATGGCGCTCTTTGCTTTTCTTTGAGGGTCAAATTTTACTTGGACGTTGCTTTAGTATGAGTTTAGTATGTTCATTGTAGGATGTTCTGGAATTGCAGTTGGTTTGAAATTCCATTTGATATGGGATTTCTGATAGTGGCTTTTTGCTTTGTAATTCCTTTTGTCGTGGCTTTCAGTTCATTGCTCGTTATTGGTCTTGTTTCTTTTAGGTGACTTTCATGTTGATTGTTTGTGGCTAGGTTGTCATATTTTATTGTTCTGTCAAGTGTTAGGCTTTAGTATAGCTCATGATAAGCTTGGTACATGTGTCAACTTCTTGATATATGTTTCTAAACCGTTATTTTCTAAGATTCTCAATGTAGGGTGATTATTGGGTATTCTTAGAACACGGCCACATGGTACTGTATAATATTATGATTGGGTCAATCAAATACTTGTAATCTTTTTATTTTATCACACTTGTTTCCTAAAAATTAGACAACAAGATTGAATTTGAAAATAGATTATTCCTTTTTTTTTTACAGACAAACACGATAAAATAAAAATACTATTTATAATTTTCCCAAACCTCAGAAGAAGGAAGTGTAATGTACTTTAAAATAAATAAATAAATAACATCCTCCTTTTAGTTATCTCCATCTACCACAATAAAAATGTGGTCATCCAAATTTATTTCAAAATATGGTCACTCAAAAGTAGTGTGCTTTAGAACTTAGGTAAATTACTTGACCTCGCTAAAGGTTTGTCTTAATTACAGGTACCTCCCTTATTGTTTCAAAAATAACACAGGCCTCCCTTACTTTTGAAACTAATATACAAAGACTCCCTTCTGTTACCCATCAGTCCAAATTCAAATAGATTATACTGATGTCATCCATAATCATTCTTCAAATTCCAATGCTACCCTTCAGGGAAGGTAAGTGTAATTTACCAATATATATATAAACACATACATTCCCTCTCTCTTCCCTCTCACTCTCTCTCTCTGATTTGTTTCTCTCCCTCTCACTATCTCTCTTCCATCTCTCTATGCTATCTTCCCCTCTCTCTTTCTCTCATTTCGAAAGTTTCTGTCGCCAACTCAGTGTAGCTTTGTCTCCACCGTCTTCAAATAAGTTTCTGTCGATCAACCCGTAATTTTCTCAAATAAGATTATCAAATTTTCTATTAATTTCATACATTGACTCTACACCAAAGACCACATTCATATGTGTAATTGGTAAATAAAGTAGTGATTTAGTAGAGATTTCTATCATTTGTGTATATTAGTAAAAGTCTATCTCCCACTCTCTCACACTCACAAATTAAGAAAATAAAATTTAGTTAAAATCAAATATTCTTATGATTAATTTCATTCAGTTGATATTAATTTCACTAAATTGAACTTGTAGGGAAATTTTTAAATTTTTTCATACACTTAACATTTTTAAGTAAAAATAAAATTTATTGACAAGACATGTAAACATGATATCATAATATGAAATAATAAATGGATTGGATTAAAGCATCTTCAATTCTTCACCAATATTGCATCAAATTTAAATTTGATAAAATAAAATCAAAAAATTAGTTTAAAAAAAAGTCAAATATCGTTTCATCACACTTATATTCTTTCATTTCTAGCAAAAGTCTATTCAATATATTCTTGGCTTAAAAAAGAAAACAAAACAAAACAAAAGTCTATTCAATATATCCTTTAATTTTTTTTTGCTTTAGGCCTCACTTGTGGTTGAGCCGGCCCTGTAGGTTGAAGCTTTTCTCAATTTCTCCTTCATCGACCACAATTAATGCATGCATAAGGGCAACATTGAGCTGATTTTGTATTCTTTTGTCTTTCTAATAGTTGTCATTACGAAAAGAACGATCGGATGGAAACATTAGACACAGCTGGTAGTGGACTTGAAATGAAAAACTCAAGTTCAAATCATGAGATCAAAGTCACATTGGAAAATTCCATTAGACAAATGTTAAGAAGCTTGCCACCACAGTTGCCTCCTGTTCAGAATTGTATCTGTCGAGTTCCCAGAAAACTTCACCAATTAAATGAAGCGGCCTACACGCCTCAGATGGTTTCTATCGGACCTCTTCATCATGGTGAAGAACACTTGAAAGCGATGGAAGAGAAAAAGAAGAGGATTTTAGATGCATTTCTTTGTGATAAAAAAATTAATTTGGAGGATTGTGTTAAAATGATAAAGAAGTGGGAAACAAAAATCCGGAATTGTTATGCTGAAAGCATTAAGCTTAGCAGTGATGAATTTGTCAAAATGATTCTATTCGATAGCATTTTCATCATTGACGCCATGGTGATGCCCTCGGCCCAGTTGGACTATTTTCTTTTATTAGACTTGCTATTACTTGAAAATCAGCTTCCCTTCTTTGTTCTTGAGGGACTTTTTAACCTAGCCTCACCAAATGCTGATCGTAATTCATTTCTAAAACTTTCAGTGCAGTACTTCAAAAATTGTTGTATCACCGATCACAATCCAGATTTACAGGAAATCACTAGTTCTGATGTACGACATTTTAATGATTTATTGAGGATATATCATGTAGCCTTATCCCGAAGATTAGTGCCAAAAAACAGTGTTGAGTTTGCACGAATTCAAAATGCAACAACACTTCAGAAGACCGGAGTGAAGTTTAAGGTTGGGTCCAACTGCATGCTTAACATACAATTTCATAAAGGAGTGCTGGAAATCCCACAGCTGCGCGTAAATGACAAGACAGAACATATGCTTAGAAACATCATTGCTCTGGAGTGGTATCTTCATCATTGGAATAGTTACATAATTGATTACATTTGCTTCATGGACAACCTTATTGACACCCCTGAAGATGTAGAAATCCTTGAAAAGAATGGAATCTTGTTGAACTGGCTTGGTGACAGATCTGCTGTGTCAAACCTATTTAACAATCTTGCAACAGATGTTCCTATGATGACTTGCAACTACTACTTTTACAGCATTTCCAATGGCTTGAATTTGTATTGCAAGGTTCCTTGGCACGATTGGAAAGCAACATTACAACGAGATTATTTTAGCAGCCCATGGAGAGTTGCTTCAACAGTTGCTGCATTTCTATTACTTGTGCTTACGTTCATACAGACCATTTGCTCTATCATCTCCCTTTGAATTTAAGACACTTATGTTTGTTTGTATGTATTTGAATTCTGCTACTATGTTCTATTATCGTTTGTTTTGACATTCTATTATTTTCAATTGTATGTTCAAGTTGTTTTTCTATGGTTGTATTAATAGAAGTAATAGAATTACTACAAAACGAATTAAGGATTCAATTCTATTGGATATGGGATGTTATAGTATAGCATTATGATTATAATGCTAGCTTTATGCTTTCTAAGCTCTGCCAAATTCTTAAAACCAGTTACCAATTTTACTTTAAAATTGTAACACTAATGTATGGGGAGAAATATTCGTCGTCTTCCATACTCCTTGCTACCAAGCTCATCTCGCTCTGATTGAAGTCCGTCTCACTGCGAACAAAACAAAGGTGAGCTATCCGGCGGGTGATTTACTGAAAAACCTCTCCAACGGCCAAGTTAGCTTTCTTGCCAAAGAAGAAAGAATACAAAGCACTATAGAGAGAGAGAGAGAGAGAGAGAGAGAGAATTGCTAAAGATTGCTTACCTTCCAGAGTCTACTTACGCCTCCTTATCTAGGCTGACCATACAGCCCCAGATTGTATGCGCACTACCTCTGTTGTCCTTTGCTAGACGCGTGGTTGTACTACCCTCTCCATTCTTCACACGCAATGGCGGAGCCAGAAAATTAAATCAGAAGGGGCACTTATTAATTATAATATTAAAATTTTTTACAAAAATATTTCACATAAATTTTTACAATTGACTTTAAGAAAGATCAAAAAAATAATATTATTTGTAACTAATGTATCATGAACAATACAAAAAAAAGTTATGATTCTTAAAATAAATTATATAATGCTAAAGTAAATTTTTTATACAAAAATTGAGTAAAAATTCAATATAATGGTAATACCACATCATCATTGGCATGTGATATCATTAACCAATAATAAAGAAACACATGGAGGGTGAACCTCATATGTCAAATGTAACTAATAATTCAATAAATTATATATCTTCATAGTAAGATTAATTATGGTTGCATGCCAATAATAATAGATATCACCATTAAATTAAAAAAAATTATAAATTTTTCTTATATAATAATATAACTTCTCGTAATATTTTAATTTTCAATCAAAACAATCATTATTGTTCTTATAATTTTAAAAACATTTCACTCTAAAAAATATTTTCTTTATATTTGGTATTAAAAAAAAAAAAAAAGCAGCCCAAAACCCAGGGGGGCACGTGACCCCCTGCCTCCTCTCTAGCTTCGTCCCTGTTCACATGTGTACATGTCAATATTGCCAAATAGTATTGGCCAAACTGCCAAACGTTATTGGCGCACACCAAGAGCGAATTTCTCACCTTTTATCATTGGTCCATGCGGAATGCTCTAACCGAGCCACCACTTGTGGCGCTGAAGCACTAATTTGAAAATCTTTGTATCAAGCTAAACTATGTCAGCTCCCAAATCGGCATCGCATTCGGTCCACATCTCATCAACCTTATCTCTTAGTTCGGTCAGAGATTGGGCGCACCGATCATTATCTCGGCCCACACCGCCGTCCCAATGCACGCTGCTCATCTTTTGTGCCCAACCTATGCAGAGTTTAGCTCGATTGGTAATACAGCCTTGACATGGCTCTTGCAACCGTGAAGCCCAAGGAAGCTCGGCCCAACACCGCGACCGTTGCTAATCTAGACCTGCCCAACACCATATTTTGTGCTTTAGCTCGGTCCATTGCTCGGCATAAACTCCCCTCTCAACTAATATTCTTATGATATTGAATCCTCATATTGCTTTCAACTTTTTCCAGAAAAATTTCAGATTTTGTTTTTCTTTTTTTTTTAAAAAATCTTTTGCTACTCATTTTGTTCCATGCTCAAATGTGGTCCAACCAACCATTTTGATGATTTTTTTTAATCAGAAAAAGAGAATTTACTGTTGAAAGAAGAGATCAATGGTACATAAATAAACTCCTAAAGGAAATTGCATCATGGCCAGATAAAATGCATCCGAATCAGTTTGGCACCCGCAATCCAGCAAAATCATATGTAGTCCCAAAGCAAGCACAAAGTTGGTTAAATTGTGTGCGTACCGGATTCCGCACTAGATGAAAGTGGATCGGGGCTCCGCACTTGGTTGAACTATCCAGGGAGTGGGACTCCTGCCGCAGGGAGCACCGTTAGAGCTGCCCGGTCGGGGTTGGCTGAATAACCCCTTCGGTGTAGGAATTAGTGATCGGAGAAGAAATGTATGTTGAGTGTGATTGGAATAGTTCTGTTCTATTCCGTTCAGTTCAGTTTTGTTCAGCTACCTTCAATGTGAAGTTCATGAAATATATATAGTATTCCTTACTTGCTTCTCAAGGTGGTTTCATGGAGTTTGGATGCTGCCAGGTGTCCTTTTAGTATTGCTCAAGGTGAGGGACCACCTGGTAGTTGCTATTGAATGCATATACTCATTGTAGTCATGCTGATAACAAACCACATTCCTCTGGTTCAATAACTTCCGTGATTCTAGGTGTAGGGGACCAGCTGAGGTGGCAACCTACACATGCTTACACTCACAACCCCCACGTTTCATTGCGAGGTTTCTTTCGTTCGGTACTGATGTGCTTCAGCTCAGTACTAATGTGCCTTAGCTCGGTACTGATGTGCCTTAGCTCGGCCTTTTACAGGATCATTCATGGAGATGGGCTGGTCCATTATCTGTTCGGCCCACAGATTCCGTCTCGCAGCTCGGCCCAATCCAGCACTACGGCTGGACTAGCCTTTCCACTGCAAGTTGGGCCCAAGTGCTTGAGGACTTGGGTTGATTGTTGATCATGAAGTTGGGCTCAACTGGTTTGCCATATACTCATCTGACCCACTTGGATTCGGACTTTAGCGGATTGGGTCGGCCCAAGGCTTGGACCCGACCCATTTCACATTTAGCCCCTTCATTAGCCCCCTAGCTCGCGCTAAGGTTCCCCATGGGGGGGAGCTATTGTCCTGCTCTGCAAGCGTCGCGTTGTTTCGGTTCTCTCCCAGTTCGGCCTTGGTGACGGTTCAATCCTGACACACAATTTCTGCATGCGTCCCTTCATGTAACACGTGGCAACGTGTGATAGGTGTGCAGAGATAATGCGTCGACTCCATACCGAATGTCATGCTTCGTGTTCCTGCGCACCGACTGGTGCAATAAATGCTCTGGCTATCAAGTCAAATCCCTTCATTTGCTTTTCTTGTTCCTCTAGTGAGTTCCAAAGAGAGAGAAAGAGCTTCTTCCCATTCCTCTGAACCAGTGTCGTTGGTGCTCTGCTCAGACTTCTTCGCCGCTGATCTTGCTTCGCTACCACTGTTCTAATCTCTATCAGTCCTCTTGTGATTCTTCTTCTTTTGCCTCTTTCCGTTTTAATCATCTTGTTTGACCCACTTGTTGTCTGTGTTCCGTATTTTGCTATCTGAGTCCTACCTCTGTCCCATTAGGTTTGTTGAATGGGGATGTTCCGCCTGGACTACAATATTTCCCATGACGTTACCCTTTCGCTGGCGAAAGTAGATAGTAAACGTATGGGTACGAGGAACATCGTTGCCTTTCCCATCGCGGCCATAGTCGAGGGAGGGGTTCGGTTTCCTCTTGACCCGTTAGTGTGCCATTTTCTGCATCAAGTCCAGTTAACCCCAATGCAAGTATCTGTGAACCTTTTCCGTGTTGTTTGCGGCGTATCTGCCCTCAATAGACGATTGGGTCTGAACCTTGACATATGGGATATCTTGGGTTGTTACACCATTTCTCATAACAAAGACCACAGTATATATTACCTGCGTGTTCACTCGGCTGATTGCCATTTAGTTACTGGGCTGCCTGATTCGGATAAACACAATGATGATTTCTTACAAGTTAGTGGAAACTGGGAGTTCCCCGCCGGTACCGAGTTTCAGTCTGAGCGGATGCCCCAGAAAGACGGCTACCCAGGTCTAGGCCTCTCATTCTAATGCCTTTTGCGTTTTACTTTATTTTGAATATTGCTCTGATGGATCACTTCTTTTTTGCAGAGGCCTCTCGTTTCCAACGAAGACCGAACCGAGAGAATGCTGAAGCCATAAAAGCTGCCCTGAGGTATAAAAAGAGATCTGCACTTGAGTTATTGGACTACCAGTCAACTTACCGTTCCGTTATTCCAAAGAAGGCGAGGCTCGCTGCTGCCCTTCTGGACTCTGATACTGAGACTAACACGTCTCTCACTCCTCTGGTCACGAGTCGTCGTAGGAGTCAGGGTGCACTTTTTGAGAGAGCGCCCTCCCCTGCCCCCAGTTTCGTAGGGAGCGGGTCTGTGGCGAAGAGAAGGGTGTTGGTGGATTTAGAGGCCGAGGCCTTCGGAGCCTCCGATGCTTTGCAAACCCCTCTGGAGGAGACCAAGGCGAAGAGCCTCATGGAGGTGAAGATGGAGATTGGAGCTTCTGGGACCCCTACAACTGCTGTCGAGCCCTCAGCTTCAGTTGCTGCGCGAGCAAAAAAGAGAAGAAGGGAGGCTGACAAAGTAGTAGTGGGGGAAGCTTCTGAGGATCCTGCTGAGGATGATGCTTTTGAGAAATGAGAGCCACCAATATCGCATGAGGGCAGGCCCATTTCCACCTCTGATTCAGTTGTCGCTTCACAAGATTTTGCTTTTGATTTGACCAAGTTTTTGTTGATGCCGGTTGATATGGCCGACCACAATGGACCCCGTGATATTCCTATCTTGAAGGGGACCCTTCAAATGATGACTGTTGTAAGTGTTTCCTGTTTTACTTGACTTTACTATTACGTTGCTGTCTTCTTTTTTCTTAGTTCTTTGTTGTCCTTTGCAGTGTATCCAAAGAATGCATCTGTCCATTACCCGTGCTGAAAAGTTGGAAAGGGCCGTGCTGGAGGCCGCAATGAATGCGGAGAGACTGACGGTAAACTTGGAGTCAGAGAAGGAAGGACGACGAACCGTTGAGAATGAAGCATTTCGCTTGAACAAGATTGTCGCTATAGCTGAAAAATCAAAGGAGGCTGCTATTGGGACACAGGCTCAACTCGAGGGGAAGGTGGCCGAACTGGAGGCCGTTATTGCCATGATGGCTGCCAAGCGTACTGCGCTGGAGGCCAAGCACTGGCAACAAGGCTGGGATGAAGCTGGGGCGGCATACAAGGAGGAAGTTCTAGTGCTGCGAGACAAGCTTTTTGTAAAGGGTTGGACGAGTAGTTTAGCCGCTGCGATGGTTCCTGAAGGCCCTTCCCTGTATCATGTTGTCCCTGTTCCTTCGAGATCCTTGGGTTTGAAGACTGTTTCCACCCCTGCTGTTCTGCCAGCCAAAGTTTCCCCAGAAGATGATTCTGCAAGCAAGACCCAAAGCTTGAATGTTGCCGCTGAAACGGTGGACGTTGAAGGGGTTGAAACCCTAGAGACCGAAGCCACGGGAGATGTGGTTAAGGTGGCTCCTACTTCTTAGGAAGTTGGAGCTTCCACTACTTTTGCTCCCGCAGATGGCCTGGACAAAATTGCTGATGCTGCTCCTGAGTTGCCCACTGTTAATGAAAATTGATGTTGAAATGATTTGAACTTTTTGCTTTTCTGTTTTGGTGTATCGTGGCTCGGTCTCCATGACGAGCTTTCTTTTTTGCACTTATCAAGACAATTTTTCCTTTTCTCTTTTCTTTTTTTTTTCTTTGCTGCTGGTTATGAGGCCTTCTGTGCCCTTTGTTGGATGATACAATTTTCTCTTTGAACTTGCAATTTGATGCTGCTTGGCTTTTATGTCTGAATGTATTCTATACTGCTTGCCCCCGGCCGAGCTCTGTTGGGACCTATGGGCCGAATAGATGCTCGGTCTGGTTCTGTACTGCCTTTAAATAGATGCTCTGTCTGATTCTGTACTGCTTGCCCCCGGCCGAGCACTGCTGGGACCTCGGGGCCGAATTGGTGCTCAGCGTGGCTAACGGATATGTGGTATGGCTGTGCTTTGAGTTCGTAAGTGGGTCTTACTTAGGTCTAGGTTGGTTTTGAAAGAAAACAATAGTTTGCCCCCACCTGGAGCTAAGTAAGATCGGTACTGAAGACTTGACCCTTGTATAGAACCGCTTGAGTCTGTTTCAACTTTGGTAGTACAGGTGCACTTGGATGAGATAAATGCATGGAGAGATGTCTTACTCAGGTCCAGGTAGGTTTGAAAAAACAATTGTTTGCCCCCAGCTGGAGCTGAGTAAGGCTGATGCTAGAAATTTTCTCTTGACGTAGCTCAGTTGAGTTCGTTCTAACTCTGCTTATTTGAATCAGTACTGAAGCGTTGATGTGTTGATACTTAAGAAGTTCTGTAGAAGCAAAGATGTTTACTTAAGATATGTCAGTGTAGTTTCCACCAAGCAATTCCACTTGGCTAAATAGAGATGTTTTACTTAAGATACATTAGTGCGGTTTCCATCAAGCAATTCCACTTAGCTAAATAGAGATGTTTACTTAAGATACATTAATGCGGTTTCCACCAAGCAATACCACTTAGCATGTTTGAGTGCTAACCAAATTTAAATTCCGTTCAGTCGTTCTGAAACTGAGCCATTTGGGTTAAAACCAAAGTTAATTCCGTTTGACAAACATCAAAGCTAATTCCATTTGGTAAAGACCAAAGCTAGTTCCGTTCGATAAACATCAAAGCTGATTCCGTTTGGTAAGAACCAAAGCTAATTCCGTTTGGTAAGAACCAAAGCTAATTCCGTTTGGTGAGAGCCAAAGCTAATTCCATTTGATAAACATCAAAGCTAATTACAAGAATTTGATAAATCTGAGAGGAGTGGGAAAACATTTGCATTGGTCAACAGATAAGTGCCTTTACATCCTGACAGAGAAGTTAGGAGATAATTCTATTGATAGTATTTCTTGAGGTTTGCTACGTTCCAGGGCCGAGGTATTACTTTTCCATTCAGATCCTTTAGGTAATAAGCTCCATTTCCAACAACGACTGTGACTTTATAAGGACCTTCCCAGTTCGGCCCAAGTTTGCCTTCGCAGGCACCCTCTTGTGATTCATGACTTTCCTCAAGACCAATTCTCCTGGTGTAAATTGCCTTGGGAAGACTTTTTGGTTGAAACTTCTGATGAGCTGCTGCTGATACGCTTCAAGTCTGATCAGCGCTGCCTCTCTTCAGCCCTTTGCCATATCCAGTGCTTGCGCAATAGCTTCCTCATTATTGGAGCTTTCAAATAATTCAGACTGGAGGGTTGGGAGACCTACCTCGAGCGGGATGATGGCCTCCATTCCATAGGTTAAAGAGTAAGGTGTTTCCCCTGTTGGGCGCTGCGCTGTGGTTCGGTAGGCCCATAATACGTGAGGTAACTCTTCAACCCATTTGTCTTTGGCATGTTCAAGCTGTTTCTTCACTCCGTTGATGATGGTTTTGTTTGACGCTTCTGCCTGACCATTGCTCTGCGGGTACCCTGGAGAAGAGTTCCTATACTCAATTCTGAGGTCGGCACAAAACTTTCTGAAGACTTTACCATCGAACTGTGTTTTATTATCCGCAATCAGTACCCGCGGGATGCCGAAACGCACCACCACATTTCTTAAAACAAACCGCTTTGTGTCTGCCTCTTTGATGCTTGCCAGTGCCTCAACTTCAACCCACTTAGTGAAATAGTCGGTTGCAGCAATGAAGAATTGCCTGTTCCCAGTACCTCGTGCCAATGGTCCAACAATATCCAGGCCCCATTGCGCGAAGTGCCATGGGCTGGTGAGTGGAGTGAGAGTTTTGGTTGGTTGATGAATGAGTGGAGCAAACCTCTGACATTTGTCACACTTCTGTACGTACTACTATGCATCTTGTTGCATCCGTGGCCACCAGTACCCGTGAGTGAGGGCTTGGTGTGCCAGTGACCTTTCGCCAACGTGGCATCCACAAATCCCATTGTGAATTTCGTAGAGAACATTCTCGACGAGATTTGGATGCACACATAGGAGGTAGGGGCCAAGGTAGGAGCGTCTGTATAGCTTCCCAGACGGTGAGATCGAGAATCGAGCTGATTTATGCCTGACCTTGTTGGCTTCCCTTTTGTCTTCGGGAAGCATACCAGATTTCAGAAAAGCAAATATTTGATCCATCCAGCTCGGTTCTACGCTGTTGTAGAGGACCGGAGATGCAATACTTGGTTCTGGTACAAACTCAACCCAAACTTTTCTGGCATCGTCTGTATCCACTGATGAACCGAGGCATGCCAGAGCGTCAGCGTGGCTGTTCTTGTCCCGACTGATTCGTTCCACTCGTATGGATTGAAATTTTCGGAGTAGGTCCTTGGCCTTGCCTGCGTACATAGCCATTCTTTCATCTCAAGTTTCGTAGACCCCAGAAAGCTGGTTCACCACTAGTTGTGAATCGTTGAAAACAAGAAGCTATTTTGCATTGAAGTGTTCGGCGCTACGCAAGCCAGCCAATAACGCTTTGTATTCGGCCTCGTTGTTTGAAGCCTTCCAACCTAGCCTGAGAGCCTGCTCCCAGATAAATCCTTCTGGCGAAATAAGTACTACTCCTACCCCCGAGCCTCGGTTATTGGACGAACCATCGACGTAGAGCTGCCAGATGTTTCCAATAAAGAGTTTCCATGCTTCCGAAGCGCTAGGTTTTCCTTGTTCGGTGGTGCATGACACCTGTGCCGAACTCGGATCCCCCGATTCGGTACTCTGGGTGGGAGTAAATTCTGCAACAAAATCCGCCAAGACCTGGGCCTTGATTGCTGTCCTGGGTTGATACCGAATGTCAAACTCACCAAGTTCTACCGCCCACTTTGCTATTCAGCCAGAGAAATCGGCAGATCTGAGGGGGAATTCGGTGAGGTCGTTTATGGTATGCCCTTGGAAGTAATGTTGCAACTTTCTTGAGGCGATAAGCAGCGCGTAAGCTAACTTTTCCAGTGGTAGATACCGTGTCTCGACATTTAGTAAAGTCTTGCTAACATAATATAATGGCCTCTGTTCCTTGTCAACTTTTCGAATTAATACTGCGCTCACGGCATGATCTAAGACTGCTAGATAGAGGTACAGCTCCTCTCCCGATTCTGGAGTGGACAGTAGAGGAGGTATACTGAGGTATCTTTTGAGACTCTGCAGTGCTTCGGTACATTCGCTACTCCATTCAAATGCTGCCTTTTTCCTCAAAAGCTGGAAGAAGGGCTTCATCCAATCTGAGGATTTGCTAATAAACCGATTCAGTCCGGCCGCCATTCCGGCTAGTTTCTGCAGTTCCTTAGCCTTTGTTGGCACTTCGAGATCCTGTACTGCCCTGATTTGATCTGAATTCGCTTCAATTCCTCTGTGAATGACCATGTATCTTAAGAACTTCCCTGTTCCTACCCCGAAAGCACGTTTCGAGGTATTGAGGCGAAGCTGGTGGTTTTTCAGGATGCTAAAAACTTCTCTCAAGTCTGTGAGGTGGTTTGTAGCGAGCTTGCTTTTTACTACCATATCGTCTATATAGGCTTCCATGGTTTTTCCCAGTTGGTCTTTGAACATCCGAGTGATCATTAGCTGGAAGGTTGCCCCGGCATTCTTGAGGCCGAATGGCATTACTCTGTAGCAGTAAGTCCCTCTCGGAGTGATAAACATTGTCTTTTCTTGATCCGGACCGAACAGTGGTATCTAATGATAACCGCTATAAGCGTCCAGAAAGCTCATGCGCTCATGCCCTGCTATTGAGTCTACTAGTTGATCAATACGAGGCAGCGGAAAACTATATTTAGGGCAGGGTTTGTTCAAGCAAGTGAAATCGACACAAACTCTTCATTTTCCATTCTTCTTCTTGACTACAACTGTGTTAGATAGCCATTACAGGTACTGAACTTCTCTGATTGCTCCCGAGGCCAGGAGTTTTTCGACTTCGGCAATTACTGCTTCGGTGTGCTCAACTGAGGATCTCCGACTTTTTTGTACAATGGGCCGAGCTGAAGGGTTGATGTTGAGCTTGTGGCAAGCAAATTCTGGGTCCAACCCTGGAGTATCATATGCTGACCACGCGAATACCTCTATATTTTCCCTCAGCAGTTCCAACAGCTGAAGTTTCTCATTAGCGCCTAGCGAGGTACCGATAAGGAAGTACTTTTCTAGGTCATCCTCTTTTACCAAGACTTTCTCCAAATCCTCTACCATTTTTTCCTCTAGGGTTCCCCCCACATCTTCCAACACTGGCTGTCCGGCCACTTCTACCGTCTGCACCCGATTGTAGAGTTGCTTTGCCTTTAATGCTGCCATGAAGCAATGTTTGGATGCAACTTGATCCCCTGAGATCTGCTTTACTCCGTGTTCCGTTAGGAAACGGATGAGCTGGTGATAGGTTGAAGGGACTGCTTCCATTCGATGAATCCACGGACGGCCAAGTATGGCGTTATAAGGGGATGGTGTATTAATAACCAAGAACTCTATCTGGAGGGTTTTTGTCCCCGCTACGACTGGCAATACTATTCTGCCGAGCGGCCATTCTGGCTGTGAATTGAAACCGACCAACGGGGCTGCCGCTGGGGTGAGGTGCTGTTCGGAGAGACCAAGCTTTCTGAACAAATCATAATACAGTATGTCTGCCGCACTGCCCTGATCTATTAGGACTCATTTTATATCAAATCGTTTCCCAATTCCCACAGTTATAATTAGTGCATCAGTATGTGGGTGTTGTATGCCTTTTAAATCTTTGCTGATAAATGAAACAGTGCACAAGGGGGATTTAGGTACTGTACGTACCTTTTTCGATGCAGGCTCCATTGACATGATTCGCTGAATTTGCGCAGCCTTAGCGATCTCTTCCTTCAGTGCCTCCTCAGATTCCTGAGTCGCTGTCCCATGGATCACATTTATTATCAGCCGGGGTGGATGCTCAATATTTCCCTCTAGAGGTGGGTTCCCCAGCTCAGCCACTTCCTTATCCTGATCAATGTAATCCCTTAGGTGTCCAGCTGCCACCAGGTCTTCCAAGTGTTGCTTCAGTGCCCTGCAGTTCTGAGTCATGTGCCCCCTGTCTTGGTGGTAGGTGCATCTAAGCTTTTGATTGCGCCAAGCTGGATCTCCCAACATTTTCGGCGGCCAAACAAAGAAGGGCTCTCTCTTGATCTTTTCCAGGATTCGATAGATTGGCTCTTTGAATACAGTCACAACGGCTTCGTGGGATTTGGACTTATCCACCTCATTCACTGCAATCCCTCGGTGTTCTCCTCGATCCGTTCTCTTCTTCTGCCGAGCTGTTTGTTCTGCTGACGTTACCTCGATGGGGATCTGGTCGTCTTCAAGACGAGCATACTGCTCGATCCTGGCGTGCAAGTCTTTCAAAGCTATGGCCGGGAGCTTGGTAAGTGATTGTCTCAGCTTACTTTCCGGGCGCAGACCATGTTTGAAGGACATAACGGCCATCTGCTCGCTGCACACATTTTCTTCCAGGTCATTGTACTCTTCCCAGTATCTCCTAACATAATTGCGCAGCGTTTCCTCCTGCTCCTTCCTGAGGCCGAACAGTGTATCCGGCTCTTTTGGGATCTTAGTATTGGAGACGAACCTGGCTAGGAACTCTTCGGAGAGCTGCTTCTAGCCATGAATCGATCTAGCGGGGAGTCGATCGAACCATCGGAGTTCGGTTTCTCCCAAACTGGATGGGAAGACTTTGCACATCAATGCTTCATCTCAGCTCCATAGGGACATCATCTATCTAAGATGGCTGATATGTATCAGAGGGTCCGACTTCCCATCGTACGAAGTGAACTTTGGTGGAGTGAACTTCTTTAGAGGTCTCATGGTCTCGATCTCCAGAGAGAATGGTGAAGAGACGAGCTTGTCCAGCGCTTGATGTTCTCTCTGGTGAACAGTACGGTCCAGATGATCTCGATGTTGCTCGTTCTACCTATTGCCAATCAACCAAGTGCGAAGGTCCTGAGGAGGGCACTCAGTCTGTTGACTAATCGTCTTCTGCTTAGTCTTCTGCCTCTTGGCCCTCCTCCGGCGTGACCCACGGGTGTGGCTACTTGCCGCTTCACTCTATACTGGATGGGTTGACTTCGTTGCCCAGAGTCATTTCTGGGGAATTTCTTCACTGGTGGCTATTTGGACGAGCTCCTTCGTTACAAACGAGAGGGCTCTGCTTCTGTCATTTTTTCCATCGAATCACCCAACACCCTCTTAAGTTGAGCTTTCAGCTCCTGTATCTCCATTCCCATGGAATCTATAATTCGATCTCTATAATCCTTTTCCAGAAGGAAGTGATGGGAAGAACCTCCAACGAATGGTAATCGATGCTCAACAGATTCAGGGGTCCGATTATTGTTTCCAGTTTGTTCCTCCAGGACTGTTGGGAGTGCCAAACCTTTGCCCTTCGTCTTCTCCGTCTGTGGAGTATGTGCTGAAGGCGGAATGTCCTCAATCCCTATCTCCGGAACTGAATGCAGAGCTCAGAGATGAAGTGATCCACGCTCATCGCACCAATTGTGCGTACCGGATTCTACACTAGATGAAAGTGGATCGAGGCTCCGCATTCGATTGGACTATCCAGGGACTGGGACTCCTGCCACAGGGAGCACCGTTAGAGCTGCCCGGCCGGGGTTGGCCGGATAACCCCTCCGGTGTGGGAATTAGTGATCGGAGAAGAAATGTATGTTGAGTGTGATTGTAATAGTTCTGTTCTATTCTGTTCAGTTCAGTTACCTTCAATGTGAAGTTCATGAAATATATATAGTATTCCTTACTTGCTTCTCAAGGTGGTTTCATGGAGTTTGGATGCTGCCAGGTGTCCTTTTAGTATTGCTTAAGGTGAGGGACCACCTGGTAGTTGCTATTGAATGCATATACTCATTGTAGTCATGCTGATAACAAACCACATTCCTCTGGTTCAACAACTTCCGTGATTCTAGGTGTAGGGGACCAGCTGAGGTGGCAACCTTCATATGCTTACACTCACAACTCCCACGTTTTCTTGCGAGCTTTCTTTAGTTCGGTACTGATGTGCTTCACCTCAGTACTGATGTGCCTTAGCTCGGTACTGATGTGCCTTAGCTCAGCCTTTTACAGGATCATTCATGGAGATGGGCCGTCCATTATCTGTTCGGCCCACAGATTCCGTCTCGCAGCTCGGCCCAGCCCAGCACTACGGCTGGACTAGCCTTTCCACTGCGGGTTGGGCCCAAGTGCTTGAGGACTTGGGTTGACTGTTGATCATGAAGTTGGGCTTAATTGGTTTGTCCATATACTTATCTGACCCACTTGGATTCGGACTTTAGCGGATTGGGCCGGCCCAAGGCTTGGACCCGACCCATTTCACATTTAGCCCCTTCAAATTGCTATGGTTAAATTATTTAAATTTCAAAATAAATTTTTTACTACCTTCTCCAATTGGACCACATAAACTAAAGCCTAGTTTAATGGTCTATTCAATTTGTCGGGCAATTCATGTATATCATCTATAAAAAATTTGGTTGATCCGATAATCGTAATCTATTCAATTTATCGTGTTTGTCACCAAAAAATAAACAACAATTGTGTATTTAAGAAATAAACATCCTTTTTTTTTCTTTTTTTATATTGTGATAAACACAATAAATTGAATTGGTTACGATTATTAGATCAATTTAATTTTTTTGTGAATGACATAAGCAAAGTACCCTACAAAACAAATAATTTGAATTATCAAAATGGAATCCATAAAGACTAATGAGCCTCATGAATTCTGATATGGATATGATCAATAAATAAAAATCAAATAAAAATGGGACCCGTAATTGGATATTTATTTTGAATTATCAAAATAAATAAAAGAATTTTAAATTAGACAAATCAATAAACCTCTAAAAATTTGGGGGGGTTCACAAGTGTAGGGTTAAGACGGTTTGACTAACTTGTCTAATGTATGGATCATCCTTGCATAAATTCTAGGGTGTGCGCATCATCACATAAACAATGATGCATCTCAGGTCAATTTATACACCTCTGTGAGCACCTTGTCTAGCGGTATCTAGAATATGGACTAAAAATTTTAAAAATAATAATAATAAAAATTTAAAATAAAAAAACTTAAAATTAAAAATAAGAAAATCTTTAAAATTATATTTAATTTGAAAACCACACCTTAACCTTTGATAATGCTCAATCTAAAAAAAAAAAATCGTTGATAAGGCAGATGGCCCAAAAACTAGCAATTATCCAAGCAGCTTGGGTTGCTTACCCCAGGTTACATTTATTCTTATTTTTTGGTCAGGAAAAGAACGCTTCATTACTGAACATCTATTGGCTGTATAAGTAAAAGCTAATCACAATTTAACACGTGGCACGAAGAGGATAATTTGAGAAATTAATACAAGTTGCTAACCAAAGTCAGACACGTGGCAGTTCGTATTGGTAATAATGGATCTACGTAAAACTGGAACAATCGAGAGATACAAGATGATGTGGTTTAACGGTTACTCACAAAGTTTAAATTGAAAATCAGGAGGGAAAACTAACTGCAAGAGTGGCGTAGTGGGACTAACTGTGAGGGAGCATGTTTAGCAATCATGGGAATACTATTCAATGGTTGGAAGTCCACTTCGACAGTTATCATTGAAGAGTATAAATAGCAAAGAAAGCCCCAGAATGAAGCCCCCAGACTCAAATCAAAAAACCAGTTTATTTACTTCGTTTTTCCCTTCCAGTTTTTACAATTCTTTACATTTCTGCACTTCAATTCCTGTACTGCACTTCATTTCCTAGGAGTAGTTTCAAATAGCTTGTTATTGTAAGACAAGGCTGGGTCAGATCATTGTAAGTTTTGATTTACTTAATAAAATTCAGATTTTGAAATTGTTCTTCACTTGTTGTTATTTACAATTCTCCTAAACAAGGCTGGGAAAACTATAACACAATCGTTTGATAATTGGTTGACAATTAATATTCTATAAGGACTGATTAATCCTTGCTGGCACGCTTAAAATTACATTATTAACCTTCGAAAGTCAAAAAAGCCAACATATATTTTTGGCACGCCTGGTGAGACTACTAAAAAATGGCTAGACGTAGAGCAAGATGAGAAAATGAACACCTGGAAGAGGATATGGAATGAGTAGTAGAAATACCTAATCCAGAAGATAATGTGATGGAGGCACCTATCCCATTAGATCCTCCACAAATGGTCGAACAAGCCAGCACTTCAGAGTATGCAACACATGTCCAACACATTATGTCTTGATATTAATTACTTTATCTATTCCCAGTGGTTTGGTTTATATATTTTTGCAAGGTATTTCGTCAAGGCTGTTCATTTAGATTAGTTGGTTTTGTTTGGTTGGTTGGTTGTTTAGTCTAGTGCGTGTGTTAACTAGGAAACCTTATTAGAATGTTTTGTCCGGGAATTGACAA
The DNA here is from genome assembly GCA_036172215.1 of Camellia granthamiana. Taxonomy (NCBI): domain Eukaryota; kingdom Viridiplantae; phylum Streptophyta; class Magnoliopsida; order Ericales; family Theaceae; genus Camellia; species Camellia granthamiana. The sequence continues at coordinate 302,591 of JAXFYN010000051.1, read as the reverse complement.
TGGGGGAGATTGTTAGGTCCCTTAGTCTTGTCAATTCCGTGAACAAACATTACTTATCGAGTTGTAAATTTTTGTGGGTTTGTGTCTTGCTCACTCGAGTGAAGGACTCTTGGCTCGAGCGAAGTTGTCTTTGTCCCAATACTTTGCTCTGTCTGCAAAAATACTGGGAATATTTTTTGTGCACTCGAGCGAACATCTTGGTGGCTCGACCGAAGGCACTTATGGGGTTCATGTGTATCTGTCTCCTCGCTTGAGCAAGCGATCCTTCGCTCGAGCGACCATCGCGGCCTTGTTTTCTATAAATTTGTGTTTCAGTCCTATTTTAGGGTTATGGCTTCCAGATCTTCTTCTTTTTTTTTTTGTTGATAAATAAGCAATTTTATTAAAAAAGCATCAAGACGATGCAACTGATACAAGAAAACCACACAGCAGGCAACCCAGAAAAAATAAGAACTAACCAATCATCCCATCTAGAAAATCTAAAAACACAAATAAATCCAGATCAACATTCCCATCCAACCAACTATACAAAACGAAAAGAAGACGACTTTGTAACTAAGAAACACTATGAGAAACATCTAAAAAGGTGCGTCGATTCCTTTCCAACCAAATCAACCACATCAAGCTAGTTTTCTTTGATGTTTGATTGAGTATTATACTCATAGTTTGACGAGCATACATCAAAGAGTTGTTTGATTATTTGACTTCAAGAGTGTTCTTCTTCGGTGGAATCCGGAGATGCAAGAGTGCAGTATGCGAAGGAAATTGATGTTGTGCGCAGTCGTTGATTCGACAATGGATGTTGTGGATTCAACATCAAACTGATCAATTCCAAGACGAAGGCTGCGGTGAAAGAGATACAGATTGTTGAAAACAAATTGTCAGAGTTTAGGTAATTTGTTTAGTAAAATTTGTATTCTTTTTTCCTTTCATAGTGGATTACTTAGTGGCGTTTCGCCTGTGGTTTTTTAATCACAATTGGAGGTGTTCCAATTGTGGTTTTTCTATGTCAATATCGTTTGTGTCGATTTATTATTCTAAAACGACAATCTAAATCAATTTCGTATGTGCTAGATGATTTAGATTGTTGGTTTTAATCATTTGGGATTTGGTACAATTATTCTTGATCTAATCACGAATCACTTAGGTTTTTCATAAATATTTTAGGCCTAAACAAATATATTTTTTAGTTTATGTTTTTAAAAATTTTCAAGCATTGTGTTCAAACCAAACACGTTTATAGTTTATGCTTCTCTAAAAATAAAGAAAAACCAATTTATAAAATTTGTGTAAACATAAACCAAAAACGTAAACATTACCAAAGGCTATATGTCTCACATAGATATGGACTCCACACTTATGTGGGACTCACTCCATGTGGGACATTTAGTAAAATATTTGGTAAAATTTTTTGTATCCCTAACATTACTCTAAATCACACACCTCTAAAAACCATTTCTAGTTGGACCCCTACGCGCAAAGCGCGTGGGGGTCGCACCATTATCGGCTAGGAATAAATCCACGGTGATTGCGCTATAATTGGCCAGGAATAATAGAGTGAGGCAAATACACGATAAATTGTCATTAAATTCTATAGACTTTATTGTATGAATTGAAATTACAAGCCAAATTGATCAAATATTGAACCATAGAACATGATTTAAGAATTGTGAATCATTCACAGGCAAAAATAAAGCGAATACATTGGCTAGCTTAATTATGCAAGCTAATATGCTAGTTATCTGCACTGGAGTGAAATTTTTGAGCATTTGAACCCCATTGTAGCGAAAACTATTTCTTAATATTTTGATTTTTGATGTATTTAGTTTAAGGGGTCTCCGTGTAAATAACCCATCATTAAATTAGTATATCCTGCACCTTTATAGATATAAAATGGTACACATAACAGAGGCATCAAAGGTTATCGTTAAGTTAAAAACAGAGCTACAATCATCAAATCATATAGAACTCATCATCTTAGTCTCACTCGGTTTAGCATAAAGCCAATGAGGAGACAAATGAATACTACTTTTTGATGCTACTTGATTTGAAGTTAGTGAACATGCACAATTTCATGAGCATAGGGATATGCAAGAAAAAGCGACAACAATAAAACACATAAGACTAAACACTCTTGTTAATTGAGAAAAAATTTGGTGCCAGAAGATTGCAAAACCAAACTAACCTTTCGAATCATCAAGTAGCCCTATTGCCACCTTTTCATCATCATTACCTCTTCCCTCTTCAAACTTCCACTGTATCGGCATCAACCCAACAGGGCAAGTATTAATTTTGTAGCTCCATTAGGAAATTCAAACACAATTTATATAATTAAGCATCAACCTAGCATTAAGGAATCAATCCAAAAAAAACATCAATATAGATCAATTTCATCAGTTTAATAATTAATTAATCTAACAAATTAATACATTACAACTTGCAATACAAATCAATTGATTATTCCAATAAATGCAAGATCCTCTCAAGGGTTGATCACAAGGTTTTAGCTGGAAAGTTCCGAACCCAAAATAAAGGGAATGGTATTATTCAAAAAATCGTGCAATATATTGCATGTGTAACAATATTTAGCACCACTCTAATTAAAGCAAACCCAAAATAAATTACAATTTTGTAAAAATGTTTGGTAAATTTATTTGCTATTTTGGAAAAGAATCAACAATCTACTTTTTATTTTCAGAATTTACATTAGGGCACATGATAAAAATAATGTAATCAAACCATGTGCTTATTATGTATGCATAGGCTGCAAAATAAGCAAGAATTGAAGTGCCTTTTGAATAGGAGAGAGATGACCAACTGAGTGATTGAAGCAATGATTGGTAGAAATGCCATTATTGCTTTCTTTAGCTGGCACAAAATTTAAATCCATTGCCTAAATAACCAAGGTCAAACAAATCAATCTTGACATAAATTATACTTGGTAACCCGACATTTTAAGATTAGTGTTTGCAGTGGGAAACTCAATAAAAAGCAACTAAACACTAATTTAACCAAATTCCAAGTGCTCACAAAAGTCCAACAAACAAAGAACCTCACATTTTTTGACCCAAAACAAATTCAATACAAAACAATCTTAAAATTAAAATTGGTTTACCGGTGTCAACAAATATGAAGAAAAAGAAAAATTAAAATGCACAACTCATATTAGAGAACGTCAAGAATGAACCATGTCTCTTGTGGCCACTACCAACTGTTATATAACAAAACTGTATCATAAGTAATGCCTCCTCTCTCAAGCGTTGAGTTCTCTACCTCCAATTGTTAACTGTTGAAGAATGATTCCTACAATGTGAGCCTAAAAGTATAACCCCAACTAACCAAAATTTAATCATCATCATGAATATTTTTAACTGCAAACTGCAGGGAGAAAGACAAGTAGGGAAAAATTGAAGAATTAAATAAATCTAAATTATTGTGTTCCTCATTGACAACATATTTAATATCATAATGAAAGCACTAAAAAACTAAAGCTACCAAACATATGTAATTGTGTTTTCTAGCATTAAATTTCACAAAACAACCTCTATAGATCTTTTCACCTGATTCCACTGTAATTCAATCCCTTCATAGTCATCAAATGCTCTAAAACTACACAAAGAACAAACCAATATATATATTTAAGTTAGGAAAATATTATGCACGATGAAAGTTCAAAACAATATGAGGAAATGAGGTTCACACACTGTCTTTAAAACCTCATTTGCCAAGAATTTCATTGTACTGCCAAAAAATAGCAACCTATAACATGAAAAAAAAAAAAAAAAACTTGAATTGTAATGAACCAGATAAAGAGAAAGCAAGATACAAAAAGTAATAAAATAAGGTAGACATTTTAAAAATTACCAGGTCATTCCCCAAGCTCCCTAAGGATCAATTTTAAATGAAATCACTACCCAAAACAAAATACTAAATCCAAAATTTACACACACAAAACACAAACACAAACACTAAACCCATTAGGCATGTACAAATTAGGCATATTCAAAGAGACACACACACTAAACCAGAATATATAGAGAGATGGGTATGTTTAATTCTCGAATTGAAGAAACACAAAACAAAATATACAAATCAGGCATATTCAATGTAACAACCCCATCACGTATAAGGATTAGTACTTGATTAATTAAGAGGATTTGAGTTTAATTGCCGAGTATTATAATTTATTTGGGACTTATGAGAATTGTGGAATCTGACTCGTATATGATTTTATTGAAGGTTTATTTTGGAATTAGAAATTAAGGGTCCAAATGGTTTAAGTAAGTGAAGTTAAGAAGTCGAATCAATTCAATATTAATTATGGACCCATTTGGGAGTTTAATTAAATATTCGATTCAGTTAGTGAAATTGAGATTTGATTAATTAGGTCCTAATTGGAGTTGATTAAATTATGAGGATTGAGAATTGTGATTATTGTGAATTAAATTTAGTTACGGAGTGTCTAATTTGAATATGTGATTTATTGATGAAAATTCGAGTCTGATCAGAAATTGAAGGCCTAAATGATTTGAGAAATCAAAATTGATGATGGCAATAAGTTCGATTTATTATTTGGAGCTTTTTGGGAGTCTGACTAAAAATCTGATTCAGATTGATAAATTTAAATATAGTTAATTGGGCTCTAATGGAAGTCAAATTAGACTAATTAAATTATGGGAATTGTGATTTGTTATGATTAATTATTTGCATGTTAACCAAGATTTATTAAGACCTAGTGTTGCTTAATTAAAATTAATCCGAAGCATAAATTATCTTGTGGAACAATTAGAATTTTGGGTGTGGGTGCACAGAGAAGTTAGGTGGGTGTACTAAGAAATCTGATTATGATTTATAAGTGTGTGTGTGCCGTGTATAGAGGAAGGCAACAAACGAATATTAATGCATGCCTTTGGATTAGTTTTAGGTGGACAAGTGTCCCACCATTTTAATATAATAATAATAGTAATAGTAATTAAAGAAGGTTCAATGAATGAGCTCAAGAGGAGCCTTCATCTGCTGGAAAACAATGAGAAAGGGAAGAGAGAAACAGGGCACGGCTGAAAGAGAGATAGAGGCATATCAAAACTCAAGCCAAAAATTATGGAAAATTCATCTTAAGGTAAGGAATTTTATAATCTTTCTTAGTATTGTTTAAATACTCTAAATATAAATTGATTTAAGATGAATTTTGAGAGGATTAAAAATGAAGGTTTGAGGAGCAATTATATAAATTGATGGAGTTTGGGTTTTGCATGTAAACAAATAGATAGCTTAAAGATATTGAGTTATGATCCTTTAAATTTGTTAAGTTTGAGTTTAATTTTGGGAATCATTCTTATTTTGTGTTATAAAAATTACATGCAACAATGATGTATTGAAGATTTAATCCATGCAATGGAATTAAGTTTATGAGTAAGGAAATTGATCTAGAAATTCATCCTTTGAGAATAATTTTAATTATCTTTGATGAATTTGAGCTCTAGTGTTACATGCATCATTATTTTCCAAAGGTTTGATACTTTAACTCCATATAATTAGAAAGAAATTACCAACAAAATTAAGGTGAGTTCATGATTATGGAAATTAGTTATTTTGAATTTGATTTTTAAAATCTTGCATGCAATTAAATTCCATTGTTACATGCATGAAGGAATCCTATGAATATTTGAGTCCATATTTTCATGTATCTTGAATTTTGAAGAGATTGAACCATTCAAATTCATATTTTGAAGAGGAAAGGAAATGTTTTATGAAAATCAAGTTTATGGAAATTAGAATTAATCCTAATGCTAGATAAAGCTTTGATTTTATAATTAGATTTTTATTCCATGTATGTAATGTAATTTAAGATTTTATTTAACTTAAACATATTTTGATTATGAATTAAGTTGAGATTCAAATTGAGTTGAATTTAAGATTATTAGTTGGGAAAATTTATAAGAAGTTTCATAACTCCAACTTCATAATCTCAAGGAAAATAGAAAAGGGCTTAATGCCAATTTTATGTAATTAAAGAGAAAATGAGAAATTGAAGCCATGATCAAATGTATGAAAATTAGCTTAGAAATTAATTACTTTGGGTTGAATTTATTTGTCCTAGCATGAAATTGAGTTCCAATGGTACTACATTATGAACTTTTCAAGAGTTTTGAAAGCTTAATTCGTGTTTTAAATTTAGTAGGCTCGAAATTGGGTTTGATATGGAGAAGATGAGTTAAAACTAAATTTGGCAATTGGGGGCATGATTTGAATAAATGATTTTGAATAAAGGATTTTTGAATAAGTGGTTTAGCAATTTATGACTTTTATAAATGGTTTTCCATGTTTGTATACCAAAATACAGGTCTTGAAGCCTTGAATACCAAACTTGAACTTTAATTGCAATTTTGAAATTTCAGAATTTTCGTTGTTCGCTCGAGCGAGGGAAGTCTCGCTCGAGCGTGAAAATCAAGCTCCCAGCAGTTTTTCAAAATTGTACAGTTCGCTCGAGCGACCAAAGTGGCGCTCGAGCGAAGACCCCATTTTCAGCACATTTTGGAAAGTTGCATTTAGTTCATATTTTTATCCTCATCTCTTTCCATTGCATTCTAGACATGATTTATGACTCAATAAAGATTAATAAGCTACTAATCAACATAGATTAGTTAGTTAAAGAATGAATCATTGATCTAGTGGTAATTGTTTAATGAGCCAAGTAAAGGATCAATCTATTTGGAAAAGAAGGACTTAGTAATGAAAGAATATGTGAAATAAGAATCCGGTTTATTTAAATGAGAAAGAATAAACGTAGTAGAATCTCAGACTACTTGGGCAGAAAAGACAGGAAAGTCAAGTTTGATCAAGGAAATAACATTGTATTTCTATGTGTATATGTTATGTGCTTGTGTAGGTCGCGTGCCATTATCTGCCTGATTTATCTTATATATCCAGTTTGTCTGATTTGCCTCTGCAGCCCTCTGTGAGTAATAACTTTGTAAAGTTATGTTCAATGTTAAGTATTTTCAGTATACTATGATACGAAATGATTGATTCTTGAAAAGCATGCTATGTTGGAAATGAATGAATGAATGTCCAGTTTTTCGGCAAAGTATTTGTGGCACCCTTAGTCCGGATGGCCCTCGCCCGGGGGTAACAATACCGTGGCCTATGGCCCTTGCCTGGGGGTAACAATACCATGGCTACTTGCGCGCAAGATATGGACCTTTGTGGTCGTTGGTACCAACTTTGTGGTCTTCGGACCTGCCTGTTGTGGTCTTCGGACCTGCCTGATGTGGTCTTCGGACCTGCCTGTTGTGGTCTTCGGACCTGCCTGATCTGATAGCTAATGGGTGTACCACATGTGAGCTTATGCAAAATCTGTATACGAATATGAAATTGAATATGAGCATATATCTGAATCTGTTTCTGATTTGAAATCTGAAAATGCATAAGACTCTGTTTCTGATAAGATCATGTTTTGGATATAAACTCTGATTTCTAACTCTGTGATGGACATTATTCATTAAACCCTTTACTCTGTTATTATTCACTGGGCTTTAGCTCACTCTATTATTTATGTATGTAGGTGATCAGGCGCGTGACCAGGCTTAGAGGCATCTGTCTAGAATCTGTTCTGTCAGCCAACCTATGTGCCTCCCGTGGAGGTTCCGAATATGTTAAGTGTTGTCGTTATGTAATTTAAAGTTTAAGTTACGTCTTCTTGTTTGGTTCTTCAAGTCTTGTGTATATATGTAAATAAAAAGTTTAAAATTTTTCTGTCTCATATAAGTCTGCACAGCTCAATGGATATTGTATATTAATATTTGCTTCCGCTAGCCCCTAATATTTTGTTAATTTGTTCAGAGGCCGTAGGTAATCCTCAGATTACTGGCCGGTTACGGTGCCAAACCTATGGGGGCGGGTTTGGGTCGTGACATTCAAATTCCCAAGTTTTGCAAAAAAGCACAGTAAAGATAAAAATTCAAATCACAAAAAACTCTAGATATGAATAGAAAAAAGGAAAGAAAAATCAGGAATAGAATTTTTTTAAAATCGAAATGGCCACCACTTTGCAAAGTAGATATTGATCATGATGACTCACTCAAAGATGAAGAAGAAGAAGAATAGGTCAATTAATAGGGGGGAAAAATAAATGAAGCATGATATTCAACTTAGAAGCTGTGGATAAATGAACAATATATGTGGCAATCATATAAGCCTAATCAAGTAAAGAACTCCAACATTACCAATTCAACACCATTACATCCCACTCCACCAAAAAAAAAATGGATACAATTTTGTTTTTTATAAAAAAGGCCCTTTGAAAAAGAAACAAAAAGAGGAATCCCACAAGGAGAGAAGTAACAAGGGCTCCAAAGATTAATTTCCTGGATGATTCCAAAACAAAGTAGAAAATGACAGTTAAAAATAGCTGCTAATGCTTAACCATATGGAGAACAAGACGATAATGTATTAAGGCTATCATAACTCAAAATCAACAATACCCTACAAAATAAATACTAAGCCAAACTAATAAGAGGAAGTTTCCAAATTAGCCATCCTAACAGGCAAAGGGTCTCCAACTGTTTGAAAGTATACGACAAGCTTACTTAATTATGGGTAAAATATCGAGACATTCAAAGCACTAATTGACAACAAATTTTAACAGATTATAAACCGTGCATTGCCAAAATAGTTAGCACCAACAGATATCATGGCAGGAAGAGGGAAGTGACACTGATTTACCAACACAACATATTAACACTAAAAAAAAAAAATTGAAACATTGATTTGATTTGAAGCCTCAATTTCAAGAGATATACACAAACCATAAAGTGCAGAGAAATAAAGATGTAAACCTAAAAAGCCGAACAAATGCCAAGTTTTCTTAATTTTTCTTCCTAGCAATAAAACACACGAATCGTATAGCGGGCTCACAACTAAAGCAAATCAATTCATGCAATTATTAATAAAAATGCAAAGACAAAACCCAGAACACAACTAATTTGAAATACACAATTCATAAAATGCTAAGAATTTTCAGCATAAGACAAAGCTGCTAATGAATCAGCAACGACACAACCGAATTAGTTGCCTCTTATTGACATATTGTCAAACACATGGTGTAACAAGCCCGCGAGGGACCTCGCTACAGTTCGGACTCGATTTTTGTTGCGGTTCTAAATCTGAACCAAAGAGTCCAACTCTGGCAAATCGTTTTGAAGAAAAACAGATTTTTAGAAAAGAAGTGCCAAACATGGACTGCTTTGCCAGATAACAGAGTCGCCACCTAAATATTTTTTTAAATGGGAAATTTAGGAAACCCTGACTCGGTGCCGAAAGGCCACGTGTCCGTCATCACCAAAGTTGGCTCGGGAACTTGGGTACGATTGGGGAAGGTCACATCGTGAGCACCCCCGCTCGCCCGGTCAAAGACCGGCCTCTACTAACCATGATATCTGTTTTTGAAAACATTGTGAGTTCTTATTCCGGTTATTAGCCTAGGTTACTATGTGATGCGCACAGCATACAAGTATAGACTGAATCGCCTGAATTGGAACAAAACATTTCATGTTTGTTTGTTTGAAAATGGTTTGATGGTGCTACCCGCAGGTAGGCTTAAAATGCGAATTTGCCACTCTCGGGTGGGCTTAGAAAACATGATTTTGCCACTATCTAGTGGGCTTAAAACAAACATTCAATGAATTGTCCCGATCCAAATAACTCAACCTCCACCCACAGGCATTCAAGGCAGTTATATCACATAAGCATTTAGCCTCATGGTAAGCATGCTATCATGGCAGTCACTCACACGCATGCAAGGATGCTAAGGCATAAAACTCACCGAGTACTCCAAGCCAAAATAGAAAGCTGATTAGAAATCATGCATGATCCTAAGTATACAGAAATGCCTAATGCAACACATGCAAAAATGCAAACTAATGGCAGGCTCGGCTATTCTAAACATGGCATATGGAATGCTACAACTAACACATATTCAATTTGGAATTGAAATACAAATGCAGTTTGTGTGATGCGCCGAGCCCGGTGCATGCAAAACAGATGAATGATGCAAACATGCTGTCATACTGTATGCTAATTGAAATATGCCCTAATCTACCATCATAAGCGGGTAAATAAAAGGGAGAAAGAAATGGGGGTTGGAAGACATACATCACACTCACACACCCTTATTACAAGTTTGCCCTCGCGCAGAGGGTCCGAATAAATAATACAGTCCGAAATAATAGAATAATACAGTCCGAATAAATATACAGATTCTAATTAATTAACAATTAACTAAGAAGGCAGTAAACCGGCATGCAAGCCAGGGGGTGCCTTGCTTCTGATGAATAGTGTATGCTGGACTGCCTCGGGCGGAAATCCACTGGGATGCCCTAATTAGCCTCTGTTTGCAGTGTTTCTCGAAATGCGCGTCGGACTCCGAAAAGTTATTGGTCCTCGATTTTGCTGCAACAGAGAGCAGGAAAAGGGCATAGCAATGTATTTCACAAATATATGCATGCCTCGATCCTCGTGCCACCAATCACGCATATCGATGCATGATGGCCGAGGAGCCGAATTGCACAACTCAATATAGGGTGAATGCAGATGAATGCTACAAAACCTAACTCCATCTGGGTAATCCGGAGTGTCGGTGACTTGGGAATTGAGACCCGTTCCGTCACTCGGAGTACGAAACGTGCCTCGTTTCCCGTGCCCGGGCTAACGCCTATCCCGAACACGATGCAATATGCATGATATGTATGAAATGCAACTAAGATACAGCCTAGTATGCACAATGCTGATGCAAATGAGATGTCTCGAAATGCGTGCACACGGACACGCAAACCGAGGAAATACATGAATGCAATCTAAGATACGACCTGGTATGCACTATGCTGTGAAAATGAGATGAAAGTGAAATGAAAATGAGACGCCTCGAAAAGCATGCACGCGGGCACGCAAATCGAGGCGATGCATGAAATGCAAATCGGATAAAACCGAAGTGCCTCAAAATGCGTGCACACGGGCTCGCAAACCGAGGCGATGATGTGAAATGCAAATCAGATAAAACCAAAGTGCCTTGAAATGCGTGCACACGGGCACGCCAACAGAGGCGGTGATGTGAAATGCAAATCGGATAAAATCGAAGTGCCTCGAAATGCGTGCACACGGGCACGCCAACCGAGGCGGTGATGTGAAATGCAAATCGGATAAAATCGAAGTGCCTCGAAATACGTGTACGCGGGCATGCAAACCGAGGCGGTGATGTGAAATGCAAATCGGATAAAACCGAAGTGCCTCGAAATGCGTGCACACGGGCACGCAAACCGAGGCGATGATGTGATGGAATGAAATGGCATAGGGAATGCAAATTGGGCTTACGCCAACATGAGAGGACCTCAGCCGCACTCACATAGGCTGTCGTCGGATAAAAGTGAAGGTGCCTCGAAATGCGTGCCCGCAGGCGCGCAAACCGAGACGGTGACATACAGACATGAAATGGCATACGGAATGTGAATTGGGCTTACGCCGACATGAGAGAGCCTCAGCCACACTCACATAGGCTGCCGATGGATGAAAACGGAGTGCCTCGAAGTGCGTGCTCACGGGCACGCAAACCGAGGCAATGCACTAAGGCATGAAACGACATGGAAAATGATATGAAAGCATGTAAACCAAATTTCAGCAGCTAAATGAAGGGGAAAACAGCCCCGAAATGATACGAAATGACAATCAATGCATGAAATCATCCCGAAATGTGATTTTAAGTACCCGAAATGGCCTACGGCTATGCTAAACATGCAAAATTGGCACATGAAAGCAAAAAAAGTAGTAAGGCAGCCCCAAAAAAAGCATCTTTTCAGTACAAAACATGGCCAAATTGTGAGCATAGATATGGCAACAATGGCATGCAAAAATTGGGGAAAAGAGGGGATTTATTAAGCAAGTAGTATATAGAAAATTCAAACCACAAAATTTCCTTCTACAACTTTGAAGAGGAGCCCAAAATATGCATATTTACAGTGAATGACAACTCCAAAATCAGTATGTAGATAGGCTCAAAATAGCATGCAATATATGGACCAAAAGAAGGCTATAATGATAGATCATGCATGGAAGCACCAAACAACTTTGGACCCTTAACAAAACATGAATAATGAGCCAAAATAAGACACTTTCTAAGCCTGATGAAGGCCGAAAACAGAAGTTAGAATGGCCTAAAAAATCATGCAATTTTACGGAAAATATGAAGGATATAACATGAAGTACCAAAAGCATTTACCAAATGGCTTAAGGCCCTTAACAAAACATGAATAATGGACCAAAATAAGGCTCTTTATAAGCCTGATTAAGGCTGAAATCAGAAGCATGATAAGCTTAAAGAAGCATGCACCATAGGAATAGAACATGAATTCAAAGCAAGTGGCATGTAGAGCATGAAAACCAAGTTGAGCCCTTCTTCAATGTTGAAGAGGGGCTCAAAATGAGCACAATATCAGTATGTTGCATGCTCCAACTCAGATCACAAATAGGCTAAAAAAAGCATGCAATTTTACGGTAAAATGGAGGAATTACAAAGGAAGTGCATGCTAGAACCACCAAACATGATTGAGCCCTTCTTCAATGTTGAAGAGGGGCTCAAAATGAGCCCACTAACAGTACATATGAGGCTCTAAATCAGACCACTAAAAAGCCAAACAAGGCATGCAAATAATTGGCATAAAGGGTGATATTGAAAGAAGTGTATGATAGAGGTACCAAATGAGGTTGAGCCCTTCTACAATATTGTAGAGGGGCTCAAAATAAGCCTAAAACCAGTAGGGGTCGGAGCCCAAAACAGTAAGCAAGTAGGGTAAAGAATTGAAGCAAAAATAAGCTAGAAAAAGGGGATTAGAGACTTACCCTTGAAGATCAAGCTTTGGATGCTTCTTGGCTTGAATTTGTTGCTTCCTAACCTCTGAAAAAGCTTCCTTTGCTGCTGGGAATGGAAGTGGTGATAGTGAGGCTTGGTGTTGATGAAGGAAGGAGCAAGGCTTGAAGCTTTGTTTTAGGGTTTTGGCTATGAAAATGGAGGCAAATGCTTAAGGGTTCTTGAGGTGAAATCTTCTAACCCTAGGGAAGGAGGAGGTCAGCCCTTTAAATAGGCAAGAAAAGGGTTTAAAAGGGGAGGGAATGCATCCAAGCTTTCCCTCCCAAAATATCCCCCGGAGGGGGAGATATTTTGAAAAAAATATCCGGACAGCTGTAAAGGGCTGGAAAGCAGAAAGCTGGCCGGCCAGGTAACTTTCTGGAAGGTGGCCGGCTGGCCACCCAACTGGTCGGCCAGCTACTCACCCTGGCCGGCCGGCCATGGCCCAAAAATGAGGTGAAAAATTTCTGGCCGACCACCATGTGTTAGGGTCCTCCCAAGTGTGTAGAATAAGGCCCCAAGGTTGGAATCTGGCAACTCTGAAGCAGGAGTCACAACATTGAACTTGAAAGAGAGGCTCAAAAATGAAAGTCACAATTGCTGGCCGACTATGCACTTTTAAGGTCCTCCCATATGTGTAGAACAAGGTTCCAAGGTTGAAAATTGGCAACACTGAAGCAGGAGTCACAACATTGGATTTGAAGGAGAGGCTAAAAAATGAAACTCACAATTGCTGGCCGACCATGCACTTTTAGGGTCCTCCCATGTCCCCTGGTCACAAATATGTAGCTTTGGTTGGAAGAAAATATCCCCAGGGTGTTCGACATTGGCCCGGAAGTGAGCAAAACGGGCGCCGGAGGAGCGAAACCGGTTATCTGGGATAATTGCTGGCCTCCCCCCCAGTGATCTTCCTGGTATTGAAACAGAGGTACCTGCCAAAATTGAACAAAAACTAATGCAAAATGAAAGCTTGGGGCCAAAACCGGGCAGTTCGGGGTCCCGAAAACCGGCTGTAAGCACCGAAAGTGGCGTATGGCCACGAAGTGGGCGTCAGGGGGCCCAGTGTTCCTCGGAATGATAAAACAGAGGTCCCCATCGAAAATGAACGAAAACCGATGCGAAACGAATGCTCGGGGCCCGAACCGCGCAGTTCGGGGTCCCGAAAATGGGCCGTGAGCACCGAAAGTGGTGTTCGGCCACGAAGTGGGCATCAGAGGCCCCGGTGTTCCTCGGAATGATAAAACAAAGGTACCTGCCAAAAACCGGAGAAATCGGAGATGGTTGGGCGGTCCCGAACCGAGGCACACGGCCTGACGGTCCCGAAAACCGGGAACCGGGCTCCGAAATGGGCAAAATGGCCTACGGCCACCAAAAGTAGCTCACAGCCACTGAGAGATAGTCTACGGGACCACTCCCTTCCCTCAGGAAAGAAAACAGAGAAAACCGAGTCTGGTTCGCAAACCGAGACAAGGCACAGAAGAGGGTTCGGAAGTCCGGAGGCAGGGCGCACAGCCGCGACTCTGAGACTTCTGAACGAGCACAACATGCAATATCACCGAGCGCTCAATCGGTGACGTCTGAGTCTCAAGGTCGGTCAAAAATGGGGTGTCTACACATGGTATATAAAGTATATCTCTATATCTGCTCACAAAAAAAAAAAAAAACACATGCATATCAAGTCAATACAGATCTATGATCATATATAAATCCGGATAAAAAGAACACACACACACACACAAAATGAAACTGGAAGCCATGATAGGTTGATGTGCAAAAAGAAATCTAAGGTTTTTAACAATCTATGCAGTTTGAGATGAATTTGAAATCATATACAAAGTAGATATGATTTGTAGAATCAGTCATCGCCACATTGAATTCTTTGGACAACATAAAAATCTTCGCTTAACAGGCAGCGTTGTTGGTCGATAATTTATTTTCTGCTTGGGTTCATTGGGAGCACATTGAGAGAGAGAATCGTTTGATTGCAAATTTGATCCACCGAAACACAATAAAATTCTAGGAGGGAGAGATGGCGGGCTTGGGTTGGCTGGGCAATCGGTTGAGATTGCACGTGGTTCTGTTGCACGCAACTTCACCCAAACAATGCAAGGCCAAGAAGACACGTACACCAAAAAATTGGAAAGAAGAGAAGAGATGCAAAAGACACGGAAGTCAGTTCTTTGGGCAGAAGGTTATATTGTGAACACTCAGTGGGCATTTCTGGTAATTTGATGCGTTAGATTCACAACACTTGTATGCTTTCATTCTTTTATAGAATGTTATAAATTAATGTACACCCAACATAAATATAACCTAAAATATTGTGAAAGGCATCTAATTGTTCATTTGCTTCTATTTATTATTATTATTATTATTATTATTATTATGGTAATGTTAGGATACCAAATTTTTTACCAAATAAATGACTAAATGTCTCACATGGGTGTGGGGTTCACACTTTTATGGACTCTACACCCATGTGAGATATTTGGTCATTCATTTGGTAGAAAATTTGAGACCTATAATATTTTTCTTATTATTATTATTATTATTATTATTATTATTATTATTATGTGCATCTAATGCAATTGAAATCCGTGTTTCAAAAGAAAATTTTAGTACATTGGCCATGTTTGTTTGGGTGGACATGAGCTTGGGATTGGACTAATAGTCCAATAAAATTATTATTTCGATGTTTAGTTAAACAATTAAAGTACGGACTAATTATTTTAAACTTGACTATTAGTTAAGATATGATACATAATCCAACGGATTCATAGCCCTAGGACTATTAGTCATGGGAATTCTAATCCAACTTAATCCAGTCCGCCCAAACAAATATGGTCTGAATGTCCTCCTTTGGATAAAGGAAGTTGTGCTTGAATCAAAAGTTGAACACACTTCATTTTTAGTGGAGTGTAGGAGATTAGCCACTAGCCAAATGTTCTAACTCTAGTTTAAGATTTTTTTTTTTTATAATTAGCTGATATACCACTAATTGAACTATATAAACTAATTGGTACTTTATATAATTCAATGGCCACCTATATACACACTCCTAGTTGTAAAGCTAGGCACAAACCTTGTCCTACAAAGGCCCTGTTTGGTGTAGCTGTTAAAATAGCTTATAAATTATAGCTTAATAGATTATAGATTATGACTTTAATCAGAAATTGTTAATCTGTTTGGTGTAACTGTTGGATTATAGATTTAAGTTGCTGAGTAGTGTTTGTTAAATAAGCTGTGAAATAGATTTTTCAATTAATTTTTATTTTTTGTTTGTCTACATTTCTCATAAAAAATAATAATAATAATCTATAGTCCATTTGAGTCTTTTTCTATTTTTAAAAAAATAAAAAATAAAAAAATTTAAGAGTATAACCATAAATTAATATGTCCACAGCAGAAGCTGATAATCAGAAGCAAGGGGTGAGCAGCTTCTCAGAATCAACTTTTTTGAGTTAAAATAAGCTGTTAGAATCAGAAGTTGTTTCAAATAAGTTTAACCAAACAGTCCAAAATAACTTTTTCAAAGCTAAAAGCCATGAGTTGGCTCTGAAAAGCTGAAACAAACACCCACAAAGCGGACCAAGCCGGCAGCAAAGCCGAGCGAAGGGATAGGCCAAGACTAGTCACACTTCCAAGTGGGCTGAGCGGAGTGTAGACACCCCATTTTTGACCGACCTTAAGACTCAGACGTCACCGATTGAGTGCTCGTTGATGTTGCATATTGTGCTCGTTCAGAAGTTTCAGAGTTGCGGCCGTGCGCCCTGCCTCCGGACTTCCGAACCCTCTTCTGTGCCTTGTCTCGGTTTGCGAACCAGGCTCGGTTTTCTCTGTTTTCTTTCCTGAGGGGAGGGAGTGGTCCTGTAGACTATCTCCTGGTGGCCGTGAGCTACTTTTTGTGGCCGTAGGCCATTTTTCCCATTTCGGAGCCCGGTTCCCGGTTTTCGGAGCCGTCAGGCCGTGTGCCTCGGATCGGGACCGCCCAACCATCTCCGATTTCTCCGGTTTTCGGCGGGGACCTCTGTTTTACTATTCCTAGGAACCCTGCGGCCTCTGATGCCCACTTCGTGGTCGAGCACCACTTTCAGTGCTTACAGCCGGTTTTTGGGACCCCGAACTGCGCGGTTTTGGTCCCTAGCTTTCATTTTGCATCAGTTTTCTCCGATTTTCGGCGGAGACCTCTGTTTTACTATTCCGAGGAACCCTGGGGCGTCTGATGCCCACTTCATGGTCGAGCACCACTTTCGGTGCTTACAGCTGGTTTTCGGGACCCCGAACTGCGCGGTTTTGGTCCCTAGCTTTCATTTTGCATCAGTTTTCTCCGGTTTTTGCAGGAACCTCTGTTTTATCATTCCGAGGGACACTGAGGTCGCAGATACCCACTTCGCTGCTGAACACCACTTCCGGCACCTACAGCCCATTTTCGGGATCCCGAACTGCGCGGTTTTGGCCCCGAGCATTCATTTCTCATTAGTTTTTGCTCAAATTTGGCAGGTACCTCTGTTTCAACACTAGGAAGATCACTGGGGGGTGGAAGGCCAGCAATTATCCCAGATAACCAGTTTCGCTCCTCCGGCGCCCGTTTCGCTCACTTCCGGGCCAATGTTGAACACCCTAGGGGTATTTTCTTCCAACCAAAGCTACATATCTGTGATCAGGGGATATGGGAGGACACCAAAAGAGCATGGTCGGCCAGCAATTATGGATTTCATTTTTGGGCCTCTCCTTCAAGTCCTATGTTGTGACTCCTGCTTCAGTGTTGCCCATTTTCAACCTTGGAACCTTGTTCTACACACATGGGAGGACACCAAAAGTTGGTGGTCGGCCAGCAATTGTGCATTTCATTTTTGAGCCTCTCCTTCAAGCTCTATGTTGTGACATCTGCTTCAGAGTTGCCAGATTCCGACCTTGGGGTCTTGTTCTACACACATGGGAGGACACCATTGCATGGTGGTCGGCCAGCAATTTTCACCTTCAATTTTGGACCATGGCCGGCCGGCCAGGGGGAGTGGCTGGCCGACCAGGTGGGGTGGCCAGCCGGCCACCTTGCAGAAAACTACCTGGCCGGCCAGCTTTCTGCTTTCCAGCTCTTCACAGCTGTCCAGCTCCTTTTTGAAATATCTCCCCCATCCAGGGGATATTTTGGGAGGGAAAGCTTGGGTGCTTTTCCCTCCTCTTTTACACTCTTTTTACCCTATTTAAAGGGCTGGACAGCCCCTTCCCTAGGGTTACAAAAAATTGTCTCAAAACCCTCTCTCTCAAATCCTTCATTTCCATAGCCAAATTCTCAAAAAACCTTCAAGCTCCCTAGCTCAATCCTTCATCAACCCTAAGCTCCACCATCCCCACTTCCATTACAGCAGCAAGGGAGTGTTCTTCAAAGGCTAAGAGACAACAAATTCAAGCCAAGAAGCAAAGAAAGGGTTGTCTACAAGGGTAAGCCACTAAAATCCTTTTTCTATCACTTTCTTGGACCAATTCTTTACCCTATTTCCCTTCAGTTTTTGGGCTTTGAAACCTACTGGTTTTATGCTTATTTTGAGCCCCTCTACAACATTTTATAAGGGCTCAACCTCATTTGGTGTCTCCATGATACACTTCTTTCAATACCACTCTTTAGGCCATTATTTTGCATGCTTTATTTGGCTTTTGAGTGATCTGATTTCGAGCATACTATAAAATTTTAGTGGGCTTATTTTGAGCCCCTCTTCAACATTTAAGAAGGGCTCAACCATGTTTGGTGAATCTAGCATGCACTTGCTTTGAAATTCTTCCATTTTACCGTAAAATTGCATGCTATGTTTTGCCTATTTGTGATCTGAATTGGAGCATGTGACCTACTGATATTGTGTTTATTTTGAGCCCCTCTTCAACATTGAAGAAGGGCTCAACTTGGTTTTCATGCTCTACATGTCACTTGCTTTGAATCCATATTCTATGCCTATCTTGCATGCTTTGTTAGGCTCTTTTGGCTTCTGTTTTTGGCCTTCATCAGGCCTAGAAGGAGTCTTATTTTGGTCCATACATCATGCTTTGTGAAGGGTCTTAAGCCATTTGGTGATTGGTTTTAGTACTTGCTGTGTAATCCATCATATTTTCCGTAAATTTGCATGTTTGTTTAGGCCATTCTAGCTTCTGTTTCTGGCCTTCATCAGGCTTAGAAAATGTCTTGTTTTGGCCTATTCTTCAAGTTTTATTAAGGGTCTTTGTTGGTTTGATGCATGCTTTTGGCACCTCTCTTTATAACCCTCTTTTGACCCTTATTTTGCATGCTATGTATAGTATATCTACACACTGAATTTGAGGCTGCCATCTTCTGTAAAAATACATATTTTTAGTCCCTCTCGAATGTTGTAGAACTGTTTTTTTGGGTTTGAGCATTGTAGATACCACTTGCTTTGTGATTCCTCTCTTTTTCCGTATTTTTGCAAGCTATTGTTGCCATATCTATGCTTACAATTCGGCTATGTTTTGTACTGGAAAGATGCTATTTTTGGGGCTGCCTTGCTACTGTTTTTTCTGTCATGTGTCAATTTTGCATGTATAGCATAGCTGTAGGCCATTTCGGGTGCTTTTTATTGCATTTCGGGCATCGGTTGTAATTTTGTTATACTTTGGGGGCTATTTGTGCATCATTTTAGCCGCTGAAATTTGCATCTTTCATATGCCATATGTCATGTCTCATTCGTATATCATTTTCATGCCTTCGGGCCATGCCTCGGTTTGCGTGCCCGTGTGCACGCATCTCGAGGCACCTCATTTTCATCCATTGGCAGCCTATGTGAGTGCGGCTGAGGCTCTCCCATGTTGGTGTAAGCCCATCGTGGCATTCCGTATGCCATTTCATGCCATTTCATCGTCGCCTCGGTTTGCGTGCCCGTGTGTACGCATTTCGAGGCACTTCGGTTTTATCCGATTTTGCATTTTATGTCATTGCCTCAGTTTGCGTGCCCGTGTGTACGCATTTCGAGGCACTTCAATTTTATCTGATTTTGCATTTCACATCGTCGCCTCGGTTTGCGTGCCCGTGTGCACGCATTTCGAGGCACTTCGATTTTATCCGATTTTGCATTTCACATCGTCGCCTCGGTTTGCGTGCCCGTGTGCATGCATTTCGAGGCACTTCGGTTTTATCCGATTTGCATTTCACATCGTCGCCTCGGTTTGCGTGCACGTGGGCACGCATTTCGAGGCATCTCATTTTAATCCTATTGCATCTCATTTTCTATGTCATTTCACGCCTGTATGTCATCGCCTCGGTTTGCGTGCCCGTGGGTACGCATTTCGAGGCATCTCATTTTCATAGCATTGTGCATGCTAGGTCATATGTTAGTTGCATTCATGCATACCATGCATATTGCACAGGAAACGAGGCACGTTTCGTACTCCGAGTGACGGAACGGGTCTCAATTCCCAAGTCACCGACACTCCGGATCACCCATGATGGAGTTAGGTTTTGTAGCATTCATCTGCATTCATTCGATATTGAGTTGTGCAATCCGACTCCTCGGCCATCATGCATCGGTATGCGTGATTGGTGGCACGAGGATCGAGGCATGCATATATTTGTGAAATACATTGCCATGCCCTTTTCCTGCTCTCTGTTGCAGCAAAATCAAGAATCAGTACCTTTTCGGAGTCTGGCGCGCATTTCGAGAAATACTGCAAACAGAGGCTAATTGGGGCATCCCAATGGATTTCCGCCAAGGCAGCCCAGCATACATCATTCATCAACAGCAAGGCAGTCCCTGGCTTGCATGCCGGTTTACAACTTTCTGTATTTAATTTATCCATTAATTAGGAATCTGTATATTTCGGACTGTAATATTCTTTTATTCGGGTCTGTATTATTATTTATTTGGACCCTCTGCGCGAGGGCAATATTGTAATAAGTGTGGGTGAGTGTGATGTATGTCTTCCAACCCCCATTTCTTTCTCCCTTTTATTTACCCGCTTATGATGGTTAGATATAGGGCATATTTCAATTAGCATACAGTATGACAGCATGTTTGCATCATTCATCTGTTTTGCACGCACCGGGCTCGGCGCATCATACAAACTGCATCTGTATTTCAATTCCAAATTGAATACGTGTTAGTTGTAGCATTTCATATACCATGTTTAGAATAGCCGAGCCTGCTATAGCTTGCATCTTTGCATGTGTTGCATTAGGCAATTCTGTATATCTAGGATCATGCATGATTTCTAATCAGTTTTCTATTTTGGCTTGGAGTACTCGGTAAGTGGTTATGCTTTAGCATCCTTGCATGTGTGTGAGTGTTGCCATGATAGCATGCTTACCATGAGGCTATGTGCTTATGTGATATAACTGCCTTGAATGCCTGTGGGTGGAGGTTGAGTTATCTGAATTGGAATAATTCGTCAAATGTTTGTTTTAAGCCCACTAGATAGTGGCAAAATCATTGTTTTCTTAAGCCCACCCGAGGGTGGCAAATCCGCATTTTAGCCTACCTGCGGGTAGCACCATCAAACCATTTTCAAACAAATAAACATGAAATGTTTTGTTCCAATTCAGGCGATTCAGTCTATACTTGTATGCTGTGCGCATCACATAGTAACCTAGGCTAATAACCGGAATAAGAACTCACAATGTTTTCAAAATCAGATATCATGGTTAGTAGAGGCCGGTCTTTGACCGGGCGAGCGGGGGTGCTCACGATGTGACCTTCCCTAATCGTACCCAAGTTCCCGAGCCAACTTTGGTGATGACGGACACGTGGCCTTTTGGCACCGAGTCAGGGTTTCCTAAATTTCCCATTTTAAAATATTTAGGTGGCGACTCTGTTATCTGGCAAAGCAGTCCATGTTTGGCACTTCTTTCAAAAATCAGTTTTCTCAAAACGATTTGCCGGATTTGGACTCTTTGGTTCAAGATTTGGAACCGCAACAAAAATCGAGTCCGAACTGTAGCGAGGTCCCTCGCGGGCTTGTTACAATTTCTGGCGACTCTGCTGGGGAGTTAGAGAACTTGACTCGAACTCATGATATCTGGTTTTGACTACACTTGTGTGTTTCTTTGCATTGCATTTGCATTGGTGCGCCTAGGACACTGTGTTTGCCATATGCCATTCCCGAACGATTTGCCGGAGGCTTGTCTTGTCAAGTCATGTCCGTAAGGCTGATCGGCTCTGGGCTCTGACAGCATGGGAACACAAACCCCGGTTTTACCGGGGCACCCTTTTTGACCATTCGACCTAGTGCATATTCGGATCCATAGTGACCATTCCAAACTAGGACAGGTTGCTTACCCGTTTATAGGTTGTTTGAAGCCGCTGCGTGCGTAGTGAAACCCTAGCTCCTGACAAAATAGGACAGGGAAACCCTACCCCAACATAGGGGTGTTTTGGCTCTCATTTATCTGTTATGTGCTTGTTAGAGTGCGTCTCTACATAGAATGCATGTATCAGTGTTTGAGTTTGAGCATCAGGCCTACGGGCATCAGTTTCGAGTTGGTACATCAGGCCTGCGGGCATCATTCAGTGTCTGAGAATCAATTGTCTGCGGATATCAGATTCAGTTTAGGGGAACAGTGATACGGGAACAGTGATCAGTGGTTGAGGACAGTGTATTTCCAGCTTATTAAACTGCGTGTTGTATGCCCGACTGTGTGTTGTGTGTATTTAAATTAAGCCGTTATGCTGCCCGTTTTTCTGGTCATTTATTTCCTTTTTGCTTTATTATCTTTTTGCTAGGGCAGTTTGTAGCACGATTGCTTCCGAGCCAGTCGATACTCCCCAAGCAATCTGGACACGAGGTCGCCGACTTAACCGATCCGAGGATCTAGTTGACGGACATCCGGTGTTCCATTCTTTACCCCCAGTCACCAGAAGAAGGCCGAGGAGGCGCAGTCCGTCAGAACAGAGATCACCGGAACAGCAGTCTACTCTAGTGTCAGATAGTCGGGTTGAGATTCCTGTTTCTGCTATAGAGATACACTTGCCGGTTATTCAGATGGAACAACAGAATACAGCCATGGAGGCGATGATGCGCCAGATGAATGAGAGCATGAAACAGATGCAAGATGATGCTATCCGCCAGGCGGAATTTTCTAAACACCAGGCCGCTGTCATGGCCCAACAGTCTGAACTGATCACCAGATTACAACAGCAGAACGCAGCGTCTGCTTCACAACAGGTCCCTCCTCCACCCGGGGCCCCATTACCTAAACAGATACCTACTGGCCAGAATGCCCCTCCAAATACCCAGAATCCCCAGAATACCCAAAATATCCTCCCAAATCTACAGAACACCCTGCCAAATCTTCAGAACACTCAAGAGGACACGAGTCTTCCAACGGGGCTGGCTCCGCCCCCGCTTCTACCACAACTGTCCAAGAATTTGACACCCAATCACCCGGACTCTCCATTCGAGCTCGAGGTAGACCAGACAGCTCTGAAATTGAGCAAGTTGGAAAAACTCTTCAAGAAATCACAGGGGGTGAAGGCCATCCCAGACATTGAAGACGGCTATACTGATATAGCCGTGACATTGCCGGACAGATTTAAGATGCCCCAGATCGATCGCTTTGATGGATCCGGGGACCCCATGGTTCACCTCCGGCTATTTTCAGACATCCTAAGACCAATGGGCCTAACCCGACCGCAAAAGCTTTCTTTGTTCGGTCGAACTTTATCGGGTGTGGCATCCACTTGGTACGCAAAGCTGGAAGATGATGTGAAAACAAACTGGGATGAGATGGCTGAGGCCTTCCTTGCACAATATTCGTACAACACGCAAATCGAGGTCACAACTCGTGATCTCGAGACGACAAGGCAGGAACAGAAAGAGAGTTTCTCTGATTTTGTAACTCGGTGGAGAGCCAAGGCATCGATGATGACCTTGAGGCCAACAGATAAAGATCAAATCCGGATGATTGTGCGCAATCTCCAACCGAAATTAATGCAGAAAATGATTGTCGTTCCTTTCCCCACATTCGCAGACTTACACGATATGGGGGTGCAAATTGAGGATGCTATGAAGCAAGGGTTGATTGACCAAGATCGGGATCAACCCCGAAGAACATTTAACCGTAGTAATAATGCGGGCCCGAGCGGCTCTACCAATGCAAGAACTTCAGAGGTCGGAATGGTCACCACCAATCCCCCTCCCCAACCAAGGTCCGCAGCAGCCACACCTTTTTCTGATGCATCTGGGAGCAGTAACCAAGCTTCAAGATACCAACCCAGGGGTCAACGAACCTTCTCCCCACTACATATGCCTTTGTCCAAAGTCCTCGGGGTTCTAGTCAGAAAAGGGCATCTGAAACCCTTGGAACCGAGGCCCCTACCAAATCCACTCCCCCCTTCCCACAACCCAGCCAAATATTGCAAATACCACCAACAGCATGGTCATGATACCGACCAATGTTACAGGCTGCGTCATGAGATTCAAGACCTCATTGACAAAAACATCATTTTACCTCCCGAGAGACCCAACGTCACAACCAACCCACTCCCAGCACATAACCAAGATCCACCCAAAAGAATCAACCTCATCCAAACTGGGGGCGTGTTTTACGACCCTAGTATCTATATCACTCCCTCCCACTTACCCAAGCCGGAGGTGATCCTTCCTGATAGCACTGACTTGTGCATGATGGACACCTCCACAACCCAATCTGAGCCAAAGGTGGTGACCACCGAGAACGGAACGGGGCCGGCTTCCGAGGAGAGCAAAACTGTTGAGTTTGGGGTGGAGCAGTCTGAGAATTTAGCTGGCAGAGATTATGATCCGAGTGGATATATCTTGTCAATGAGCCAACCTAAGATGAGTGTGGGGCTGTCGGAAGAGGCTGAATTGTGTATGATCCGGGGGGACAAACTTGAATCAGCGGGGGATGATCTGACAACGGTGGAAGAGGACTTCGCCAACCTCCAGTTTTTCAACGATCAGGAATCAGGGGATGCATCAATCAACTGGTTTGAATACGAGGAGGCAGCAGAAGTCGTCGGGTGGTTGGATGATCAGCCAGATATTGTACCATTTGTGGCCGGAAGGGCCGAGGGACAGATTGAATTGCCGGAGAGCGCCGGTACGAAGAATTCCGCTCGGGATCAAGACACTTTGAAAACCGAACAATTAACACTGGAGGAACAAGAAAAGAGATGGGATTCTGAGAGGATCCGAAAAGCAAAGAATCATGAGGAAGTTGAAAGTGCTGCGAGCACGAAAACTGAACATGCTGTGAGCATGTGGGAGGGAAATGCTGAGAGCGCAAACAAGCCGGAACCAGACAGGTGCCTGCTAGACGCTAATGGAATGTGGTGGGAAGATGACGATTTGTATCTTGCCCACACAGACGAAGATTGGGCAGGTGATCAACCAGACAGTACTTGGTACCTTGAGGAGGTGGACCATATGACTAGAAGTGAGCGGTATTTCAAGCCCCCACACCTTGATCAACCCGAGGCATCAGGGAAAGATAAAGAGGCAGAGAAACAGAGAGGAAAGCAAGTTGAAGAAGAGGCTGTACTGAAGCAGCTAAAGAAAATACAAGCAGACATCTCCATTTGGGGACTGCTTATGGCTTCAAGGGTGCACAGGCAGGCAGTCCTATCTGCCATGGACAAAGCCAAACTCTCCATCGAAACTACACCAGAACAGCTAGTTGGGCTAGTCTTTCCGGGAGGAGGTTCCCCGGCATTGACCTTTTCGGATAAGGAATTGCCGCCTGAGGGCGTGGATCATAACAGACCCCTCTACATCTTTGTAGAATGCAGGGACAAATGGATTCCGGTGGTACTTGTTGATACCGGGTCCGCTATCAATGTCTGTCCGGCCAGAACGGCGTATGCAATTGGGTTAAAGCCTGCGGACTTCACACCGACCACTCAAGTAATCAGAGCCTATGACAATACAAGTAGGGATGTCCTAGGGATAGTAAACATCCAAACCAAGATTGGGCCTGGACAACACGAGGTAGATTTTCATGTTTTGGAGGTCCCTGCATCCTTTAACATGCTTTTGGGGCGACCCTGGTTGCATCAGGTGAAGGCCGTCTCATCTACTCTACATCAAATGGTGAAATACCCCTATGGAAAGGGAGTAGCCATTGTTTTTGGGAATTCGTCAATCCATCCTCCTCCGGAGGTATCTACGCCAGTCCTGGAGATTGAACACGGCATGGAGGACATGTTCATATCGGGATTTACTTTGGCCGAAGCCCGGGTAGTACAGAATATTATGGCTGTGAATGAGGGTGTGTATGTCAACGCTCAAGCCGTCTACCTCATGAACAAGCTCCAACATATCCCCGGGATGGGATTGGGAAGAAGCGGCAGGAAAGGAGTCGCAGCGTTGGCCGAAGTGCCACACAATCCACATACCTTTGGACTGGGTTATCTGCCCACCAAAGAAGATTGGGTGAGGAAAGGGAAAGAAATGGCTGGCAGAGCCAGAGCGAAGCAGGCTAGGAAGCCTTTTGATCTAATGCACAGGCCCATCTGGGGTACCCTGAACGGACGCTTTGTCCGGGAGGGGGAAGATTTTCCATTTTGCGGCTTCCCAGAGCCATGGTTGAACGCGGAGAGGAAGCGCGTACCAGGTTTCGAAATCTTTTTCGACCTGCAACTACCTGGGGATGATGTTGCCACAGAGCAGACAGACCCAACAACTGAGGCTGAGCAGAATAAGGCAGTGGATTCTGAGGGCACGGAATTAGAAATGGGGGTAGCACTAGCAAGTCTCCTCTCTGATCCTCTGATCGACCAAGATTGCTTGGGGAATAACGTCGTGGTTTCCATGATTGGGAATGAAATGGCTGCGAGCCGACCAGCAGCTATCTTGGATGCATCAATCGCACCCTCCCTCACTTGGCAGTATGAGGAGGGATTCTTATCCAGCAGCACCGGGTCAGGTAGTGAGCCGGAGTCTGATTCCACCGAGTCCTGTGAGTCGGAATCAGGTTCCAGCTCGACTGAGTCTGAGTCTGGTACTCCTGGGGGTGTCAACCCAGAGGCCACGGTCATGTCCAGGTCGTCTTTTTCTTTCTCATTTGAGTCTATTGTAACCGAGGACGATTTGGATGAACTTAATGAGAATCAGGCAACTGTGGTTTCTGAGTACTTTTCTGTGCCCCTAATTTATTGCATTAATGAGGACTTTCAAAATTTCGATCAAAACGACGAGGACGAAGTTCCTCCGGTTTTACAGCGCCTAATTGAGCAAGAGCAAGAGAGGTTTGTTAAGCCATTAATGGATGAAATCATTTTTGTGAATATTGGTACTGAGGAGGACCCGCGACTGGTCCAGATCGGGTCCACGTTGTCTTCAGAGGAACGCGAGCGCTTAGTCGCTTTATTAAAAGATTTCAAAGATGTTTTCGCGTGGTCCTACGAAGACATGCCTGGAATCGATCCTGAGATTGTACAGCATCGGATCCCCCTTGACCCCGAGGCCCGACCTGTCAAACAGAAGCTCAGAAGGATCCGCCCGGATTGGGCTCTTAAGATCAAGGAAGAGGCCACCAAGCAAATTGACGCAGGCTTCCTGCTAGTCTCTGAATATCCGACTTGGTTGGCCAACATTGTTCCGGTGCCAAAGAAAGATGGCAGGATCCGGGTGTGCGTAGACTTCAGGGACTTGAACAGAGCTAGTCCGAAGGACGATTTTCCCCTACCGCACATCGATGAGTTAGTGGACTTCACAGCAGGGCATGCATTGCTCTTATTCATGGATGGCTTTTCAGGGTATAACCAGATAGTAATGGCGCCAGAAGATAGAGAAAAGATTGCATTCACCACCCCGTGGGGAACATACTGCTACCGGGTAATGCCGTTTGGGTTGAAAAACGCTGGGGCTACTTATCAACGGGCCGCGACCACAATACTACATGATATGATCCACAAAGAGGTTGAGGTGTACGTGGACGACATGATTGTCAAGTCTAAGGAAAGAGAGGGCCACTACACCGCCTTGCATAAGTTTTTCCAAAGGATCAGGGAATTCCGTTTGCGGCTAAACCCTCAGAAATGTACGTTTGGTGTTACAGCGGGAAAAATGCTGGGGTTTCTGATTACACAAAGGGGCATCGAGGTCGACCCTTCCAAAATCAAGGCCATCCTAGAAATGCCCCCACCAAGGACTGAAAAGGAGGTGCGAGGCTTTCTGGGTAAAGTGCAATTCATAAGACGGTTTATCTCAAAATTAACCTTGACTTGTGAACCACTTTTTGACCTCCTGAAGAAAGGCAAGAAGTTCCAATGGGACGGCCGATGTCAAGCTGCATTTGAAAAGATTAAAGAATATCTACAGAACCCACCCGTTTTATCGCCAGCAGAACCAGGGAAACCGTTGATTTTGTATCTGTCAGTGACTGAGACCACGATGGGCTGCATGCTTGCACAAGAATCAGAAGATAGGGTGGAGAAAGCCATCTATTATTTGAGCAAGAAGATGCTGGAGTATGAGACCCGGTATACGCCGCTGGAAAAGGCTTGCTTGGCTCTGGTATGGGCTACCAGGAAGCTGCGGCACTACCTGTTAGCCCACTCCGTAATGTTGGTTTCACGACTCGATCCCATCAAATATCTTTTCGAGAAACCAGCGCTTACGGGTAGGCTAGCTCGTTGGTTGCTGTTGCTCTCCGAATTTGATCTCACATATGTGACACGCAAGTCAGTGAAAGGAAGAGCAGTGGCAGAGTTCCTTGCCGACCACCCAGTTGAGGGGGATGAAGCAGTTGAGTACCTATTCCCGGATGAATCAATTCTGCATATCGACGAAGAAACTTGGACGATGTACTTTGACGGAGCGTCAAATCAACATGGGTATGGGATAGGAGTGTTACTGATAGCACCCGACAATTCCCGTATCCCTCTAGCCTTCAAACTCCGGTTCAAAGTCTCAAACAATGAAGCAGAATACGAAGCGTGCATTGCTGGTTTAGAAGCAGCCCTGGAACTAGGGGCAAGACGGCTGGACGTCATTGGGGATTCGAACCTTGTTGTGTCTCAAGCTAAAGGAGACTGGAAAGTAAAAGAGGAAAACATGATGATGTATCACCAAACCTTGGATTTGCTGATTCCCCGGTTTGAGAAGCTAAATTTCACTCATCTATTAAGAGAGAACAACAAGTTCGCAGATTCATTAGCAACTCTATCATCTATGATAGACATCCCGTGTGGAGTCCGAATGTGTCCAGTCATTATCGATCAGAAATTTGCACCTGCCTATGAGTCGATTGCAGCCATAGATGAAGTTCAGGACGAACGCCCTTGGTATCACGATATCTGGAATTTCTTGGAGAAAGAAATATACCCGCCAGGGGCAAATGCCAAAGACAAGAGGGCAATCAGAAGAATGGCAGTTCAGTTCATCATCTGGGGGGGTAAACTGTATAAACGGGGTCATCTGGGAATGCATAAACTGTGCGTTGATGCTGAAGAGTCCAAACGTCTGATGGAAGCCATCCACGGGGGTGAATGTGGTGCACATATGAATGGAGTGATGTTGGCACGGAAGATCCTTAGACAAGGTTATTATTGGTCCACCATGGAGGAGGATTGTATTGGTTTCGTCCGGCGATGCCACAAATGTCAGATTCATGCAAATCGCATGAACATTCCGCCGTCAAAGCTATACAACATGACTTCGCCATGGCCTTTTTCTGTCTGGGGAATTGATGTAATCGGAGCTGTTACGCCAAAGGGGTCGAATGGGCATGAGTTCATCTTGGTAGCGATAGATTATTTTACAAAGTGGGTTGAGGCCCAATCTTATGCAGTGTTGAAGGCTTCACACGTCGCAAAATTTATCAGAAACAACATCATCTGTCGCTACGGAGTCCCAAATGAAATAGTTTCTGACAATGGTTCCCACTTCAAGAAGGAAGTGATAGACTTGTTGGAGAAATACAACGTGGCTTTTCACAAGTCATCTACCTACCGGCCGTAAACCAATGGACCGGTTGAGGCCGCTAACAAGAATATCAAGCGTATATTGCAGAAGATGGTAGAGACCTACCGGGACTGGCCTGACAAGCTGCCGTTTGCTTTGTGGGGCTACCGGACTTCAATCAGAACTTCAACTGGGGCGACTCCGTATTCATTAGTTTATGGGATGGAGGCCGTTCTACCTATTGAGATTGAGGTTCCGTCTTTGCGAGTATTGGCTGAATGTCAAATAGCCGAAGCGGATTGGCAGCAGAACAGATTTGAGGAACTCATGCTTTTTGATGAAAGAAGGTTGAAGGCACTGTACCATGTTCAGGGTTATCAACGCAGAATCGCCCGGGCTTTTAACAAGAAGGTTAAGTCCAGGAATTTAAAAGAAGGAGATTTGGTACTCAAGGACAACCGAACTCCCATCCACGACCCAAGGGGCAAGTTCAGACCCAATTGGACTGGTCCTTACATCATCAAGTCAATCTGGTCAGGTGGAGCTGTGGTTCTGATGGATCTAGATGGCTTAGAGTTTTCCCAACCGATCAACATGGACTAGTTGAAGAAATACTACCCCTGAGAGGCTCGCTAGGCCGAAAACCCGAAAGGGCGACCTAGGCAAAACTCAGAGCACAAAAAATTTGAAAATATAAAAACTGAGCTCGCAAGGTTGAAAACCCGCAAAGGGCGGCCTTGGCAAAAGTTAGAGCGCAAAAGGAGAGTAAAAATACCCGAGCGAACCTATGCTTGAACTACGTAAGACTTGATTCCCATCTTTGGGATACGTAGGCAGCTTCATCTTGAAGTTCAGTCACAATCTTTTCCCCGATCAACTTTGTCCGTTTGATCATCTCAGTCATCTCTATTCATCAGCATTTATTGTGATCTCCGGTACAGTGCTATTCAAACTAGGGGCAACTTTCCGTTGCTATGAATTGCCGAGGCACTTTTCAGACTAGGGGCAACTTTCCAGTTGCTAGGATTCGGGGTTGTGCATCTCAGTGACAGATCTCAGGCGTGTCCAGTTCTGATCCATATCGGAAATAGTTTTAAAAAGTTTTAATAAAAGTTGACTTTGTTCAAATTAATCTTTTCACAACTAAGACCATTTTTGGACCAAAGCGGAAAATTTTCAGTACCACAACCTTCAATTTCATTGATTTCAAAACAGAGTTCTCTCGCTCTTGCATACAATTGAAGTTGCTTTTTATTACATTCGTAACGAAAACTTGAAAGTACTAATAAAGCAATAAATCTGGGGCATAGTCAAGTCAGGTGTCCCTGCGCCCCCTTCCAGAGCTAGTTGAAGCCTCTGATGCCAACCTAGGCCCAACTTGTGCTTCTTCATTGAGCCAATCCCAGCACTCGTCAGATAAAGTGCAATTGAAAGTAAGGGCGGGGGCCAGAAGCTCTCTAATCCTCCATGCTGCAGCCTGCTGAGCCAGTTGTGCGCCTCGAACTGGGAATGTAGCCGGATACTCCAGTCTCTCTGGTGGGCAAGTCTGATCATGGCCGAACTGGCGCAGAATACGGAATGGGAAATAGAACACACAGTGAGTCAAGCCGATCAGTCGGATCCCGACCTGCCGGGACATGCTATAGCTCATTGCCGGGAGATTGAGCCAGGGGCAGCGCCACGCAATGCGATCTGCCGACAAGTTGCACATCCATTCAAACCACCAGCTCTCATCAGGAGCATTGACTAGGCGTTGCCGAAAGAAGTAGCCGCGAGCTGAGTAAGCAGGGCAAGAGTCCACAACTTGCAATTTATCCATCAACCATATCTGGGGAGGGATGAAAAATGAGAGAATAAAGAATAGAGAGATGTGCGATGAGAGAAAAGTAAGATAAGGGTTTTGTGAGAAAAAGAGAGCCCGAGGGCCGAGTGATGTAAGCAAATACATGTGAGCTTGGGTGGGAAACATTACCTGCAACAGTAGTGGACTCCCCGCAAACCTGGTTGTCTCCCGGCGGTAGAAGGCATCTAGACCCATCAATGTCTCGGCCAAAGTCATGGCGATACAGCTCTTTCCTTCCCTCAAGCCTTGAGCGACTTCAATCAAGTGGATGTTAGCTGCTCCGGAGCCCGAGACAAACAGAAAATGAGATAGTAGGCACAAGCAGAGGGCATGTTGTCGGAAACCTTGCCAATAGTGGTCGCTACGGTCACCAGCATCGGAGAATCGGTAAATCAGGCTCGGAATGTCCAACATTCCATCACCAATCAGAGATCTAGCATCATGCGCATTAAGACCGCACATCCGCCCTAAGGCTTGGGCATAGCCGAAATTGAGCTGGGGCAGAACTTCCTCGCCTCGCTCGGACTCCATCAAGATTTGAAAATCTTCAAAAGTAGGACATACCTCTTGCCCGCCAAAGCTAAAGACGTGCGTCACCGGGTTCCAAAACCTTGCCGCGGCATAGAGGAAAGGAAGATGCAGTGGAGTCCGGCCTAGCGTGAACAGTGCATTCAAGCCAAAACCCCGGAAATTCAACTTTTCCGAGCCATCTAAAGAAGAAATCCAAGATGTGAGATTTTCTGCGAGAAATGCCTCCATTTTTGTGAGGAAAGGTGATGAAATGAATAAGTTCCAAGAGTGGAGCTTTTATAGAGAGGCACAACACTATTCAAAGGACACATGTCAACATTTCGGTGGTTGTGGGAGGAGTGGCCGGCCGGCCACCTATCCTAGTAGGCCGGCCACCTTTTTGTCTTCAAATGCGAAATGTTTTCGGCCTCGCATTGGTCCTATTTTGCCCGCCGGAAGAAAGTTTGAAGCATTTTCATGCATCAGGAATGTCGAAGGCCTCCATTTCTCTCAATTTCGGATACGCTCCGTCATCCAGATTGTCCGTCCGAAGTACGTTTTGTTGTGTTTTGCTTATCGAGTTGTTGTTTTGTTTATCGAGTTGTAAGTTTTGTCGAGCTGTCGCATTTTGTTTTTCGAATTGTTACTTTTTGATTACACAATTTTGTTAAGTTTTGTCTATTGAGTCGTTAACATTGTTGTATTTTGTTTATCGAGTTGTAAACTTGCTAAGAATCTGTTATTTCTTAGTGAGTCGATTTGTTTTGATTTGTTGCGTCGGTTCATTACCTGACCCGGTAAATACATGAGGCACATTTTCATTCAATTCCATTTTGTGCAAATTCATGCGATGCAATGCTAAGAATTTCAAATACAACATCTTTTCAAAAGCTGTTTCATTCCATCATGTTTTACAACAAAATAAAGGTACAAGTTTTTACAGAAAATAGAACTGCCTAACAATGTGCAAAGTGCTACAAACTACTAGCCAAAAAGTAAAATAAAGCAGGGAATAACATCAGTATCCTCGGGAACGGGAATGAGGAGGTCCTCTCATCCTCTTCTGCGGGATAATCTCTGCACCATCATCGCCATCTGGATCGGAGCTGTCATCCTCCGGATCCCCCTCAGGCTCGTCTCCGCTCCCGGAACCAAGACCGGAGCCTCCCTCCCCAGGAGATGTCTCTGATACGTGGCCTGCGACCTCCTCCTCCTCATCCTCGACAATGGGTGCCCTGCGTCTGCGAGACGACCCTGCTCCTCGAGCTCCTCGGTAAGGCCTGGATGGCCCAGCTCCTCGAGTCCCTGTACCTCGAGCAGGTCTAGCACCTCGACCTCTCTGAGAAGGCCCTGGTGGCCCGCCCCGTGTCGAAGCATATACGGGAGGCATCTGAAAATGAAAGGTCCAAATACATCAGTCCAAACATAAAAGCAGGTGCAAGTACAGTATATCAGTGGGCTGTGTGTTCACTACGAATCTGGGCTATGTGTTCAGTAAATCAGAGTTTTGGGCTGCGTGTTCAATTCTTAATCAGTGGGCTGTGTGTTCACTTCAAATCTGGGCTGCGTGTTCAGTAAATTTGGTATTTGGGCTGCGTGTTCACTTCAAATCTGGGCTGTGTGTTCAGTAATTCAGAGTTTAGGGCTGTGTGTTCTACTCTTAAATCAGTGGGCTGTGTGTTCGCTTCAAGTTTGGGCTGTGCGTTCAGAAAATCTGAGTTTTGGGACTGTGTGTTCTACTCTTCGTCGGTATGTGCTGTGTGCTCATTTTCAACTTCGGGCTGTGTGTTCGGTGAATCAATGTTTGAGCTGTGTGTTCAATTTCTAACTAATGTGTACTATGTGTTCACAATCAGGCAATGAGCTGTGTTCACGAAATTCAAGTGGCTAAGTCATATGCTCAGGATGCAAGTACTATGTCATGAGCTAAACTGTGTGTCTAAGCATGGCAGGGGAATGAAATACATGAAAAAGCAGGAAATAAAGTAAAATACCTCTGCATCATGAGAGAGATGCTGCTCTGGCTCTCGTAGGAGAAGATCCCCTGGTACCCGATCGTTAAATTTGGTGAAATGACGAAAAGTGGCTCGCGGAAGCCTATGCACCGCTGGAGCGTATCGATCGGGAATAAAAGGGCGAACCCTCGGGGGCAATGTCATAATGTCAAAATCATCTCCGGCGCCGGGAAAACTTCCACCGTGAGGGAAATGACCCGCCATGTCGAGAAATCTGCAAAGAGGAGCAAAAATGAGCAAAATGAGCCAAAATTGGAAAAAGTCAACAAAAGTCAACTCTCGGGAAACGAAAAGTCAACAAAAGTCAACTCCCGGGAAAATTTTCCAAATATTGAGACAAACTTACCTCAAGTGGTGAAAATGAGAAGAGAAGCCCCGGAATCAAAATTTAGTCGGCTTAAAGTGCTTAACGCAGGAAAATTTCGCGAAAACAACTTGCGTGGAAGGCCGAGGGGCGCGTATAAAATGCAGATCTGAAAGAGAAAATGGTCTAGGGAGCAAGAAGAAGAGTTTATGCAGCTTTGGGTGTGATTTCGGAGGCAATGGAGGAGCATATATATAGAAAATGCCAAAATGACCAAAATGCCCCTACTTTGGGCAGGTGGCCGGCCGGCCACCTTTTCTGGCTGGCCGGCCCCTCTACTTTTTGACCCTGGCCGATGGCCTCCCCTAGGGCAATGACATGGCCGACCATGGTCCCCACCCCCTCCCCTACCTCTCTGCAAATTTTGAGGAAAATCGGAGTTCCCGGGACCTGAAAAAGTTCAAGAAAAGTGCACTTTCTGGCGCCGAATTGCTCCACCGGAACTTTAACTGCAATTTCTGACACGTGTCTCATCATTATTCATCAAAATCAGAGTGTATCCTTTTTAAACATGTTGTGACCTCTCCAGGAGGTGAATCAGAGGCCGCGATTGAGTTGCCGTCGCCGAAATGCGCGTTTTCCGACTCATCATTTCATGTCAAACGGGCACCCTGACTTATGTTCGTTTTGCATTATTTTACTCATAATTTGCATTCTCATGAATGTTTTGCATTGTCACGCATGATTTCTTGATGTGCAATGCTTCTATGCTTAAACATGCGTTGTCGCGCATTATCTTTTCTCGCGTTGTGTTGCATTCACTCGCCGACACTGTGTGTGTCAAACTTTTCGAATCATAGGAATCACATTGAATATATGTTGTTAGCATATTGTTCTTGTTGAATTTCTCTATTTTGCAGGCACGATATTGTATGTACGGTTCAATTGAGGCTGGTGCGACCAGACGAATCGCGCAGGTATCGTATCTTCTTCGTGTGAGACGCGACGAGAATTGAATAATTCTCCGCATTCCTAACTGCATGAAATGTAGTTGCTGCTTTGCATTCTTGCTTAGAACTGTTGCATCTATTTGTCAATACTTGCTCCGTTACAGCTTGCTGCATTTGCATGATCACCTGGCTCTGTGCATATCATTTGCATTTTGCCCCCTTTTGCCTGCGGGCACGCCTGCGGACACACATATATCTGTTCATCTTGTATGATTGTCTAAGTCTTCGGCCTTGTCAAAAATGGGTCGTCTCTATGGCTTTGACATTTACTCTCGTCACTTCTTGACTTCCGAGTTCTGTCAAAGAGGGGCAACTGTAGACACCCCATTTTTGACCGACCTTAAGACTCAGACGTCACCGATTGAGTGCTCGGTGATGTTGCATATTGTGCTCGTTCAGAAGTTTCAGAGTTGCGGCCGTGCGCCCTGCCTCCGGACTTCCGAACCCTCTTCTGTGCCTTGTCTCGGTTTGCGAACCAGGCTCGGTTTTCTCTGTTTTCTTTCCTGAGGGGAGGGAGTGGTCCTGTAGACTATCTCCTGGTGGCCGTGAGCTACTTTTTGTGGCCGTAGGCCATTTTGCCCATTTCGGAGCCCGGTTCTCGGTTTTCGGAGCCGTCAGGCCGTGTGCCTCGGATCGGGACCGCCCAACCATCTCCGATTTCTCCGGTTTTCGGCGGGGACCTCTGTTTTACTATTCCGAGGAACCCTGCGGCCTCTGATGCCCACTTCGTGGTCGAGCACCACTTTCGGTGCTTACAGCCGGTTTTCGGGACCCCGAACTGCGCGGTTTTGGTCCCTAGCTTTCATTTTGCATCAGTTTTCTCCGGTTTTCGGCGGGGACCTCTGTTTTACTATTCCGAGGAACCCTGGGGCCTCTGATGCCCACTTTGTGGTCGAGCACCACTTTCGGTGCTTACAGCCGGTTTTCGGGACCCCGAACTGTGCGGTTTTGGTCCCTAGCTTTCATTTTGCATCAGTTTTCTCCGGTTTTTGGCAGGAACCTCTGTTTTATCATTCCGAGGGACACTGAGGTCGCAGATACCCACTTCGCTGCTGAACACCACTTCCGGCACCTACAGCCCATTTTCGGGATCCCGAACTGCGCGGTTTTGGCCCCGATCATTCATTTCTCATTAGTTTTTGCTCAAATTTGGCAGGTACCTCTGTTTCAACACTAGGAAGATCACTGGGGGGTGGAAGGCCAGCAATTATCCCAGATAACCAGTTTCGCTCCTCCGGCGCCCGTTTCGCTCACTTCCGGGCCAATGTTGAACACCCTAGGGGTATTTTCTTCCAACCAAAGCTACATATCTGTGATCAGGGGATATGGGAGGACACCAAAAGAGCATGGTCGGCCAGCAATTATGGATTTCATTTTTGGGCCTCTCCTTCAAGTCCTATATTGTGACTCCTGCTTCAGTGTTGCCCATTTTCAACCTTGGAACCTTGTTCTACACACATGGGAGGACACCAAAAGTTGGTGGTCGGCCAGCAATTGTGCATGTCATTTTTGAGCCTCTCCTTCAAGCTCTATGTTGTGACATCTGCTTCAGAGTTGCCAGATTCCGACCTTGGGGTCTTGTTCTACACACATGGGAGGACACCATTGCATGGTGGTCGGCCAGCAATTTTCACCTTCAATTTTGGACCATGGCCGGCCGGCCAGGGGGAGTGGCTGGCCGACCAGGTGGGGTGGCCGGCCGGCCACCTTGCAGAAAACTACCTGGCCAGCCAGCTTTCTGCTTTCCAGCTCTTCACAGCTGTCCAGCTCTTTTTTGAAATATCTCCCCCATCCGGGGGATATTTTGGGAGGGAAAGCTTGGGTGCTTTTCCCTCCTCTTTTACACTCTTTTTACCCTATTTAAAGGGCTGGACAGCCCCTTCCCTAGGGTTACAAAAAATTGTCTCAAAACCCTCTCTCTCAAATCCTTCATTTCCATAGCCAAATTCTCAAAAAACCTTCAAGCTCCCTAGCTCAATCCTTCATCAACCCTAAGCTCCACCATCCCCACTTCCATTACAGCAGCAAGGGAGTGTTCTTCAAAGGCTAAGAGACAACAAATTCAAGCCAAGAAGCAAAGAAAGAGTTGTCTACAAGGGTAAGCCACTAAAACCCTTTTTCTATCACTTTCTTGGACCAATTCTTTACCCTATTTCCCTTCAGTTTTTGGGCTTTGAAACCTACTGGTTTTGTGCTTATTTTGAGCCCCTCTACAACATTGTAGAAGGGCTCAACCTCATTTGGTGTCTCCATGATACACTTCTTTCAATACCACTCTTTAGGCCATTATTTTGCATGCTTTATTTGGCTTTTGAGTGATCTGATTTCGAGCATACTATAAAATTTTAGTGGGCTTATTTTGATCCCCTCTTCAACATTGAAGAAGGGCTCAACCATGTTTGGTGAATCTAGCATGCACTTGCTTTGAAATTCTTCCATTTTACCGTAAAATTGCATGCTATGTTTTGCCTATTTGTGATCTGAATTGGAGCATGTGACCTACTGATATTGTGTTTATTTTGAGCCCCTCTTCAACATTGAAGAAGGGCTCAACTTGGTTTTCATGCTCTACATGTCACTTGCTTTGAATCCATATTCTATGCCTATCTTGCATGCTTTGTTAGGCTCTTTTGGCTTCTGTTTTTGGCCTTCATCAGGCCTAGAAGGAGTCTTATTTTGGTCCATACATCATGCTTTGTGAAGGGTCTTAAGCCATTTGGTGATTGGTTTTAGTACTTGCTGTGTAATCCATCATATTTTCCGTAAATTTGCATGTTTGTTTAGGCCATTCTAGCTTCTGTTTCTGGCCTTCATCAGGCTTAGAAAATGTCTTTTTTTGGCCTATTCTTCAAGTTTTATTAAGGGTCTTTGTTGGTTTGATGCATGCTTTTGGCACCTCTCTTTATAACCCTCTTTTGACCCTTATTTTGCATGCTATGTATAGTATATCTACACACTGAATTTGAGGCTGCCATCTTCTGTAAAAATACATATTTTTAGTCCCTCTCGAATGTTGTAGAACTGTTTTTTTGGGTTTGAGCATTGTAGATACCACTTGCTTTGTGATTCCTCTCTTTTTCCGTATTTTTGCAAGCTATTGTTGCCATATCTATGCTTACAATTCGGCTATGTTTTGTACTGGAAAGATGATATTTTTGGGGCTTCCTTGCTACTATTTTTGCTGTCATGTGTCAATTTTGCATGTATAGCATAGCTGTAGGCCATTTCGGGTGCTTTTTATTGCATTTCGGGCATCGGTTGTAATTTTGTTATACTTTGGGGGCTATTTGTGCATCATTTTAGCCGCTGAAATTTGCATCTTTCATATGCCATATGTCATGTCTCATTCGTATATCATTTTCATGCCTTCGGGCCATGCCTCGGTTTGCGTGCCCGTGTGCACGCATCTCGAGGCACCTCATTTTCATCCATTGGCAGCCTATGTGAGTGCGGCTGAGGCTCTCCTATGTTGGTGTAAGCCCATCGTGGCATTCCGTATGCCATTTTATGCCATTTCATCGTCGCCTCAGTTTGCGTGCCTGTGTGTACGCATTTCGAGGCACTTCGGTTTTATCCGATTTTTCATTTCATGTCATTGCCTCGGTTTGCGTGCCCGTGTGTACGTATTTCGAGGCACTTCAGTTTTATCCGATTTTGCATTTCACATCGTCGCCTCGGTTTGCGTGCCCGTGTGCACGCATTTCGAGGCACTTCGGTTTTATCCGATTTTGCATTTCACATCGTCGCCTCGGTTTGCGTGCCCGTGTGCATGCATTTCGAGGCACTTCGGTTTTATCCGATTTGCATTTCACATCGTCGCCTCGGTTTGCGTGCCCGTGGGCACGCATTTCGAGGCATCTCATTTTAATCCTATTGCATCTCATTTTCTATGTCATTTCACCCCTGTATGTCATCGCCTCGGTTTGCGTGCCCGTGGGTACGCATTTCGAGGCATCTCATTTTCATAGCATTGTGCATGCTAGGTCATATGTTAGTTGCATTCATGCATACCATGCATATTGCACAGGAAACGAGGCACGTTTCGTACTCCGAGTGACGGAACGGGTCTCAATTCCCAAGTCACCGACACTCCGGATCACCCATGATGGAGTTAGGTTTTGTAGCATTCATCTGCATTCATCCGATATTGAGTTGTGCAATCCGACTCCTCGGCCATCATGCATCGGTATGCGTGATTGGTGGCACGAGGATCGAGGCATGCATATATTTGTGAAATACATTGCCATGCCCTTTTCCTGCTCTCTGTTGCAGCAAAATCAAGAATCAGCACCTTTTCGGAGTCTGGCGCGCATTTCGAGAAATACTGCAAACAGAGGCTAATTGGGGCATCCCAATGGATTTCCGCCAAGGCAGCCCGGCATACATCATTCATCAACAGCAAGGCAGTCCCTGGCTTGCATGCCGGTTTACAACTTTCTGTATTTAATTTATCCATTAATTAGGAATCTGTATATTTCGGACTGTAATATTCTTTTATTTGGGTCTGTATTATTATTTATTTGGACCCTCTGCGCGAGGGCAATATTGTAATAAGTGTGGGTGAGTGTGATGTATGTCTTCCAACCCCCATTTCTTTCTCCCTTTTATTTACCCGCTTATGATGGTTAGATATAGGGCATATTTCAATTAGCATACAGTATGACAGCATGTTTGCATCATTCATCTGTTTTGCACGCACCGGGCTCGGCGCATCATACAAACTGCATCTGTATTTCAATTCCAAATTGAATACATGTTAGTTGTAGCATTTCATATACCATGTTTAGAATAGCCGAGCCTGCTATAGCTTGCATCTTTGCATGTGTTGCATTAGGCAATTCTGTATATCTAGGATCATGCATGATTTCTAATCAGTTTTCTATTTTGGCTTGGAGTACTCGGTAAGTGGTTATGCTTTAGCATCCTTGCATGTGTGTGAGTGTTGCCATGATAGCATGCTTACCATGAGGCTATGTGCTTATGTGATATAACTGCCTTGAATGCCTGTGGGTGGAGGTTGAGTTATCTGAATTGGAATAATTCGTCAAATGTTTGTTTTAAGCCCACTAGATAGTGGCAAAATCATTGTTTTCTTAAGCCCACCCGAGGGTGGCAAATCCGCATTTTAGCCTACCTGCGGGTAGCACCATCAAACCATTTTCAAACAAATAAACATGAAATGTTTTGTTCCAATTCAGGCGATTCAGTCTATACTTGTATGCTGTGCGCATCACATAGTAACCTAGGCTAATAACCGGAATAAGAACTCACAATGTTTTCAAAATCAGATATCATGGTTAGTAGAGGCCGGTCTTTGACCGGGCGAGCGGGGGTGCTCACGATGTGACCTTCCCTAATCGTACCCAAGTTCCCGAGCCAACTTTGGTGATGACGGACACGTGGCCTTTTGGCACCGAGTCAGGGTTTCCTAAATTTCCCATTTTAAAATATTTAGGTGGCGACTCTGTTATCTGGCAAAGCAGTCCATGTTTGGCACTTCTTTCAAAAATCAGTTTTCTCAAAACGATTTGCCGGATTTGGACTCTTTGGTTCAAGATTTGGAACCGCAACAAAAATCGAGTCCGAACTGTAGCGAGGTCCCTCGCGGGCTTGTTACACGGAGGTCCGGTCCAAGACCAGTTTCCCACTCCGAAGTGGGCTGAACAGGAGTTTGGTCCAAGACTAGTTGGCACCGTGAGGCCAACCAAGCTACATAATGATGCAGCGGACCATTTCTGTGGTGGAACCATGTACTTGATCTGGGCCCGCAAGAGGCACATTACCATGTCCCTTTGACTAACATTATGTTGAGTATTGATTGGTGAGGAGGGCACCAAATAAGCATGTCAGTTGGTACCCTATGGCCATGTTTGTTTGGGCGGACTGGATTAGGTTGGATTAGCATTTCTATGACTAATAGTTCTAGGACTATGAATCCTTTGGATTGTGTATTCTATCCTATGTTTGGATTGAGTTAGGATTATAAGGAGTGATTAATAAAATATTATCCAATCCGATGTTTGTTTAAGGAGATTTGAATGGATAGGACATGACAAGATATGGAACATCCAATATATTGACCATGATACCCATATTATAATTAATGTAAAATTTTGCACTAAAATGAGTTATAATTTTTAAAAAACAAAATTTCATATTGTTGCTCCACATCCATTGCGATTCATTTCAACAAAATTTAACCCACTTTTTTTAATAGAAAAAATAAAAAATAATTCAACTATAAAATTTATATATACATAAGCAACCATTTTAAAAAACACACTGCTATTTTAATCATCTAATCATTCATTGCTCAAATTCAAAAAAGTATTTATTTGAACAAAATTTAATCCCCACTTATTTTTTAATAGAAAAAATAAAAAATCATTCAACTATAAAATTTATATATACACAAGCAATCATTAAAAAATATGCCCTGTTATTTTAATTATCCAACCATTCACTGTCCAAATTCAAAAGGCATTTATTTAAACAAAATTTAACTCTTTTTTTTCGAACAAAAAAATATCAAAAATCATTCAACTATGAAATTGTAGAAATATAAATCTACCATTTATCATTTCAAAATAAGCATTCCAAGTAACATATTGCAACATGAAGTAGCAAAATATGAGTAGTTCAACAAAAAAAAAGAAGCAAAAAGTCAAGTCCTTATTACATGCATTAGAGTAATCAAAAAAACTAAGTACGTAAAAGGACATAAAGGAGCCACGAGTCTATCATGGAGCACTCCTACGTAGCAACCTCATCACCCACCTTAGTTTGTCATCATGTGTCAAGCTGAAGAACATGTCGAGCTTTTGAGCACTTTGTGATATGATCTCACAAGCATCTAGCCTTTCATCAAGAGTAATTGGCAACTTAAAGAGTTCATCATTCAAACTTGCCCGTTTAGATGCGAGATCATGTTCATAACCCATTCTTCGACCAATGAAATCCAACTTTTCATTGGTGGCAGAAAATACCTCACCCAACTTGTTAGCAATCATAGACAACCCTTCCACTACATCATCATTGCCTCTAGGCCTCTTCTTGTTGTCATTATTTTTTGTAGAACTTTCAGGTGGTCGTTGACTTGATGAGCTGGAGCAATTTATTCTCTCGCCGATATGACTACTAATACCCATATGTTCAAGAAATGTGCCATCATTTGCAAGACTGTTGAACAACAATTCTTCCTCAGCATTTACAGCATCAACTGCATCAGCAGGCCCTTCAACAAACTCCCCTGTAGCTCGATCCTTACCAAATATGTGGATCCATGAGTCGAAATACGGAAAACTTTTGTTTCATAGATTTTTCGCATCGCTCTCCCTCTACAATAACCAATTTCAATTAACATCTCCAACTTAAGATTAAAGAAAAATGAATTAAAAAATTAATAACTTATACAAAGTAACTTAAAAGAAAGTATTTTACCCAAACATATGCTTCCCAGGCACTATCACTCTCAACATCAATTCTTTTTTTGGTGTCATTCCATCCAAAACCACTAGTACCAAGCATTCCTGCTACATAGTTGTAGTGCTTCTTCCATATCTTTATCTTTGATTCGATGTGGAGAGTGCCGCGAAGGTTTGTCCCGGGTAGCATCTCCAACAATTTCTCCTCTAATTTCATAAGGTAGTCGGCCTTGAAGGCATTGTCCTGTTTCATTCCATTGTTGACAATGTGCATCAAGGCATTAATAAGACATTGCTCTTCTTGTGGGCTCCACAATCGCCTTGGTTTTGACGGATGAACTTTCTCCTTTACTTTTTTACGAGAACTAGACACTTTACTATCCATGCCTAGCAAAGAAGAGCAAAGAAAAGTGTGCATGTTATTCTCTATTACATGATTATCAACCTGTTAATGTGCCAAAACAAGTCAATACATAAATGGATTTCAATAATCAAAAAATTTCATACCCATACATGCATGTAACAAATCCATGAGACAAAAATATCGTCACTTAAAAAATATACAATCACCAACAAAAACCATACAATTTTTGCAAAACATGGTTCAACATCCACAAGCTAATACAAGTTCCAAGTACAAATCAAATGAAACTACATCATACTTGTAACAAGTACTTTTACAAATATTGAAACTATCATTGTCATGCCTCTCTACTAGCCAACCAATTGTTATATAGTTGCATTGCAAGTGTATCCCGCCACCCAGTCCACTCATTAGATGTCTCAACGGTGTCAACAAAATCATCTCCCAATGGAGGTTGATCTTCTATGTCATTATTTAGCCTCTCTTCTATTGGGTCAACCGGCATC
Source organism: Camellia granthamiana (assembly GCA_036172215.1). Classification (NCBI taxonomy): domain Eukaryota; kingdom Viridiplantae; phylum Streptophyta; class Magnoliopsida; order Ericales; family Theaceae; genus Camellia; species Camellia granthamiana. Next base: position 258,857 of record JAXFYN010000051.1, on the reverse strand, counting down.
TCTCGACGAATGAGGTTGTGTAACAAACAACATGCTGTGATGATACAGTTTTGAGTTCTAATGGGATAGTATGATGCACAACAAAGTATTACCCATCTTATTTTCAACAAACCAAAACACCTTTCTATGACATTTCGAGCTGATGCATGTTTCATATTAAAAAATTCTTGATAATTAGTTGGAGTGGCCCCTGCTCTCCAAACAGACAAATGGTATCGTTGGCCCCGATAAGGTGCTAGGAATCCTTGTCCATTTGTATAGCCAGCATCTACTAGGTAGTAGTACCCTGTAGGAGATGTTATATATTAGAATCTATTATTAAATAAAACTTAGTAATTCCATCAAGCAAAGTTAATTATTTATTAATTACCAGTTGGAATTCTTAAGCCATTGGGTCGATTAATCGCATCCCTCAAAACCCTAGAGTCTGCAGCTGACCCTTCCCACCCCGGCAATACATATATGAAGTTCATGTCCTGAGAGCAAACTCCTAGAACATTGGTAGCAATCTCCCCCTTCCGCGTTCTATACCGTGCTTGGTAAACCACTAGTACATGAACTTTAATATAGATTCCATCAAGTGCTCCAAGACAATTCTAATACATAAAAGACATTGTAATAATTATGAGTTGTAAAAAAAAAAAATGTGTAATGTATTTTATTAAATGTTTTACAAACTACATTTACCTGGAAGCGATTCCACCTTGGATCAGTGCATGCTTGTGCTATAGGATTTGGTGTCCTAAGTAAGTGGCCTTGAAGGCGCAACACAGCTTTTAGGACATCATTGAAATGTTGACTTACAGTCTCTCCAGACCTAAAGAAATTGAACTTAAGTTTTCGTACTTTCAAGTTATGTGCCAAGACATAGAGGAACAAGGCCATCTTCTCTTCTAAGGTAACATGTTTTGAATGCCCCAACCCGCCTATTGTACGAACCATATGGCATAACGTCATAAAACAACGCCTATCCATACAAAGTTGTTCAATGCATGTAATGTCGCTTTCTCTCACTAGCCGATTAATGTGGTCCATTTGTTCTTGCAATCGATTGGGCCCTCGAATAACGGTACAAGGATACTTATGAATGTACCTCTTCAAAATAATTTCAATGGCAATAGATGCTACAACGCATAAGGTGTACAATTCTTGCATTACAACTTGCAACACTATGTATAGCTCAAGCTCCTCATTACTCTCATCTCCAAAACCATCGAAATTGTACTCCATCTATGCAAATAGTGATGCATATCAATATATTAGAGTACAAGAAAACTTTATAATTCCAAAAAAAAATTAACAAAAAATAATAATAATAATAATAATGTAGAACATATGAGCATAACAATCTCTATAAATATATTCTTAAACTGGGTTGTTTAAACTGTCTACAAATCAATCACAAACATCAAAGTTACATCAACTAAATGATAAAAGTCCAGATAACATCTCTTCCATCACAACTCTCAATAAGTTTAATTGTTGATCGAATTCAACAAAGAAAAGCTATGGCGATTGAGTGACAACTATAAAGAAGCTTACTCCAAATACAAAAGAATTGAACTTTTCAGCATCTCATCAGTCACCTTGTGGCATAAATTTATGATTACTGTGAATATATGATTAGAGACCAGTTTGGAATTACTCAGAGTTCAACAGGTTGACATAGGCTCAATAATTGTTAAAAGCAAGCACTGGACTTTTTATTTTATTTTATTTTTTGTGTGGTTCTTTTTGAAGTACATTACAGCAAGATATATATGCTTTTTGTGACTCAGAAAGAATGTCAAAAGGACTTTCTCTATCATCCTACTCGATGTATCACATAACACTGAAGTGCATGCCAAGTACAAACTGAGGAAGAACATAATTGCATACCACACATTTTTCTAGATTGCAAGAGGATGAGGCCTTATTGCAGATATAGTTTATTGCACAAGAAGATGGTGTATTAAATCTAATCAAGGAATGAAATAGTTATTATTGGACAAAATTTATGGATACCATCTGTAATGGTAACAGAGGCCCAAAGGTAGAATAATCTCTTTCATAACAAATGTGCAACAGGTATACCGACAATGCTATACTATGTCTAATCAAGGAATGAAATAGCTATTATAGGACACAATTTATAGATATAATTACATTGTATTCCTTTAAATTTTGTAATTTACATAACACAATCCCTTTTCATTTTAGTATTATAAATAAGAAAATATTGTTGTCATATATCTTTTAAATTGAAAATATATATTATACTCTATATTATACATTTATTTACACAATATTTATATTGGTTCTATTTAATTTATAACATTATTAAAAGGAATGTGAATATAATTATACCAAACTTATGAAATTTATTATAATTTTTTGAAATTTGAAAAGCAGTTAGTGTAATGTACCATACTTTTTCTCAAGAGATGGAAGCAATGCCCTTTCTTTTAAGTCAAGGTCAGGAAAAATTTAGTTCTTTCGAAGCATTATTAATGAGTGCAAAAGAAATGAATGGATTCAATTGATCATGTCTTGCACATAACCCACCAATCAAGGTAACTCAGAACTCAAGTTGGCTTCTTCACTCATCTACTAATTAATACCCTTGTTAAGTCTGAAATCCATATAGACCATATTTTTTATTTGCAATAGAATACAAATTCAATTATACCTTCATGTTTTTTTTAATTATATTTTTATACTTTTTAACTAATTATTGTTTTCCTACATTTTTGTTGGCTTTTTGGCTTTCGAAGGGTAATTTTGTAAATGCGAGCGTGCCAGCAAGGATCAATCAGTCCTTACAGAAATTATAATTGCCAACCAATTATCAGACGATTGTGTTTTAGTTCTTTCAGCCTCAATGAAAAGGACTTTTACTGGTGGCTTGACTTAGGAGAAATTAAGCGAAATAACAGTTAAATGAAGAGCAATTGAAGTATTTCATTAGAATGAAAACTTACAATGGTCCAAACTCAGCCTCGTAGAGGTTTACAGCAACAATCTACTTGAATCTACTTGAAACTACTCCTATGAATGAAGTGCAGTGCAGGTATTTAAAGTGCAGGAATGTAAAGAACAGGTATTTAAAGTGCTGGAAATGTAAAGACTGGAAATGTAAAAACTGGAAAAGAAAATATGTAAAGTAAGACTGGTTTGTATGATCTGAGTCTGGGGGCTTTTTCTGGGACCTTCCCTGCTATTTATACTTGTCAAGGATGACCTTCGAACTGCACTTCAAACCGTCGAACTACTCCTCCATGATCGATAATCATGTTGCCTTATAAGTAGCTCCACTATGCCATTACTTGCAGTTAGGCTTCCCTCCTATGTTTGAATTTGAATGTGAGCAACCGTTGAAGCCACGTCACCTTGCATCTTTTTACTGATCCAATGCTACTCAGATCACGTGAGAACCAATATTAGCTGCCACGTGTATGATCAGGATGGAAGACTTGAATAGTCTTCCTATATTACCCTTACTCTGCCACGCGTCGAATTATGATTGGCTTTTACAAAATATGTAGCCAACATTACCCCCCGCACTAATATACCCAATACTTGGTGATATTAGTGGATCACAGCCTTTCTCCCGCGTTTTTTAGAACGTGCATAGGGTTTGCATTTTCCTAGGAATGCAACTGTCATTCATCATCTGCATTAAAACTCTCCTTCAATCTTTTGAACACCCCCACCACCTTAGTATTCGAACAGACTGATACATTTTCTATGGCCGAATCAATTTTTCCCTCCATTGATCGAGCACACGAAGAGCCATATGATGATACTGCCCTTCCTCGAAAGAACTTCCACGCATTAATTAGCTATCTTTACCCACCTTTCTATATTCATGTTATGGAAGCCTTTGCAAATTACCAACCTTTGGATTACGAACACATTGTCCTTAATCCTTCGATTCAAAAAGTTGCAGACATAGATACAAGAAGTTCTTCCTCTAATTCCCTTTTGTACCTCGAACAAACTGCTCTCAAACCTTTGATTCGGAAAGTTGCAAATATGGACTTGGGAAACTCTTCTTCACAAACCTCTGCATGGGATACAGCTGCAACTTCTTCCTCTTCTGGGGGTTCTAACTGGACAAGCTGGTCAACACCTGAGACCTGTGATTTGAGGGAGAGAATCAACCATCATTTTGTTGAGTTCACTGACCCTTTAGAGTTTCCTTCCTACGCTCGAAGTTCAGTGGTCTGCCCCTACGTGCCCATTGACCATCGACGTAGTTTGGAGGAGAATCTGCTTGTAGCATGGTACACATCCTCCATGCCTACCAAGCTTGTGTACGCTGCTCGACGTCTAGAAGAAGCACAAGGGTACAACCCCTCATTCTTAGCACAGAAGGCGAAGATTTGTTCTTCTGACTGGCTCAATTATATTAATGTCTTTGTTCCTTCTACTCCTGTGCCATCTCCCATAATAGAAGCATCTACACCTTCTTCTCCATCTTTTGAAACAGAAGCGTTCACACCTTCTCCACCGCCAACTCTTTGCTGGACAGAGAGACTGAGGCTTGCCCTTCCCATGGATAAAGTCTTTCCACCTTACAAACCTCCGCCATCACCTACTCCAGATGAGTGGAAACAAGCTCAACTTCTGCTTGCAGCTTTCTCTCATTTACCCTTCAATGTTCTTGAGGACGACGTCCCCCTCAAAAACTTTCGATGGGCTTGTGATATTCTGACTAGGGGCCATGTCCTTATTCCCCTTGCCCAAGCGGAACTTCATATGTTCCTGGACCAACTCCCATTGCTCCTCTACTGGCATCGAAATTCTATGGTCACTACACAATCTCTAGACCAACTTTCGTCTCTTCGAATTCATGCCCAGTATGAAACAGAGAACTTCATCGAAGAATTCGATGATTTCAAGAATAAAAATTCTGCGTATTAGGATGACTTGGTCATAGACGAATTGGAACAAAGATTGAGAGAGGAAGCTTTCGAAATAAAGGCTGAAGAACTCTACTACGAAGTGAGAGCACATCAACTCATGCAGCCAATGTTAGAAGAAATAGAAGATATAATAAAGAAAGAACAAAAATTCATTGATCATTGTTGGACTAAATTTCATGATCTTGTTATTTATTCTATTCCTTATTTTTATGAGCTTGAGTTTATACCCAGATAGGGTCATTCGATGTAATTGCTCTGGCTTTAATATAAACAAAATTCTTCTTCATTTGGCATTGTTTGACCCTGTTTCCATTTGTCTTTAAAAGCAAATTCAGAGCTTCGAACTGAACAATCTCATCCTTCGAACCTGGATTCAATTGTTTTGAATGAACACTAAAAAGAACCAATTGTAAACTTTTCCAAATTTATGGAATAAAGTTGACAATTTTGGCTGATTTTCACTTAGAACTAGTGCTTCGAATCTAGCAATTTCATACTTAAAGCTTGTTTCAGCCATAACCAACATCTGATCCTGGTTAATATGATCAATTAAATTGACCACCTTTTGCTACGAACAACAGTTCATGCTGTTTTAGTTCAAAAGACAAAATCTTTCCGTAAATGCACCAACCAACTATTGGTTTTGATGTTTCGAACAACAATTCACATCCTTAAGGGGCCTTAAGTTTTGTTTCGAAGGACTTCACTTTCTGAAGAAACAAATACTTGAGCATTCCTCCATCCTTAAGTATGGAATGTGCTTCGAAGCCGGCTTCTCTGTTTCGAAGCCGTTGTTGTTTGATTTTTTGGCGCCAAAATCTGTTTCGAAGCCAAATATCTTGCTTCGAAGCTGGTATCAACATCCGGAATGTGCTTTTCCCTCCAAAAATTATCAATATTGGAAGAGACTCCTCGTATTCGTACTTTTAGTACTTAACGACTTATGGGATATATTTTCCGGACACAAAGGCTTTTAAAACCTTTTTGTTTCGCATTCTGGAATCACTTACGCTCTTAACGTACAAACCCTTATCAGTCTTCCACTTTTCTCTACTCCCTTCTTCACTTTCTAAAAAAGCGTACTATCAATGGATTCTTCTTCACCAAAAGTGCCAGTCATAGAGCGTGTGAGCTCATCTGTGGCTTTGAAAAGGCTCATTGATGCAGAATGTGAGAAGTACAAGGCTGGGAAGAAAAACGCTATCGATGGGCGTATCTTTGTCCCTCATCGCCATGTGCAGCAAGACTATGTGCTCGGACCCATATTCAAGGAGATCCTTACTGAGCTCCCAGCCCTATATCCTCGTCTGGAGAACCAATGTCTCCTTTATGAAGGTGGTCTCGACTGGAGGAACTGGAGAATCAATCGCCCTCACCGATGTTGGCCCACGGTGAGACCGGAGTGGCAAGAATGGTATGACCGGATTGTCTCTGCTAGGACACTGGACCTTCAAGAGCTCTGCCTTCTCAATGCTCTCCAACTATCTAGGGTAACTATCTCAGAGGACCCTTTCTTAGTTCCTGCCGCCTTATGTTTTTGGAACCCTATCTTTAATTTCTTTCAATTTAGATGTGGGATGATGGCCCCTACTGTTCTTGACATTTGCCATCTGTTAGGATTATCTCCTATTGGTACCCCTATTACACCAGATTTCCCTGACTTAGCAGTCCCTTTCTCCCTCCCCTCTCTTAACACATCTTACAGTGATTTTGTTAAAGCTGAGAATAAAAGAGAGGGCCCGGTAACTGATAGGGAATTCTTTTCTTTCTTATTATATTGGCTTTGCAAATTCCTCTTCTGCACCTCCTCCCAAAGAATCATGCCTGAATTCGCCTCTCTTGCCAAAACCTTTGTTTTGCAAAAAAGGGTAGCCTTAGCCCCATATGTGCTAGGCCATGTATATAGAGTTTGTTCCCTCTTTTGTGAGAAACCCTTAGATGCTAATCAAGGGGGGCCATTCTGGATCCTTCAGCTTTGGCTTTTCGCCTATTTTACTGAATTACAATCCAAGTGCCTTAAATTTTCTGGGCTACACTCTCTTACCCATGGCATAAGGCTGGCCAATGCTTCACTTTACCCCTCTACTTTTGCCTTTTATTTCTCTTTCTTCCATCAGCTACCAGCTGTCCTTCCTACTCACCGTTTCCGTCCCTTCGAACCCAGCATTGGTCCAACTTGGTTGAGTAATTTCCTAAGTGACAGGCTCTGTGTCTCGCCTGCTCACAAGGATATATGGGCTTCCCTTCTGATTCCTAGAGAGCTATTTATTGGAACCACGAATCACAGAGCTTATAAATGCATAGCTGAGCCTTATTGTCCTGCTCAATTTGCTAGACAATTTGGCTTCACACAAGGGGTCCCAATACCTCTCTGCAGCAACACCAATCTGAGCCTTACTAGGAGAGATTTGAAGGTTCGAAGGTCGAGGCTAGAAGAGGCAACTTTCAAATTTCTAGATGACTTGGCCAATTTTGAGTATACCCCTTTCATTCCTCAATGCCTCGTATTGAAGAGATACCAAAATTGGTGGGTGAGCAATATAGAAGTTTATTTGGCCATTTCACCTCAAGACCTACTGAAGGTGTTAGATGTGCCCAAGCCCAAGGGAGCTGGAATTGTCATCTCTTCCACTGTTTCAGTTGCAGTACCTGCTACAACTCAGTCCACTCCTGCTGCCTCAACTCCTCTTAGAGTCACTCGGGCTGCTTCGAAGAAAGGTATATACCTTTGTTTTCTTTCCTTCGACTTTCTCTATAATGCTTGTTATCTTATTCTTAATTCTTCTTTTGTGAAGGTGGTCAACAGCAAAAGAAGAGGAAACTTCTTGAGCTAGAAAAGGAAATATCTGAGGTTCAAGAAGAAGAAGAAGAAGAAGAAGAAGAAGAGGATCAAGAGCAGGAGTCTCCCTTGAAAAGAAGGACAGCTGCTAGAGAAGTAGAAGAAGAGCTCTTTTCTAGGGAATTCGGGTCTCAGACTGAAGAAATTGATAAGGAAATTGAGAAGGAGCCGACAATACCAATACAGAGAAAAAAGAGAAGAAAGATAACTGTCTCTCCTTCTGATTTCGTCGAAGATTCCGATTCTGAGACCATTGCCGAAGCAATAGAAAAAGAAGGAAAATGGCTGCTTCAGCTACTGACTTGGTTGAAGGTCCTGTCCACGAAGCAGCTGCTAAGGCCGTAGAACAAGAGTATTCTAAGGCCATAATTGTTTTCGAGAGGGCCGAGAAGAGACGGCAGCAACAATTTTTGAGAGATGAAGCTGCTTCTGCTGACGCACTACAAAGGGAAGCTGCAAGAAGGCAACAGACTGTCGAATATTACCCCCTTCGCAGCTCTCCCATTAGTGCCAGCGCTTCTGGAACAGGTAACTTCTTTCATGCCTTTATTCTTTTCTTGTCTAATCTTTAATATTGAGATTTGACATTACTTTATATTTCTCCCCTTGCAGCAATAAACACCGAGGGCCTTGCTCATCCTTCTCCTTCCAAGGAAATTCCAACTGTTACCTCTTCTCTGAAGGCAGCTAATTCTCCAATTGAGGGTGCTGGTAGTTCTCCAACTCATAATTCATCACCTTTGCCTACTTCCAGCCCCTCCTCGCTTTATTCATTGGTGGCTAAGACCATAGAAACTGTCAAAAATGCTCCATCCATTTCTCCTATCCCTATGCAGTCTCTTGTGTCATCTACCACAACCCTTTCTGCGCCCCACATGACTATGGATGAGGTTGATGTCTTCGAAGCAAGACTAGCTAGTCTCTTCGACATACCCTCTATCTCTCCATCATTCAATGAGGAAGCTGAGCCATTAGCTTTGGCTGACTCCTTACTGGAAATTTTTGAGAGCTCCTCTTCCTCCAGCGGCAAGCCTTCTGCACCTTCAATAGACCTGGACACATACCTAGAACTGTTGATTTCTTTTTCAAGGATCCCCTTCGAGGCTCTACAAAGGCCTATAATCAGACATGGATTCCTCCAATGCTGCAAAATTGCTGAGCAGTCTGGCATGACTGTTTCAAGTCATCTATCTCAAGCAGCAGCTACTGTCGATTTTTACATCAGCATTTGTCAGGCTGCCAAGGCTGAGGATGAGAAATTGCCTGGTGACCAGAGTTTTGTTTCCCAAGTACATACTGAAGTGTCAAAGCTTAAGGAACAACATTCCTTTGCCTCCCACTTTCAAGTCCAGCTGCTGGAGAGAAAAGCTCAACTTGAAGAGGAGCTATCTGTAGTGAATCAGGCCTTAGTCTGAACTGACACTAAACTGCAAATTACCAACCAAGGACTGGCTGATCGAAAGGAAGAGATGGCTGCAGCTATTTGACTGTTTTCAGCATTTATAAATAGGGAATCTGTTGTACAAAAACAATTAAGACATTGCAATGATTTTTGGGCCAATCTGTGGCAAAATGTACTTAACTCTTTATGAAAGCACAAATTTTTGTCTATCATTTGAGCAGTCTTGTATTCTTGTATTTAGTGTTTATTTTATTCTTTGTGTTTCCCAAATGGTTGGAAAATAAGGTTTTAAATATCTGTCATTAATCTTTTTGGGATGTACATAACCATTCAAATTTCTCAAATGGTATGCTCCAAAAGGCAGAACTCTATGAATTTGATATGGTCCTTCCCAGTTAGGTGACCATTTGCCAAACTCATGGCTTTTAATTCCTATTGGGAGTATTGTCTTCCATACCAAATCACCTTCATCAAAGCCAATGTGTTTGACTTTCTTATTATAATTCTTGGCTGCTTTTTTCTTTTGGAAAAGAATGGTGTTTAATGCCAAAATTCTGGTTTCATCTATGCCTTCTAATTCCAAGCACATACTTTGATGGTATTGCTCAGGATCTAACTGATCTTGGCATTTTACCCTCAAGGATTTAACATTAATCTCCATAGGTAACACTGCATCATGCCCATATACTAAGGCATAAGGAGTGATTCCTGTACTTGACCTTGGGGAAGTTCTGTAAGCCCACAAAACATCCAACAATAGGTTATGCCAATCCCTGGGATTATCCTCCACAACCTTTTGTATTCCTTTTTTCAAGGACTTATTGGATGATTCAGCTTGACCATTGGTTTGTACATAATAGGGTGTGGAATTAACAAGGCTAATTCCAAACTCTGCCACAAAAGATTTCACTATTTTCCCATCAAACACAGTCCCATTATCAACAGTTATAGTTTGTGGGATGCCAAATCTATGGATTAAATCTTTAATAAATCCAATAACTTCTGTCTGGTCTACAGCCTTGTATGGCTTGGCTTCGACCCACTTAGTAAAGTAATCAGTGGCCACTAGAATGAAACAATGATGCTTCGAAGAAGGTGGGTGTATTTTTCCCATCATATCCATGGCCCATCCTCTGAATGGCCAAGGCTTCACTACTGCCTGTAAGTCAGTTATGGGCACATGCCTTATTGTGCCATGCTTTTGACATGCCTAGCAACCCTTTGCATATTCTATGAAATCTTTAAGGATAGTTGGCCAATAGTAGGAATGCCTTCGAAGCAACCATCTCATCTTTACCCCAGGCTGATGAGCACCACAGATGCCTTCATGAATCTCAGCCATAGCTGTTAATGCTTCTGTTGGACCTAAACATTCCAGCAACAAACCATCTCATTCTCTTTTGTAGAGAGCATTACCATATATCATGTATTGCATAGACTGCAATTTAATTTTCCTGCTGGCCTTCGAAGATGGACCAACCAAGTAGTGCATTATTGGATGCCTCCAATCTTGTTTTTGTAAGTCATTATGATTGACTTCCAAGACCACATTCCTTTTATTCAAAGGTGGTATTAATCTCTGATATGCTGTTTGGCTTATGTCCCTTTGGGTATTATCCATTCTCTTGAAATTCGAAACTTTCTGAGCCACATCATTGGATTTATTATTCAAGAATCTTGGGACATGAGTTACATTTGTTATCTAAAATTGAGAAAGCAAGTATAATGCAACAACATAGTATGGCAAAATACTTATGCTTTGACACTTGAAAATCCATTTTACTTGGTTAACCACCAATTGAGAATCTCCAAATATGTCAACTGCATGAACTTGTAATCCAATAAGAATTTCTAGTCCTACTATTAAGGCTTCATATTCAGCTTGGTTATTGGAACATGTAGCTTCATCCACTCTGAAACCATGTGTGGTCTCTACCCCTTGTGGAGACTTAATCACAATACCAATTCCAGTTAAACCATTGGCTTTCGATCTATCGAACCACATTTGCCATGGCTCAACACTAGCCATACCAAGTTCTATTATCTCTTGGCTCTCTGTTTGAGATGGATGGTCTGTCAGAAAATTGGCTAAAACTTGCCCTTTTATTGTCCTTTGAGGGACATATTCTAGATTAAATTCTAATAAGACTAGTATCCACTTGCCAATTCTTCCCCTCAACATAGGTCTAGATAACATGTACTTAACCAAATCTGTGGTTGCAATTACCAAGACAGTTATAGGTAAAAGATAGTATCTTAATTTCATTGCAGCAAAATACAAAGTAAGACACAGCTTTTCAACAGCTGAATATTTACATTCACAAGAATTTAAAAACCTACTAAGGTAATAAACAGCTTGCTCCTTGCCTTCCTTATTGTCTTGGGCCAAGAAAGCTCCCAATGAATCTTCTGCTGCAGCTATGTACAACTTCAAGTAGGGATGGCAACGGGGGTTAATGAGGTGGATATTAATTCTCCATCCCCATTACCCTATAATAAATTTTCTCCATTCCCCATTCCCTATGTGTACCACCCTCTCCATTTCCTAATGGGTTTGGATTTTGCCCAACCCACTTTAATCCCCATTTTTATTTTTTATATTTAATGTTAACAACCTTTTTTTTTTTTTTTAAGATTCACAACCAAAATACATCCAATCTTTTTTCTTTTATTTATTTATTTATTTTTTCAGGTTCACAACCATTTTTTTTTTTTTTTTTTTTTTTTTTTTTTTTTTTTTTTTAATATTCACAACCAAAACTATACATTCAATCTTTTTTCTTTTATTTATTTATTTATTTTTTCAGGTTCACAACCAACTTTCTTTCTTTTTTTTATTTTTTATTTTTTTTATTTTTAAGATTCACAACCAAAACTAAATATACATTCAATCTTTTTTCTTTTATTTATTTATTTATTTTTTCAGGTTCACAACCAATTTTTTTTTTTAATTTTATTTTAAGATTCACAACCAAAACTAAATATACATTCAATTTTTTTTCTTTTATTTATTTTTTCAGGTTCACAACCAACTCTTTTTTTTTTTTTTTTAAAGATTCACAACCAAAACTAAATATACATTCAATCTTTTATCTTTTATTTATTTATTTATTTTTTCAGGTTCACAACTTTTTTTATTTTTTTATTTTTTTATTTTTTTTTTTAAGATCCACAACCAAAGTTAAATATACATCCCTTATTTTGGTGGGTTGAGTGCTCAACCCTATTTGAGGCGAGATGGGGAGTTTTGAAAGAACATCTGGAATGTATACTTGAGAGAAACTGCCTATGAGAGCAAACAATTCCCTGCAACTGTATTTTAATTTAATATTTTTCAAAATAGTGGACTCAATCATCTTTTTTGAAAAAAAAAAAGAGTAAATAAAAATTGAATAAGTACTACACCAACAATGAGGCAAAGCCAGCCCTGCGTGAGTCTTTTTTGATAAGATTAACCTAAAATCTTTCTTTTTAGCATTTGAAAAAATAAAATAAAATAAAATAAATTATTAGAATCTCATAATGTTCTATAATTTATTTGATTTGGTATTAGGAAAAAATTTATGATTAAATTTACCAATTTTTCATTTAGGTTGTATACAATTATTCAAAAGTGAACATTATGTAATAAAAGCGCTGGCATGAATCAATTTAAAATGTTAAAATGCTTAATTGACGGAAATTTAGTCTACAGACATAATTGATTTAAAAAAATTGGCATGATTTACTCTATTTATATTGGAAATGGAAATTTCGTTATCACTCTTTCAACGAGTCATACTCATCATTCAGTACCTTACAAACTTGTGTTGGTTCTATTATTTTTTTTTAACCAAAAAAAAAAAAAACAATAATTTTGTTTTGATATTAGAAAGAAATTAATCAAATTATTGTCATACTGATCTCTCTTATAATTGTCAATGACAATTTTAAACTTTGAATTATTTTGGTATTAAATTTTATCATTCAAAACCGGAAAAGAAAAATTAGTTGCAAGACAAGATGATCATACTTTCCTAAAATCTTACAGGCGAGTTAATGTTGTGATAGAAGCATTCTTCACAATCCAACCACATTCCTGCAAGACCAAAAAAGAGTACAATCATATGCAATCACGTCTATAAAAAGAAATCAAAACTGAAAGAACAAAGCATTTGTGAGTGGTCATCCTGCTCTTAACAACTGCCCAAAATTAGTTTTTAGGACAATGGTAGTCCAACAGTTGGGCAATGTTTCTGATTTTATTTTCTTACTCAATTCAATTGGGCAACCTGACAAATATCATATAAACTATGTTGAACAAAACTGTGATTCAAATAATAAATTGCTAATTTTTTTTTTTTAAATGTTGTTTATAGGAGCAAACATTGAGCATACTCTGATGCATAAGATTTCCATAAGAACTTGGGATGTGGAAGCATTAGGGATGGATAACAATCAAATTTTTTTGGAGAACTTATGTGTAAGTCCTAAACACTTATTATTCAATAGGTCCTATGATAATTAATGACATTTTTCATCAAACACTATTAAAAAGTGTCACTAATTGTTAATTTTTAGCGACAATTTGAAAATTTGTCACAAAATGTCACTAATTATAAGTTTTAGCTATAGTTTAAAAAAATCGTCACAAAAAGAAGTCATTAATTTTTTATTCTCGGTGACAATTTAAAAAATTCGTCACAAAAAAATCACTAATTATCGTGACAAAAAAGTCATTAATTGTTAATTTTTAGCGACATGTGCAAAAAATCGTCACAAAAAATTATTTGTAGCGACGGTTTTATTAAGACTTATTTTTAATAGAATTTAATGAGAATTAAGTTCAACTATTAAGACCTATTGATAATTTACCTAATTTTTTCCCCCTATTAGTGCTATTGTTTAATACCTGGAATAATCTTAGAATGACATCTTACAATTATGTCCTGGCTAAAGGGCATGTTTAGGATTAGGAAATGTGTGAATAAGTAAAACTATTAGGTTTCACATATTTTTGTTTTAATACTGTGAAATTGTTAGATAAGATTATACGCAATAAAAATGGCATAAGTTATGAAAAAATATTTTTTTACCGTGGGGAAAAGATCATCGGGAGGAGGAATAAATGTTGCAGGGTAGAATTGGATAGACGTTTATAATCGAAGATTAGCAGTTTGATCTACACTATCGATTCCGCCAAGAAAACGCGAGATTAGAGGGGCTTGGTAGATAAAATCTAAATCATGTGCCTTACATGTCTCTTAAGGTCCGTTTGTTTTTAAGGTTAGATTGTGTGAGATTGTTAATGTGAGAATTGTTAATAAATGGATTATTAGTGTAGAGATTGTTATTGAGGAGACTAAGAAAAATTTTGTTGGTTTGTGATATACTTTAATGAGAGGATTAACTATATGAATTATCATAAATACCCTTTAGTGTTTTTGATATATTTTAATATTAAAAATTATATTTTATAAACATTTTTTTTACTATATTATTTTAATATATATATATTCATAATGACAAAATACAAAAAAAAAAAAAAAAACACGCACACAAACACACTAATACACAACACACAACATGGCAAAATAGTCTTTTCCAAACTATTCCACTCATTAGTTTTGAAATCCAACCCTTGGAGGCCATTGCTAATCCCCTCTTCTAAGGCCTATCATAGTCCTAAGGGACTATGAATCCCCTTTCCTATTTTGCAAACAAACACAATTATAGCAGGTCTCACATCCATCGTAATCCAATCCTTTCACCTATCACCCAAAATAAACGGAAGTCCAATCCCTCTCTAATCCTTTCCAACAAACATAACCAAAACCTTATTATAGTATATGTTGATAGTTATGTTTTGTATTTATAAATTCAGTTAAAATTAAATAAGTTTCATATAACTTAATTTTTTTTTTCTTGTTATCTTACATTTTAAGAATCACTAAAATTTTAAGTGATATTAATTGTGATTATCAAATCAATTTAATTAATTTTTACTTAATATATTTAATTTTAAGCGCTAAATTAAGAAAATTCATTTGAAAAAGGCAAAGCCATTTGGAAAGGCATTTTAGAAGCTGCCTCCTAACTTTTTCTAAAGGGAAGGACTTTCAAAATATCAAATGACCTACTATAGGTAGTTTGTTCCCAAAAAAAAAAAAAAAAAAAAAAAAAGCACATAAATAAAGAGTTGAAAAAAAAAAAAAAAAATTGTCCATCAAAGTTGGTGAGGAGCTAATTTAAAAAGGCATATGTGAAGGCAATCATAACATCTTTGAAACACTCTGTTTGATTTGATTTTAAAAATTTGTTTTCAAACAAAATAAAATAAAATAAAATAAATAAAATTGATGAAAAAAATGAAAAATATTTATTATTTTTATATAATTTTATCTTTTGAAAAGATAGAAATAATTTTTAAAAGTTTTAAAATATTTTTTGTAAAAATTAGCGAGCATCACTCTCCAACTTTTAGTAGTAAGAGAGATTCAATATATTTTTTCTTATTAATTAAGGTCCCTCAATAATATTATTGAAGAAATTTTAGCTCATCACTAAGAAATTTTTCTCTGTGACGAGCTGAAATTTCTTTGTAAAATTTCTCTTTGAAGAGTTGAAATTTCTCTATTCTGTGTTGAAATTTCTCTGTGAAAATGTTGAGTGATCTTAACTATTACAAAAATATTGCATATCATTTATCTTCTAAAATCTTAATATTATGGACTATAAACTAAAAATCCCATATATTTTTTTAATATTTATTTTTATTAAATTAATTTTTACTTTTTAAAAAAATTCTAAAATAATTTTAAAAATAGTACATTTACACACAAGTTCTAATTTATGAGCTTATACTCCATTAAATCCTAACTAAGATTTTTTAGACCTTCAAGTCCTATTAAACTTTTAATAGTTAGAATTGCCCTTGAAATAATGATTGTTCATACTTTATGATTATATATAAAGAAATATGATGATTTGACATTTATTTTATATGCCAAAAAAAATTGAAAAAATTAAATTATTTTTTTGTGCAAAACTAAAAATTTTGTGTCTATAAACGAGTATAATGATAGAACATTGATGTGCAAAAAAAATAAAAAATAAATTAAAACTAAAAAAACTATAATATTCTCAGTTTTAAAACTAGGCAAAACTAATAATGTTCTTGATTTTATTAGATAATTGATTCAAACTAATAAATAAAAGGGTAAAAATATTTAATCCTAAGCATTTTGCTATCTCAAATTCTCCCTTCATCAGTTAGAGCAGAGAGATCTAATTCAGTTTATATTCTATCCTTATTTATTTATTAATTATTATTAGTTTTTTCTTTATGATTATGTAATTAATTTTTATTACTTTATCTCTCATATTTTAAATAAAATAATTATGTGTTCTTTTGCTATGCAGTTGGCAAACTTATCAAATAATCTCCCGGATTCCCCGGTGATGACTGTGGTAAATGATAGTCCACATTGCGTAGCTGGATATAATTTCACCTCTTTTTTTTTTTTTTTTTTTTTTTTTCATATTCTCACCATATTTTTTGGCATGATAAATTACACTTTACTCCCTATATTTGGTCACTTTTTTACTTTAATTCTTAACATATATATTTTTATTTTAATCTTTTATGTTTTAGAATATTTTTAGTCAATTTCTGTTCAAAATTAGACAAAAATACTCTCTTTTTTTTTTTTTTTTTTCTAAATTGAAAAAAATCTGAAACATAAAAGATCAAAATAAAAAAAAAAACAAATTTTAAGAATTAAAGTAAAAAAGTGACCAAATATAGGGGCAAAGTATATTTTATCATATCAAAAAACATAGTGAGAACATGAAGGGAAAAAAAAAAGAAAAAAAAGAGAGGGTGAAACTATGACGTTTTAGGCACAACAGGGGGTCACAGCAGTGACCCCATATCCTGCGTAGCTCAACAAACCCAAAGAAAAAATGGGAAAATTAGTGAATAGTCCATCTCATAGGGTATAAAATATTAGATTCAAAATAAAATTTTGTTTAGTGATAAGATAAGGACATGTCGAAAAAGTTATCGGTGCCAGAAAATTGACCAAAAAAGTTGCCTGTGACCGGCGACAACATGTGGTGTTAGTGAGATGCAGAAATGTGTGATATTCAACAAATAGGTTGTTGAATTAGTAACCCATGTCATATTTCAACAAATAGTTAATTTGGCGAATTTCAGCATGGATACAAATAAGTTTATTTGAAAAGATAGATTGATTTCAATAGATAGTTGTTTTTTTAAACAAATTGTATTCTTTTAGTCGAAAGAGATTAGAGTTTGGACCTAATAACCAAAAAGATTTAGCTATGGACTTATGGCCTAAGTGTCCAAGAAATAAATAAATAAATAATTTAATTGATTTATTAGCACTTTATTTTTTTATTTTTTTACTTTTTAAATTCATCTATACAAGACCAATCTAAAAATTACAAAAAAAAAAAAAAAATGAAATATATATATATTTTTTTAAAAAAAGATCATTAAAGTTTTGAAAAAGTTTTAAAAAAATTCAACTTTTTTATGTGTATGTCAAACACTAAAAAATAATGTCAGAAAGAAGAACTCAAATACCAAAAAAAGTAAATTAATTAATTTCAAAAAATAGTATGTAACCTAGATTTATTCTAAGTTTGGGAACTTAACATCTGCACAAAATATATATATATATATTTTTAAGGGGTTCTTTTTTGATAAGTCCCATTTATAACTGTTTAGTTCCATAAAACCCAAACTATTTCTGAATATTCCATTAGGTCCATTAATTATAAAAGGACGAAACAACCCTCTCCGTCTCTCCCGCGTGTAACCGATTCTTCAAAACCCATTCCTATTCCAACTATTCAATCCACAAAATTTCCAAAACGAAAATCAATCCACGAAAACGATACTCACATCGCCTCCAAAAACCCTAGATTCACATCGCCTCACCAACGTCCTCGTCGTCCATCGTCGACCATCGACCCCAGATTCCTCTTCATCTCACCACGGCGAAGGTTCACATCGGAAGGAGCGTGCTTCGTCGTTCGGAATTCCTGTCGTCCCACTGAGTTTTCCATACCCACCAGCAATGACGAACAAAAGTAAGTACTAACATTCCACCATCTGCTTTTCATAATGTCATCACCGATGTATACATCCATCTTTCTGGTTTTCCGGTTTTGAATTCGTAAACATAGATGTTTTCGGAATTGATTTTGTGAAAAAAGATGATGTCAACATTCACATAAGCGTTGATTACTGGGCAAACTTACAGTAGTATACACTGCTGTCAACATTCACAGCAGTGTATAATGATGTGAACATTCACATCAGTGTATAACGACGTGAATGTTCACATTACAGTCGATGTTGATGTTGTTCATTGTTGATGTCCACAGAATCCCCAAACTTTAGTCAACAATGTGATGGAATATGATGTAAATATTCACATTGTGACATCAATGTTGGCCTTGTTTGTGTCATTGGGTATAGTTTGGTGCTGTTGGTTCCCCCCTTTGATTTTTAGCAAATTGTAACATAATGTGATCAACCATGTAAACATTCACATTGCCCTGTAACTATTGTACTTTTCAGAATTTATTTGGCACACATGGATGATGTGAACTTGCACATTAGTGTTACTTACTGGGTAAACTTACAGTAGTAGACACTGATATGAACATGGACATCATGTGAATGTCACATTAATGTCAGAACCCCCAAACTTCACGCAACACTGTAATGCATTATGATGTTAATATTCACATTGCGCCATAAATGTCCAAGTTGTTTGTGTCATTGGGTGTAGTTTGGTACTGTTGGTTCCCCCCTTTGATTTTGCTCACATTGGCTAGTAACTGTTGTCATTTTCTGAAATTATTTTGCAAACATGGATGATGTGAACATTCACATTAATGTAAATATGCACATTGTGACATCAATCCCCTAGTTGTTTGTGTTATTGGGTGTTGTTTGGCGCTGTTGCTTCCCCCCTTTGATATTTCACAAATTATAACGTAATGTGGTCACCCATGTCAATATTTACATTGCCTTGTAACTGTTGTCGTTTTTGGTATTTATTTTGCAAACATAGATGATGTTAACATTCAAAATAGTGTTGACTACTGGGCAAACTTACAGCAGTAGACACTGATGTGAACATTCACATCATGAGAATGTTCACATTACTATTAGAACCCCCCAAACTTCACTCAAACTTACAGCAGTTGACACTGATGTGAACATTCACATCAGTCTACAATGATGTAAATGTTCACATTACTGTCAATGCTGGTTGTTGAATGTTGTTTGGTGCTTCTGGTTCCATATTCTGTGTTTCAGCCAATTAAATGTGCTTATTTGAACACACAGGTCTTCCCCACAAAGTTGATGGCAAGCGAAAGCGAGGGGAATCCCGTGCCAAAACCAAGACTGATCAAATAGCTGTTCCTGAAGAAGTGAACATGAAAAAAGTTAACTACCGGTCAAACCTAACAGGATTGGTCAAACTCTTAAAGGATACAAAATTCACACGTGGCCAACTGAAGTGCCTCAGGAAAACACCATTCTGGACACTATTTGATTGCTTGATCAGTAACGAAATCGACCTCAACCACTGCATGAAATATGATGATGTCATTGTACGTATAGTACAGACATTCAAGCAATCTAGTGGGAGGTTTTACATTGGGGATAAGAACATCCAGATTTTTAGAAGCGACGTGTCACTGATTTTCGGGGTGGACTGCGGCACCAAGTCGATGGACCTATCTTATGGTGCAAAACCAACAACCGGCATCATACACCGAATGTGCAAGGATGTTAGTCGGTTATCTGCTGCCAAAATACGAGAAATTCTTAGCGAAGCATTGAAGGGCACAAAAAAACATGACAATGAGGAGGTCGCAAGATTAGTTTGCATGTACGCATGCGTGAAGCTATTCTTCTCTACATCCGGCGAAACAATTGGATGGGCTTTCTACTCATACATGGACCCATTAGAGAAGATGATCGAGTATGATTGGGCTGAGAGCATCCGGGCAATCTTGATGGGTTCATTGGGCCAAAACTGTGGAAAACCAGGCCGAGTCACCGGATGTGTGATGTTGTTAATGGTAAATCTCACAAAACTTTTTCTATGTTTAATATGAACATTTACGGGCTCTGGACACTCTGATGTGGATGTTAACATTTCTCAACACTGGTGTGGAATGTGACAATAGTGATGGAAACATTCACATTACTGTTTCAGTAATGTACACACACACATTAGCAGATGCTGGTGAAAACATTCACATTAACAGATGTGAACATTCACAGCAGTAGTACCACTCACATTAACAGATGTGAATATTCACATCAGTAACAGCACTCACCATTAGCAAAATGTGAACATTCACATCAGTAATAGCAGTGACATTAACAGATGTGAACTTTCACATCATTAGTAACACTTACCATTACGGAATGTGAACATTCACATCAGAAACATGGCTCCCCATTAGCAGATGTGAACATTCACATCAACAGATGTGAACATTCACATCAGTGTTAATTGATGTAAAATTTCACACTACTGCCCCAGTGGTGAAAACATTCACATCAATGTTAATTGATGAGAACATTTACATTACTCATATTTGTTATTTGTTTCAGTACTGGCTGTGTGAGCATACAACAATCTTACAACCCCGTAACCCCAATGCTATTCCACGATGCGTAAAATGGGACCTCACAGCCTTACATAGCAACATGAAGTCCATATCTTTGGCTAAGCTGGGGTTAAATGAGGTAGAAGTACAACCAAATATATTGTGCCTATTCACATCATGAGATGAGGAACTAGCTAACTAACATACTGTCTCCAAATGCAGGTATATGGCGGCGAGCTAATGGCATCACCAACTGAAGCGAAGATGTACCGTCATACAAAATTGAATGTGGAGCCCAAGCCTGAGATTTTGTCAAGTGCAGTAGCAAAGAAAAATGAAAGCAATGAGGATCAAAGTGAAGACAGTCAACGCAGTGATGATAGGGATGCATTTTCTAACGATGTAACGGACCTGAATGATGTTGGACATTATACCAACCCCAGCTGTAGCATCCCTAATGCTGAGAAAGGAATCGTCATAGCACCACCAACTGAACCCGACATTGTAGAAGTACTCATAGCAGAAAACCGAAAAGCATGGGGTCTTGTACGGCAATGGGAAGCGAAATACAAACGATTGAAAGAATCTTGGGAATTGAGGGCAAGGGTGATTGCTGCCCTTGAAGCCAAACTATTTGACCAATCAAGCCCGTCCAATGTGCACATGGACATGAAGACTTGCATGGAGTTGAAAGATGCAGAAATTCAGTGGCTGACAAAGTTGGTCATCAACTTGGAATGTGAAAAAACAATACTTGAAGACCTTTTTGACGATCAGTCCGTCCACATCATCACTCAAGTTGAAGCACAAAAGGCTCATGACAGCCTGAACAAGCATCCCACTGCAGCATTGGAACACATTGTCAGCCCCCCATCGAGGGTAAAGCGCATAAAGCAAAAGGTAAGGAAAGAACACAGGTTGGACGAGTTTGAATACCCCAACCTGCCTGGTCAGAAGAAAGGGAAAGAGGGAGCCGAAAAGCAATCACATACAGTCCAAATTGCACAAGATTTAGACAAACAACCACCAAAAAAGCAGCCAACAAAGTCGAAGAAGTTAACCTTGAACAACAAACTGAAGGTCTGGGCTAACATGAACAAACTCAACAAGCAAAAAGTGCAAAGTTTGCACAAGAATGGCGGTGACGAGTAAGTGATCTTACATATCCCAAACTGTTTTTTTTTTTTTTTTGGGATCATGTTCACTTCACATACATATTTAATAAATTAGATTATTTCATAAATGTGCAATGTTAACATTAACGTTTTCTGTAATCACAACGCACAGGTTGCTAGTGTGGCGAGGGGACTCAAAGACTAAAGATGTGTATTTTGATGACATCATACACATCATCAAGGAAGATTCAATAACAAACAACGTATGGGAACTGTAAATGTGTACAAAACACACACACACACACACACAGAGAGTAAAGACACTGCAAAATAATGTACTGCCACCCCTTTGGTTCTGCAGGTGATAGATGCTTATGGTGAAATTCTACTTGAACTACAAGGCCTAGTCAACCCAAGTTTGGAGGATTCATCATTCATCTTTACAAGCACATGTTTGGTAACCACTAGACTTTAATGTTGATTATGTTTCAATACATGTGAATGCTCATCAGTAACATCACTCACCATTAGCATATGGAAACATTCACATCAATAACAGCACTGACATTAACAGATGTGAACATTCACATCAGTAATATCACTGACATTAACAGATGTGAACATTCACATCAGTAGTATCACTCACCATTACGAAATGTGAACATTCACATCAGTTGTGTCACTCACCATTACGAAATGTGCACATTCACATCAGTAATATCACTCACAATTAGGAAATGTGAACATTCACATCAGTAGTATCAGTCACCATTAACAGATGTGAACATTCACATCAGTATTATCACTCACCATTACGAAATGTGAACATTCACATCAGTAGTATCACTCGCCATTAGCAGATGTGAACATTCACATCAGTAACATCAAGCATTGATATTAAAACTGATGTGCATCATTGTATGCCCTTTGTGTGCAGAAAATCGTGCAAGAGTACCCCCCTCACAAGAGGAATAAACTGATTGATGTACACATCAAGGAGTATCAAGGCCAGAGATTTTTAATCTTCCCAATACACGACAACTTCCACTGGACAATTGTTGTGTATGACGTGAAAGAGAATGTATGGAGGCATTATAACTCACTGCGCCCAAGAGAAGGCATACATGACCCACATATTGACAAAGCACAAATACTGGTAAGTGGCTGCCAAAAATATGTACTTGTCGTGACGTGTAATATTTCAAATTGGATGTATGCCTATGTTGGTTGGTGCCTAATATGAAATTTAATTGTTGGCAGAGGGACTACATCACAGCTTTGGTGCACAACATTGGACCATCATCACCATTATGGTCCAACTTATCAAGCCAAAATACTTCGAAAACAATCATATCAGTGGACATATGTCCTCAGCAAGCACCAAATTCGTAAGCCTAAAATCGATTTCTACACATGTTCCACAACCATAACCCACCTAAATTTCAAAATCTAACAACAAGTTCGCATTTTTAGGGTGGATTGCGGGCCTGCAGTTTGTTACATCATGAGGGCGCATGTATACCGTGAAGACATTGTTGCCAGCCTAGCTCGCTATGAATGGTGCCAAATAAGAGACTCATTAGTACACCTTTTCCTGAACCACAGAAAGACAGCGCAATGTGAAAACCTATAGGTGGGGGTTGTCCACCTATCACTGTTACCCAAATCTGTTATCCACATTTAAGACAATTTAGTGTCAACATATTTTTGATATTGGAGCAGACTAGCTTAATTGTAAATCAAGTCTATATCACTGCTTGTACAGAGATTTTTCATTCAATATATGTATATCCATTTTCAGACCTATTTTGCGTTATTCATGCACATTGAGATTGTATTTTTTTTTTTTTTGAATGCAGATGACATGATGTGAATGTTCACATCACAGAATTATCATGCACTTTCTTCTGTTTTGAACCATACTGATGAATGTGAATATTGCTTAAAGTGTTCAAGTAACACAATATGGCAGGTGTGAGTATGACATTTCTTAACACAAGTCAATATTCACATCCAATAATTTGACAATGTGAATATTCACATCATAACTTCTGATTATGCGAATGGCAACAACGATGTCATGAATATTCACATCTTATGAGTTGATATTTCTTAACACAAGTCAATATTCAAATCTAATAATTTGATGATGTGAATATTCACATCATAACTTCTGATTATGCGAATGGCAACAACGATGTCATGAATATTCACATCTTATGAGTCGATATTTCTTAACACAAGTCAATATTCACATCTACTAATTTGATGATGTGAATATTTACATCATAACTTCTGATTATGCGAATGGCAACAACGATGTCAAGAATATTCACATCTTATTTCAAAAATGAATATAAGAATCCAATGTAAAATACAATGTTGAAATGGAAAAAGGTACATCCTATATCGGCTCCGTGCATGACTTCCGATTATGGCTCCCCAACTTACCACATCTCCCGCACCTTATTTGCTTCAGTTTCTCACCCCTTGATGGGATCCTATTCTTCTTCGGCCTTCTGGGCGGTCTTTTCACAGTTGGCGGGTATATAGTGAAGTCCGTGGGATCAAAAGCCGGCTTCTCCACCGATGGTATAGGGAATATGGCTCCCGAATAGGCTGCACGATATGTCTGAACATGAAAGTAATGTTCCACACAATCATTGAGATTGTAGCGGCTCTTCTGAATGGCAATAACAGCATGGTCACATGGGAATCCGTTGATTTGCCATTTGAAGCAAGAACATGTACGCCTCGAAACATCAACTGTAACAGATGGTATCGAATGCACTTCAAACACATCCTCATTGGCTTTGCTAACTTGCCAAACCCTGCTGTCATTGAACGAATCCATAAGCCTTGTTTCGAATGTCGGACAAATAAGCTCATTCCATTTGTTTGCTTGGTCACGCCTTGCAGACATTTGCCGCATCAACTGAGTACGAATTGTGTCCACCATTTGAGTGATAGGAAGATTACGTGCTTCTTTAATCCAGTTATTGAATGACTCCGCCGCATTGGATGTCATCTCCCCATAACGCATGCCCCTGCACAATATCACAGACATTGTGCAATACGGAATTTAATAGGTCTGACCATTGACGTTAACAAATGTGAACATTCATAGTACTGTCATTAGAATACACTGATGTGAACATTCACATCAGGGGATAATAATGTGACTGTTTACATCTGCTACCAGTTTATAATAATGTGAATGTTCACATTATATGCTTATTAGGTTGCCAACTTAAACGATGGACAATATGTGAATGTTAACAACAACAACAAAATATGACACGTGTCAACACTCAAATCTGTAATACATTGCATGACTATGTGACAACTTAACAGATGTGAACATTCACATCAGTCATCATTAGCAGATGTGAACATTCACATCATTTACAGTGAACATGAAACACAATTGGAAGATTGTTACCATTCTAAATCGAAAATTCACATCGCTACCATTCTAAAATTCACAAAGATAAACACCTTAGGAAACTATTATTACCTGAAGTATGAATTTGCCCAGTGCTCAGGTGCCAAGTCCTTGAAAAAATTATGAGCTCATTGTTTACCCTCCTCTTTTAATTTTGCAAGCTTTTCATGGAACCCTACCACAGTTGGTTCGTAGGCACAGTCACCCAAACTACTTACTAGGTGATCCCTGAATCCATTATCAATTCCTTTCATCCGGTCTCTTAAATTGCTCTTCAAGTGTTGTAAGCAATAACCGTGATGAGCCGATGGGAACACCTTTGGCATAGCTTCTAACAGACCAAGATTACGATCCGAAATAAAAGTAATATGGCGCTTCCCATCAACAACCTTCCCAAGTTCATGCAAGAACCACGACCAATTGGCCGTGGTCTCTGAATCAACAATCGCAAAGGCAACAGGAAACAGACCTACAACATAACACCAATACACAACTGTTCACAATATTCCAAAGTGAATAGAAAACAGTATAAACTAAACAGCTCATGTGAATGTTCATATCTACTTTGCCCTATTTACTATTGTCATTTTTGGATTCAAGTTCGTAAACATCAACAATGTGAACATTCACATTAACGACCATTCATAATTCATTGTGGATTATTAAGTCACTGACAATGTTAACATTCACAGTACTGTTCATTAACGGATCAACTAACATTATTACACACTGATGTGAATATTCACATCAGTGTGTAATAATGTGAATGTTCACATTACTGTCATTAGCATACACAGATGTGAACCTTCACATCAGTGCATACTAATGTCAATGTTCACATTACTTATAATTTACCAATCACTCTTTTGTCTAGACAATGCTGCTCAGAGTGAATATTGACATGAATAGACAGCTTAAAAACATACTAACCATTGTTTCCGTCTTTCGCCGTTGCCGCAAGTAGCTGCCCTTTGTACTTTCCTTTGAGGAATGTTCCATCCAGGAATAATAAAGGCCGACAAGCATTGAACCCAGAAATACACGCAGCGAATGACAAAAAAAAGCGACAAAACTGTTGACTGCTCGCATCATAGTCAATATTGACATAACTTCCCGGATTGTACCGCATCACGGCATCCGAATACCACCGCAGCTGGTCAAACGATAACGAGTGATCTCCATGAATACCAGCCTTTGCTTTCTCCACACCCAACCATACGACATGGTAACTCACATCTAGCCCATAATCCCTCTTCAAAATAGTCACTACATCACACGGCCGAGTCAACGGCTTGTCCCTCACAATTTCATATATGGTACTCGAAACCAAATCTGAACTAACTCGCGGATTCTTTGATGTTCGGACATCCGTACCACAAGTATGCACATCACTATACCTCTTGATGTAGAAAAAATCATTTGCTCGTTGTGCTCTACAATGTATAGCCCACAAGCAGCCCCTCTCCTCCCGCATCGCGCACACAGCAGTAACTCTTGTTGTCTCATTCTTCACGTATGTAAACTGAAACCCACATTGGATGGCATACTTACACAAAACGCCACGAAATTCTTGTGCACCTCCAACAAACCGTTGTCCTACATGCGTAATACCATTTGCCCAAGGGGCTGACAACAACACCTTCTCCTTATGGTGGCAAAATCTCCGTAGTGCATCAACTTCTTCCTCAACCCCCACACGCACCAATCCCAAACTACTTGACTGACCAATATCACTTTTCAACTCAACTACAACTTCTACATGTTGTACCCCCATTGATTTAGCAAGCAGTAACATGTTCTGAAATTCTTCCTCATTCTCCAAATCACACCTATTAACCCCAGGTAATTTACAAAACAATGAAATAGAACCAGCAGACAACTCCCCCCATTTTCCACACAAATAGTCCACCAAACGCGAATAAGACAATGCGCGGGCAGCATTTATTACAGTGGTGCTGCAACCATATGTACACACCAACATCATAAAGCTATCTATCTCCTGTAGAAAGAAAACAATACAACAATTTACAATAATCCAAACCAATATCATGATGTAAACATTCACATTGATCCATATACTCTCCATTATATCACTCACACAGAGCCTTCTTACGCAAAACTTAAAGCAAAATGCAAACATCGACATTCTTCACGTAATACTAACAGGATGTAAACATTCACATTGTTCCACACACTCTGAATTATAGAATATCCACATTCATCACTAATCTGATGACCTCCCCTCCACAGGACCACGAAGTAAACATTCACATTGATCCATTTAATCTGAATTAGATCACTCACGCAGAGCCTCATTAAGCAAAACTTGAAGTAAAATGCAAACATCGACATCCTTCACGTAATACTAACACGATGTAAACATTCATATTGTTCCATATAATCATAGAGGATCCACAGTCAACACAAATCTGATGACCTCCCCTCCACATGACCACGATGTAAACATTCACATTGATCCATATAATCACAATTATATCACTCAAACATAGCCTCATTAAACAAACATCAAAATAAAATGCAAACATTGACATTCTTCACGTAATACTAACATGATGTAAACATTCACATTGTTCAATATACTCTGCATTATATCGCTCACACAGAGCCTCCTTATGCATACATCAAAGTAAAAGGAATATTAGAACATTCAACATATATCTGAATGACCTCCCCTCCAATGACCACGTATGATGCATGTAATTGAGATTTAACCTGAATTAGATCACTCACGCAGAGCCTCATTAAGCAAAACTTGAAGTAAAATGCAAACATCGACATCCTTCACGTAATACTAACACGATGTAAACATTCATATTGTTCCATATAATCACAGAGGATCCACAGTCATCACAAATCTGATGACCTCCCCTCCACATGACCACGATGTAAACATTCACATTGATCCATATAATCACAATTATATCACTCAAACATAGCCTCATTAAACAAACATCAAAATAAAATGCAAACATTGACATTCTTCACGTAATACTAACATGATGTAAACATTCACATTGTTCAATATACTCTGCATTATATCGCTCACACAGAGCCTCCTTATGCATACATCAAAGTAAAAGGAATATTAGAACATTCAACATATATCTGAATGACCTCCCCTCCAATGACCACGTATGATGCATGTAATTGAGAAAACAGAGCATCCAATCAATATAAATCCAAGAACAAAGCATCTGATCTATCCTACAAATCAAAACAAAAACTGAACATGTATTCAACACTAAAATGATACTAACCTTAATCAGGCAAACCTACAGTCGTGCAAAAACTCAAAAACAACTGCTTTGAGGCAGTTATACTCCAGAAAATGACAGTCGTGCAGTCGTCCTCTTCACTTGAAAATCACCATACCAGACAAGAAGAACAACAATCGAACCCTAGCACATCAAAGCCACAGACCGATAGAACGACAACATGCAAGATAGAAACAAATCGATTTGAATTAGAAATAAAGAAACTGCCAAAACTGACTAACGAAATCACAGGAACGTGTGTTACGTATTAACACAGTGTATATATATATATAAGGGCATAATAGTCCACGTATAAATATGAAATTAAAAAAATGGACTTCATGGAATAAGCAGAAAACTATATGGAACTCATTGGGATATAATTTTTCTTTGTGGACTTATTGGGATAAAACATCTCTAGATGGGATTTATCAATAAATTTCCCTATTTTTAATTATATTTATCCATAAGATTACTGATTTATACTATATAAATGAATGAAAGGTAGTTGAGAAGAACCAAATCAAATTCCAACTAGAAGAATATCAACGGCGCCCAAAACGTTTGCAGGTTGGTCTCTTCATCAATTTTTTATTTTTAATATCTCTCTCTCTCTCTCTCTCTCTCTCTCTCTCTCTCTCTCTCTCTCTCTCTATTTTCTTTTAAGACTGGGTTCCCTGCAGTCCGGGCTAGTGAAATCTATAACAGATTCTAATTTTGTAATTTTATTTTAACAAAGGATATAAATTTTAAAAATTCTATCAAAAATTTTACTAACAGTCTCATGTAAGTGTGAGGGCCACACAATGTGGGTTCTATGTAAGTCTCACACCTATGTGAGATATTTGATAAAAAATTTAATAGAATTTTTAGAATCTCTAATATTTTTATTTTTATAATTCAAGCTATTTATTTTATATAATTTTTTTGGGTGTATCATTACACACAAAATTAAATTGATCAAATATTTATAGTCTATTTAATTTATCGAATTTGTCACAAAAAAAAAAAACTTTATTTTACTTGGACCATGTGTAGTTTACCTCCCTATTATTTAAAAATAACCACATGACTTTCACGTAGTTTGTGGAATATAGTGCACGTTAATTTCTGTTAAAAGAACATATAAATTGATCTTTATATCCTCGTTTTCTTCCTCTTTCCCTCCTGTATATCACCTTTATATACACACAGAACTATCTTGCTCACCAGTACACTTGCACAACTTTCATTGGGAGTCAATTGCTTGTGGGTTACCCACTTTATTCAACCAAAATGACTGGAATTGTCCATGAAGTTGTAGATTCACAATCTTTTTCTTTTTCTTTTTTTTCAATTTTTGATATGGGTTTTCGTTTAGATTGGTGAATGTTTTTGTTCCTGGATTTGGTTCTCAAAGCGTTTCAAGATATGATTTTGGTTTTTTTTTTTTCCTTTTTTTCTTTTTTTTATCCTTTGGTGGGTTTTGATGTTTTGAAATTATTTTGTTTGGTTTTCATTTTCGGATAGTACTTGTTCTATGAACTGTTTTGGAAATTTTCTGAAAAATACATGCTTTTTTAGCAAACATCAAAATTGTTTTCAAAATTTTAAAAATTATTTTTGCACACTCCGGCAGCTCCGGCGTCGATTTGAGAAGACGAAACTCACCTGTTTTCAAGAAAGTCATCGAAAAACTTGTCCGGTGAAAAATCCACTGTATTCAACCAAAATTCATAACATAATCAAGGTAATTAAACCCACCAACTAGAGATTTAATAAAAATTAAACAAAGAAATCAAACCCATCATACAGGAAATCAAATCAAGATTAGTCACCCATTGCAAAACGAGTTCAGTGAAAAGCCCACCATAAGTCAATCATGTAAGAATTAAAATAATTTTAATTCAGAAAAAAGAATATCTCCTGTCATGATATTTAAGCCTTTAAATCTTTATTCTTGAATGATCAAATCTCGAATGTATAAACAAAACCCACTCATAGAACACTTTTATAGAACCATATGGGAAAAGTGAAAGGAACAGAGTTTCAAGCCTATTCTATTCACAAAACACTGCCTGTATTTGATGGCTATCACAGGCATATATATAGATAGGCTTGGACCCATATCTAAGTGTAACTCCTTATAACTTCCAACCATCACGAAAGTTGTAAGGTCTCATGAAACCACCATATGGGATAGTGAACAGACCATAGTTACCCATTAACCATTAAACTAATTAAATATATATAATATAAATAACTAAATAAATAAAACAAACATATGACATATGGGTCAGTTTATGAATATTCTTACATTCTCCCACTTGACACATATAACACACGTTGTTGACTGTCGGGTAACTAACAAACTGATTATGGCCATTAAATAAAAATACCCAAACCTTAGAGTTATAATACACGAATCATTGCGGTTATACTCTATCAATTAAGTATTTCCTTCCATGTATTACATTGTATCACACTCTCAACTTTCTGTAGTGTCATTCTTTATGAATAACTTCTAATAAGTTATTATGGGTCCAACGATCCCTATGGATCAATAGTCCCAATGGACTGCATAGCATCACAAATACTTTAGGTGCACAAAATGATACTTTTCTCTAATAATAATCAAAATGTCATGACAAAACAAAACAAAACAACAACTAGAAAAATTATTGAGCTAACCAATCAGTCACATGCCCTCAACGTGTTTTGAAAACACCTTTATAGAAAGACCTTTGGTCATGGGATCTGCAACCATCATATCGGTACTAATATGCTCAATGGTGACTTCATGCTTCTTAACACGGTCTCGAACAACAAGATACTTTATGTCAATATGCTTGTTTCGGCAGTCACAGGTGTGTCCGGCCAGGCATGGGGGTTCAAGAGTTTGGGGGCTTAAGAGCTGTTTGGGTCAGGTGTAGGGGTGATTTTCATTCATTTCTTGGTGGTCGGTGGGGACTGCTCAGCGTGTTGTTGGTGAGGATAATCAGAGGGAGCTGTTTGGGTGAGGAAAACCGTGGGAGAAGAAGCAGGTGGTTCGCGGTGTTGCAGTTTCAGGTGGTTCGCGGCAGTCTCAGGTGTGTCCGGTCAGGCGTGGGGGTTCGAGAGTTTGGGGGCTCAAGAGCTGTTTGGGTCAGGTGTAGGGGGCTCAAGAGCTGTTTGGGTCAGGTGTAGGGCACTCGAGGCTGGATTCGAAGGAAAACCGTGGGTTCTTGTTGTGTAGTGTTATAGGTGTGGGGCTCAAGATTTTATTTTGTTGTTTTATTTGTCTTTTTAAATATAAAATTGTGAGGCTTAGGGGTTGGTTGTAAAGACGTGAGTAGCAGTAGTAGGAGAGTTTTACTCTTCGAATCTCTCTCAATGCGTTCTTTTTTCCTTGTACCTTTAAATTTTATGTTTTTAATGAAATTTTTTCTTTGCCGATCAAAAAAAAAAAAAAATGCTTGTTTCGGCTACCACTTTTGTTGTTGTTAAAGAAGAAAACTGCAGCCGAATTATCACAGTAAACCTTTAATGGCCTAGAAATTGAATCCACAATTCGAAGCCCTGTGATAAAATTTCTTAACCAAATAGCCTGTGAGGTTGCTTCAAAGCATGCTATAAACTCTGCTTCCATTGTTGGCGATGCAATTATCGTCTCTTTGGCGCTCTTCCATGAAACAGCACTGCCTGCTAACAGATAGACATATCCTAAAGTGGATTTTCTGGAATCTTGACAACCCGCAAAATCCGAGTCTGAATATCCAACCACCTCAAGACAATCAACATGTTTGTAAGTAAGCATGTAGTCCTTGGTTCCCTTTAAGTACCTCATGATTTTCTTTGCAGCCTTCCAATGTTCCATTCCTGGATTACTTTGGTATCTTCCAAGCATCCCAACTGCAAATGCAATGTCAGGTCGTGTACAAACCAGAGCATGCATTAAACTGCCTACGGCAGACGCATAGGGAATGCTAACCATTTGTTCATTTTCCAAATCATTTTTCGGACATTGATTTAAACTGAATTTGTCACCCTTTAAAATGGGCGCTGCATTAGGAGTGCAGTCACTCATCTTGAATTTCTCCAAAACTTTTTCAATGTAGGCTTTATGAGACAGTTCTAATGTCCTTTTGGACCTATCTCTGTCAATCTCTATGCCAATGACATAAGAAGCTTCAACCATATCCTTCATTTCAAAATTTTGGAAAAGAAATTGTTTAGTATCATGCAACAATCCCAAATCATTAGATGCAAGTAAAATGTCATCTACATATAGAACTAGAAAAATGTATTTGCTCCCACTAACCTTAAGGTATATACAGTTGTCCACAACATTCTCCGTAAAACCATATGAAGTAATAACATTGTGGAACTTTAAATACCACTGTCGGGAAGCTTGTTTTAGTCCATATATGGATTTCTTGAGCTTGCAAACTAAGTGACTATCTTTTTCAGAACAAAAACCTTCAGATTGGTTCATGTATACTTCTTCCTCAAGATCCCCATTTAAAAATGCCGTTTTCACATCCATTTGATGTAGCTCCAAATCAAAATGAGCTACTAATGCCATGATAATTCGAAATGAATCCTTCTTAGAAACCGGAGAAAATGTATTATGATAATCGATGCCTTCTCTTTGAGTGAAACATTTAGCTACGAGTCTGGCTTTATATCGTTCGACATTGCCATTTGAGTTTTTCTTGGTCTTATAGACCCATTTACAGCCAACCGCTTTAACCCTTTTAGGCAACTCGACAATTTTTCAAACTTGATTCTTATCCATAGATTCCAACTCATCCTACATGGCATCATACCATAATTTAGAATCATCCCTATTCATGGCATTGGAAAATGAAATAGGATCATCTTTAGGTCCGATGTCAAAATCAGACTCCATTGGGTATACAAAATAATCACTAGAAATTGTTGACTTTCTAGCTCGTGAGGATCTCCTTAATTCTGTAGTCTCAATTGGGACTTGAGCTACATGCTCTATATTGACTTGTTCCTCTTGTGGTGAAAGTTCTTGAATTTGTTGATTTTTAAGAATATCGGGTTGATTATCTTGAAAGACAACCAATTCACATATATTCATGGGTGTTGTATCCGGATCCCGTGATTCCTTCCACTCTATCTTTCGAGGGTAACTCCCACTAGGGTCAACTTTCTCAATAAACTTAGCATTTCTGGCTTCAACAATTCTAAGTGAATTTGAAGGACAATAAAATCTGTAACCCTTGGAGTTTTCTGCATAGCCTATGAAAAAACCACTAATTGTTCTGGGGTCCAATTTCTTTAAATGTGGGTTATACAACCTCACTTCAACTGGATAACCCCAAACGTGTAAGTGTCTTAAACTTGGCCTCCATCATTTCCATAACTCAAACGGTGTTTTGGGAACAACCTTGGATGGAACCCTATTTAAGATATACACATCGGTTTTCAAAGCTTCACTCCATAAATTTATAGACACATTAGAATAACTAAGCATGCTTCTTACCATGTCCATAAGTGTTTGGTTTCTTCTTTCAGTAACACCATTTTGTTGTGGTGTGCCAGGCATTGAATATTGTGCAATAATGTCTTCTTCCTTAAGGAACTTAGCAAATGGACCTAGTAATTGTCCCAATTCTGTGTACCTCCCATAATATTCTCCACCCCTGTCTGACCTCACAATTTTAATTTTCTTTTCTGTTTGTTTCTCTACCTCTGCTTTATAAACTTTAAAGGCATCAAGTGCCTCGGCCTTATCAAACAAGAGGTAGAGATACATGTATCATGTGAAGTCATCAATAAATGAGATAAAATATCTTTGACCATTCAGACAAGGTGGAGTAAATGGTCCACAAATATCAGTGTGTATGATTCCAAGAATTTCCTCACTCCTTTTGGCACCTTTACTGGTCTTGTTGGTCTGCTTTCCCTTTATGCAGTCCACACAAGCGCCAAAGTTGGTAAAATCAAGAGTCAGAAGGACTTCATCATTAATCAACCTCTTTATTCTCTCAATAGAGATATGTCCCAATCTTCTATGCCAAAGAATAGAGGAGGACTCATCAACAATATTACACTTAATGCCAATATCACCATGCAAGGTTAAAAGATTTTGTTCAAAAACATGATCCAGATTTAATTTGTACAAACCATTAATTAAAGTACCAAATCCTACAGAAACAGAGTCTTTAAACAAACTAAATTTTGCACCAACAAACTGAAATTCAAATCCAAGCGGTACTAGTCTAGAAACAGAAATTAAGTTTTTTTGAAAAAGATGGAATGTAAAATGTGTTTTCAAGATCCAAAACAAAGCCATTTTTTAAAACAAGTCTGAAAGTTCCAACAGCTTCGACGTGCGAATGCATCCCATTGCCCGAATAGATGACTTGTTTACTTCCCGTCGGTTTCCTTAGGCTGAGGAAGCCCTGCATGGTCTTAGCAATGTGAATTGTAGAACCTGAATCAATCCACCAATCATATTGATGAGTATTAACAAAATTAGATTCATAACACACAAGAGATATGAGATTACCTTTCTTCTCAAGCCATTTCTTATACTTGGGGTAGTCTTTCTTCATGTGACCCCTTTTCTTGCAGAAGAAGCATGCATCCTTATTGCCATGATTTTTAAATGGCACTTTACCAAGCTTCTTCCATTTTTGATCACCTTTGCCCTTTTTCCATTGCCCTCCTTTATGTGTTGCTAAATGAGCACTTTCCACTTTTCCATGCTTCAATCTCTCCTCCTCTTGAACACACATGGTCAAAAGTTCATTGATAGACAATTTTTCCTTCTGTGTGTTATAAGAAATTTGGAATGCTCCATATTCCACAGGAAGAGAATTGAGTATGAAATTGATAAGAAATGACTCAGAAATCTCAATCTCTAAGGATTTAAGACGAGTTGCAATGTCCCTCATTTCCATAATGTGCTCACGCACACTCCTAGAATTGTTATGCTTCATTCCTGATAGTTTGTTTATTATGGTTCTTGCCAATGCTTTGTTAGAACTAACAAATTGTTCTTCAATAGCCCTCATGTAGTTCTTGACCTTATCAGATGGTGGGATTGAGCCCCTAATGCTTCGGCTAATATGTGACTTTATGAGCATTAGGCTTAAGCGATTGGATCGCCCCCACTTATCATAAGCACTCTTTTCTGCAGCAGAACTCTCGTCCGTGGGTTCAGGAGGTTCATCCACACAGAGTGCCAGATCGAGGTCCATGCACCCTAATGTTGGAAGGATTTTGTCCTTCCAGTTCGAAAAATTATCACCGTTCAGGAATGGAATACGAGAAGACTCATTAGATAGTACAAAGGTAGAAATCACTGCAATTACCAAGAACATTATTAATGCTTTGAAACAATGGCTATAGTCTGAATCAACCAATGTCA
This sequence comes from Camellia granthamiana, assembly GCA_036172215.1. NCBI lineage: Eukaryota > Viridiplantae > Streptophyta > Magnoliopsida > Ericales > Theaceae > Camellia > Camellia granthamiana. Next base: position 222,859 of record JAXFYN010000051.1, on the reverse strand, counting down.
AATTCAGTAACAAATCTAAACCTTCATGTGGGTAGAGGTCACTAAACTGTATTAGATTTGCTATTACTTTATAATAAGACTAATGGGTTCCAAAATATTTAAGGAAAAGAAAACTCATACCTGTGGGTTTAGAGTGTTCAATCCCTTTAATACACAATCCATTATCTTATTCCAATTAAATTTCATAAATAATTACTTTCCTGTGGGACCAAGAAATTATTTATAAAACATAATTGCAATGAACAAATGCCAAATTAATTTTTAACTTTATGTGATCAAAATACTAAGGATCACAATCTTTATGTCTTAAGATGCTGTGGCTACTCTTAAAACAGAATAAATTTTTTAAATATGGCATAATTTATTAATGTGAGCAAATCCTTATAGTCACAACAAATATATAATCTTTCAATGCACATAATGTATAATACATACAATCAGAGTAATATTACATAAAAAATCCTAAGACCAAACATATGTAATTCAACCTTATACTAGATTTTGCTTAAAAATTGGACCAAAATAAATTCCATAAGCCCAACACATAGTGTATTCATGCTCTTATTACATATGAATTTTCAATGCGTAAATAATTACCTTAATGCATGTAATATAATATTACATTATTTTAGATAACATGCCAATGAATCTCAAAAATTATAAAAACTAAAAGAACATGTTATAATTCACTGTATGAAATTCAATTGAATTTGCTTACTATTTAAACATGCAACTATAATAAACAAAACATCCTTAACAACATGTTAAAATTTCTTTATGAAAATTCTAGAAATAAATTCAAGTCTTTCATGCCTTTTAAAATAAACCAAATAAATCCAAATAAAACATGATAATTTCTAGAATTTATAAAAAATAAGAGGACGCCGTTTTTTTATTTTTTATTTTAATGTTTGTCAATAAATAAAAATCAATACTTAATGACATACAATAATTTTCCAAGATGAAATAGATTCAGAATAGGAGTAATTTTAGATGCAAATACTACAATCACATGACAGAATGAATTCTACTAATCCCTCTAAGTAATTCATCATGCAATAACTCATTTTTGATGGACATCAAATTAATAGTTTAATCCATCAAGTTTCATATACATATATATATATATATATGTATAAAGATGAATCAAACAATGAATATTCATTCTGATAATTCAAACTTTAAATAATGTTAAACTATATGGCACAATCACAAGTCATGTATAATGATGGCACCATGTTGACTGAAACTTCACTATTAAGTATTAGACTATCAATTTTATATTCAAAAGTATGATGGCCTGCAAGTTTCAAAACCTCATTGACAGAAGAAAATAAACAAAGGGCTAAAAGCAGAGACGTGGTGTGCTCAGACTAATCAAAATATTAGGAAGCGTAAACTAAAATAATATATTATAGCCAACAAAACAAATCGAACACTTGAAGAAAATTATCATGTCGAAATCATAACGGAACACGGGCCCAGCAAGTGTATAAAACAGAACACGATAAGATTTGGTCTCCATAACATACAATAACGCTAAACAACAAGGACAGAAGGTGGCTCTGATACCAATTGTGAGAAATAAAATAATTTTAATTCAGAAAGAAGAATACCTCCTGCCATGATGTTCGAGCCTTTGAATCTTTATCCTTGAATGATCAAATCTTGAATGTATAAACAAAACCCACTCACAGAATACTTTTACAGAACCATATAAGAAAAGTGAAAAGAACAGAGTTTCAAGCCTATTCTATTCACAAAACAACGTCTGTATTTGATGGCTATCACAGGCATATATATAGATAGGCTTGGATCCATATCCAAGTGTAACTCCTTATAACTTCCTACTATCAGGAAGTTGTGAAGTCCCATGAAACCATCATATGGGATAGTGAACAGACGTTAGTTACCCATTAACCATTAAACTAATTAAATATATATAATATAAATAACTAAATAAATAAAACAAACATGTGGCATATGGGTCACTTTATGGATATTCTTACAAATCAAAGTTCATAATCAAGGTAATCAAATCACCAACCATAAACAAAAATTGAACAAAGAAATCAAACCCACCACCATACAAAGTCAAGATTTTTTTTTAAAAATTTTTCGAACTAGAAAGTTTTTATTGATTGCTTGCCACTATTTTGACCCAACAAACTTCATTGATACAGTGGGTGGCCATTAGAGAAAAAATGAAGAATAAATAAATAAATTATTTGTGTAGGTGTATATATATAGAATCTCATGTTTTTGTAAATTTAAAGATATGTAAATGATATTTTGATATTAAAATAAAGCTTACTCTCTTCATGGGTGTGTGAATCTCACAGCCAAATCTCATATGATTCAAACTACAGGATATAAAGTGAAGTTTGCCAAAAAAAAAAGTGACACCCGAAAAACAACCACACTCATTCTGTTTGACTTTGTTTTTAAAATATATTTTTTGATTTTTGATTTTTGATTTTGGGTAAATTACAAATAAATCCCCCGAGGTTTAATTAAAATACAAATCACTCCCTGTGGTTTTAAAAATTACATTCCACCCCCTGAGGTTTCTAATTTCATAACAAATCACCCATTTTATTAATAAATCATCAAGTCAATTAACAGTTTTTAATGATATTAGAAATATGTTTCAATTAATAATTTAGATAATTTTATTATTATATAAGAGAACAATTATGAATTTTATTTTTTTAGTTAATTCTGTTAAATAAAAAATTCTAACGAGGGAATATTTGTAATTTTTCAAACAACAGGCGGCAATCTGTACTTTAAGTAAATCTCAGAGGATGTATTTGTAATTTACCCGTTTATTTTTTATACAAAATTTAAAAACTAGATTTTGAAAAAAGTGATCAACGACACTAGTTCGATTAGGTAGAACTCTTGCTATGCGTTCCCGTGTATTTATTGGGGTTTTCTCATCCACTTTGGGAGTTTCTTTGTATTGATTGTGTGTTGTATTTAATCTTATCAATCAAATAAAAAAAATGCAAAAAATATATTGGGGTTTTCTCTCGCACTCCAAGGGTTTATTTGTGTTGATTATGTGTTGTATTTGATCTTATATGAATCAATTCAAAAAGAAAAAATTGAAAAAATCAAAGATATTTATTCATTTCACGTGATTTTCGTTTTTTTAGGCAAAAATATCTTTTTGTTATTTATTTTCATCAAATCAATTCCAATTTTTCAATAAAAATAAAATAAAATAAAGATAGATTGTTAAAACCAGTCGATGAAATGTATCCACCACCTAGAGCCATGTTATGAAAGGGAAGGGAAGGGAAAGGAAAGGTTAAACTATTTATTTTTTTTTTAATTTTTTTTATTTTCAACCTTAAGGATATCAAACCAGAGCCCTCTTTCCTTATTATTTTATAAAACTTGTTATTCAATTAGCTAGATATGGTCCAAGTTCTTTTAGGTGTTGTTAACCCAAATGATTTATCATTAGATTTCTTTATAATATCTTTCATTTCTTTCTTATTTTGTTTTTGTTTATTGAAAAAATTGTATTTCAGTAGAGCAGTGAAAAAATATTTTTATTTTCATAATGTAAGTTTCTTGTGTGCATAGTATAAATCTTTTTTGTGCATGGTGTAAGTTCTTCTTGTGTGACAGAGTTGCACAAAAACAGATTCCATCTATAATGTAATTATTGTTCCACTGTTTCACTGATTTGTAATTTTTTTTATTGTTTATTTGTCTTTATGATTATATATTAAATCAAAAAATAAAAATCAAAGATTTGTTTGCTAGCTCGTGTAATTAAATATGTTTGTAAATATGATATGTTTTAATTTAAGTTGGGTGGTGACGAGGGATAGTTGTAGGTATATAGGGGTTACCCTACAACAATTGGGTTTAAAAGAAGTAAAAAGTAAAGTAAGGGTAAACTATCAATAAGTCCTAATAGTTAGACTTAATTCTCATAAAGTTTTATTAAAAATAAGTCTTGATAAAATTGTCGCTAAAAATAATTTTTTTGTGACAATTTTTTTATATATATCGCTAAAAATTGACAATTAGTGACTTTTTTTTGTTATGATTTTTACAAATTGTCGTTAAAACTTATAATTAGTGACTTTTTTATGATAATTTTTTTTCATATATAGGATCTATTAGACAATAAGTCGGATCTACACGTAAATACCCAAGAAGTACCTTTACCCAAATATTCCAACTTGATGGGAATTCCGTTATACACTTATCTATCTTTTTTTATTTTTCTATTTCATATAATTTGATTAGGTATTAGTATACTTGCACCAACTCTGATCTTATTTTTATAATTATAAAAATTACATGAACTCATGAAATCAGGTCCATTCATTAACACTTACAAAACTTATCATATATCAAAAATTATTTGTTGACCTTGGAACGTTTCCAATACTCTTAGAAGCCATACAATTACATAATTTCTTACATTTAGGGACAAGTCCCACACAATCATGTGACATTCAGAAGCATTAAACAAAAAAGCCCATCAGATAACTTCCCATCAATTAAGGAGTACAATTGACCTTTATCATTGCCCCAAATCGTAACATGACTGAGCATAAAAACACGTTTAGCCAAGGACAGATCCAAGATTATGACTTTAGGGGGTTACTCTATAGTTTAAAAAATTTAGGGGACTACTTTATATAATTTTGACATTATCTAAAAAAAATTTAGAGATGCGAACTCCTATAATTTTAAATTATTTTAAAATTTTTAGTATGATATATGATATTTTTCAAATTTTTGGAGGTGCGGCCGCCCGGCAGCACCCCCTACACCCATCATTGCGTTTAGCACTTGACAGGCTAATAGTGCCAACCATTAAAATAATAGTAGCTAAATAGTTATTTTAATTTATAATTTGGTGCTAAATCCAAATGGATGTCTATCTTGTTGCCAGATAGCCACATAAACCCATTACATTAATAATGGAAAATTTTGGCACATCAAGACATGGAGCTACTATATGGCAGAAATGGCGATGCTTCACCATGGCAAAGTTACTAGTGAAATGGCGATGCTTCACCATGGCAAAGTTACTAGTGAAATGGCGATGCTTCATCAAGACAGGTACTAGTGAAATCTATCAGGGAGAAGTTAGCTAAGTTATCTTACCCATCCCCTGATTGTTGTATATATAAAGTTCCCAACAAATTTCGAAATATCAATGAAGAGGCCTATACTCCTTTCAGAGTCACAATTTGGCCGCTTCACCATGGCAAAGAAGGCATCGAAGACATGGAAGACAACAAGTGGAGGTACTTCAACTATTTCATGTAGCGGACTCAAAAGAGTTTGGAGGAATTGGTCAAGTTTATATATGGAGGAAAATGAAGAAAGAATCCGTGGATATTATGCAGAAACAATCAGCCTCAACAGCGATATTTTTTTGGAAATTATTCTAGTGGATGCTGCTTTTATCATTGAAGTCCTATTGAGGTACTGGTTTGATGATTTAATAACTCCAAATGATCGAATATTTAGGAAACCATGGATGATTAATGATATAAGCCAAGACTTATTATTGCTTGAAAATCAACTTCCGTTTTTTGTTCTCCAAGATCTTTTCGAAATGAACAATATAAACTTGGTCTTTAACGAAAATGAGACACGCTTCATTGGTTTCCTAATTCAAACAAAATAGAAGAACGTCTAGTTCTACTGGATATTAAGCCCTTAGAAATAAAACATTTTCTTGATTTGCTAAGAAGTTGTCTCGTACCAAGAAAAAAGTTTGCGACATACTAAAAGGAAATTTGAATTTATACCAAGTGCAACAGAGCTTCACGAGGTTGGAGTGAAGTTTAAGGTAAGTTCAAGCAAAGGATTATTTGACATAAAATTTAGCGCCAATGAGGATGTTTTACCCTCAATATTACTGTAGTAAGAGTTATTAAAAAAATAATTAACTTCTCATGACAACAAACCAGTCGCTATACAACACAAACTTTACTATTTTAAGGTCACATTTACACCCAAAATCATACAAATCGGTTAACCTACGCTTCAATGCTAATTCCACAACATCTTGACCAAGCATCCCGGCCATATTACTCTAGCTTACATCTTCTTCCTGGGGAAAAGGTATCCTCCTACATGAGAACACCCTGGGCACCCCGAGTGCCTCTATTACGACTCCTCCCGTTTTATGACATCTTATATAAGAGACAGAATTTAGCTCAGAAGTAAGTACTCCACACTAGTTCTCACACGCCGCATATGGATTAACATAAACCTACACATGTATCTACATCACGTAAGGCAAACCATATAAACACATAGTCACATAGAGCACATACGAGCTACCCCTCCAAGATATTAGCTCGTCCCACAAACATTCAAAGATTTCCAAATAGAAATAGGCATTGATCAGGTGCTTTTCTAAAAGGATTTCTAAGAATTTCATGGACGCAAATCACATCTCAGAAGTTTAACCGTATACCCACATAGTCACATAAATATGTTATCACATAGCACATAAGTTATACAACATTTTTGACTATTGAAATGAACCTATTATGGTAAAACCACTTCTCACGAGCCCGAAGTATTCAAACCCGGTAGCTTTGATACCAAGTTGTAACGCACCAAAAATATATACATTCGATAAACCCAATAATTCTCAATTATTCCATCATTAAAATGAGAGAGAGAGAATAATAAATACTACATTCATTAATGTATGGACCAAATCCCCTTCTTTTCTATTCATGACTTTCTAGTAAGAATCATAAAAGAAATCACATGCATTCATACATTCACTATTTCTAAAATATAAATATATGGCATGTGATGATGGAAATTTAAAGCAAGCTAAGTATAAAATAATACCCTATTGGCTACAAGTTCCAAGGCCTTTCCCAGTTGCACGAAAATGGTGTTCACACCCAAACACAAATAGCCCTTGGCCTACAAAAAGAAAACAAATAAAAATCGAGCTTCGTGCTCTAAAAGTTCTTCCTTGCCTTCACTTCGACAAAGGCACATGGCAATCTGCTGAAAATGGTTTTTACTAAGGGATGAGTATAAAGCTCAGCAGAGATAATCTAAATAAAGTGCACGTAGTTTAACAATATCATGAGGTGCAATGCATATGAGATGCCAATGCCAAAAAATCATAGGTTTTCTCATCTTGAAACTCTCATGCCATGCACTTATTCAAAAGCATAACCAATTCAATTATCTATTTCATAGAACAAGGGGCGGTAAATACGACATTGGAAATCCCTAGGCTGGTGTCTGCAAGTAGGCATAACTTGCACTACTAATCTCCACTTTACCGGCTCCTAACCGAAAGGCACGTGGCACCTACTCCGCGCGTATTTTCGGTCTTTCACCCTAGACACTCAAGCCAACTTAAACAATACCAATCTACACCCTCTATCCGGATTTACCAAACGTATTTACCCCATAACTCAACACATTTCAAATATTCTCAATGAATCAATTTGAAAATCAATTTCTCAAATCCAATGCAAGAATTAAATCATGAGATTATGCAATGTTCAATGCATGCATGAATTTGCAAATATTTCAATTTACCTATTTCACATGCAATTTTTACAATAATCAATACAACCCTCCACGGTTGCCCAAACAATTATCTCTATACAAAATATATCAAGAGATAAATATAACTCATAATCTCATATTTTCAATCATTTCAACATAGAAGTAACAATTACATGTTCTATCTCCTCTTTTCCAACTCAATCAAGAATCATAATATTCTTCTAGAAATTTTCATCAATTTTTCCTTTTTATTCAAACTCAAGAATTTACCAAAAATTTTCATGATGCCAAAAACAACATATGTTTCTTTCGACTTTTCTCAATACCTCAACATGATAAATATTTTCATCTTTCTCAAAAGTTCAATATTTTCAAATTAAACAATTTTCAAAAGAAACCTCAATGGTTTTCAATGTTCCCAACATCAATCTCATCCCTTTAAACATCTACTTTCAAATTCTCATTTGTTCAAATAAACATATATTTTTAACCCTTAATAAACTTTTCACAAACTTAGCCAAAATCTTAATCTTAGCATTTTAAATTTTTAGGATTTCACTAAAATTTGGGAATTTCTCATATAAAAAAAAAAAAAAAAAAACACATTCCTCAAAATCCATGAGTCATACAAAATCTCACTCAACCAACAAGACATTTAAAAAAAAAAAAAAAAAGTTGAGAACTTTCCCCTTTTCATGCATTTAATATACCATTAACAAAACCTTAATCTTTTCAAATATCACACTATCAAAATAATACATAATAAAGCTAAAATGCATACACAATGTTTAGAAAATCCCTACCTCAAAAGCTAGAAGAGGAAACAAGCAAAAACTTAAATTTTTGATTTTGTCGGATTTTGATCTCCATCGATCAAAATGTTGCTCTCACCAAGCTCTTCACTTTGATCGTAAGAACTATGGTCTAAAACCTAATAGATTTTGGTAGATCAAAGATTTTATATGATAAATGTAACCAAAAAAAAAAAATTGAGAGAGAGAGAGAACCAAGAGCCGAGAAAGAGAGAGAGACCAAAGAAAGAGAAAGAATAAAAATATGGGAAAGTGTTTTGCCTGCCAAGAAGAAAAGGAAAAAAAAGGAAATGAGGGAGGAGAGAGAGAGAGGGTCCACGTGTTGCTTTCAAATTTTTTTTTTCCTTTTCAAATCAATACAAATATCTATCTATACATATACATATACATCTATATATATATCAAATAAAAGTATATTTTAACATCATTAATGACAAAAAGGATATACTATTTTTTCACCACAAAATGTATTTCATTTGATGATGCACACCATAAATATTTGTAGCTCTCTCAAGATTATAAAATAAATAATAATAACAATAACAACAATAATACATGGTTACAAACGAGTCATGATTCAATCAATTGGGTCCAAAATTAATGGAGCTTAATAATTTAAAATAAATCTCCAACTGAGATTAAAATATAAATAAATTTTAAAAGACTTAAGATGGTCCCCACTATTCATATAATTAAATATGAACGAAAATGATTAAGTATGGGCTAATCAAATAAGTCTCAAAAATTAAATTTATATCTCATTTATTACTCAAGACCCAAGAATTACTATAACCGAAACTAAAAAAAATTTGCCAAGCAAGCCTTACGAGGTCGAAATCAAAAAGAAATATAATTTATTTTCACCAATGTAAATAGAATGGTCCACGACACTACAACTATAATAATAACAACTAAATAATCAAATGATTTGGAAGTTCGAACCAATCCAACTCCAATCAATACCCGAACCCACAAACATATTTAAAAAAAAAATATTTACTACATAGATATTGAAAAGCATAATAAATAAATAAATTCAATTTGATTCAACTTGTTACAATCACCTACATATATATATATATATAATGGAAAGGGGTGACCTGAAAACTCAGCGAATGATATAAGTAATAAAGGTTTGAATGAATAATATTCGAGGTTTTTCCAAAACAATACATATCATAGCTTGTAACAAAATAAAGGATGAACCGAGTTCGTCAATCAATGGCTTTCAAAACTTCTTAGGATGTTTACTAACATCTACATAATATAAAGGATGACATTCATTGACCAAACAAAGGACACCCGTCGGTGGCAAAGAAGATATCTCAAACAAAGGTACTTGTTGCATTAAAGTCCCCTAGTACTAAGGACCTTGCAAGAATGTCATCAAAATAACATAATACTTGATATACAAACTAAGGGATAATCATTCATGCTTGATCAAATACTTTTTCAAAACAAAGCAAAACTTATATCAAAACATTATAACATAACTTTATTAAGAATACCACTCACAATAGCTCTTCGTATGTAGAGCTTAAGGCAATGATCCAAGACCTACAAATACATAGTAACTCCATTGAATGCATTGTAAGAAGGTAAGAAGAGATGCTCAAAGATGGTTTGTAGACGCGCCCGAGGGGTCCCGAGCTCCGCGCTTTGCGAAGGCGCGAAATCTCGTTCGCTCTCTAGCTACTACAAGTTCGGACTCAAATGTCACGGTTCTGAATCTCATCTTACAATGTGCGATGTAAGACCGATAAATCACCAAAGAGTCCAGATCCGGCAAATCGTTTTGGAAAACTGATTTTTGTAAAGAAGTGCCAAACATGGACTGCTTTGCCAGATACAGAGTCGCCACCTAAATATTTTATTTTGGAGAAATTTAGGAAATCCTGACTCGTGCCGAAGGCCACGTGTCCATCATCACCAAAGTTGCCTCGGCTCGAGAACTTGGGTACGATTGGGGAAGGTCATTTCATGAGCACCCCCGCTTGCCCGATCAAAGATCAGCCGCTACTATGCATGATATCTCGTTTTTGAAAACACATGTGCTCTTATTCCGGTTAATTAGCTAGAATTACTATGTTATGCACACAGCACACAAGTATAGACTAGATCGCCTAATTTGGAACAAAACATTGCATATCCGTTTGTTTGAAATGGTTTGAAGTTTGCTACTCACAAGTAGGCTAAAATGTGGATTTAGTGAATTGTTCAAATTCAAGTAATCCAACCTTCACCCACAGGCATTCAAGCAGTTAATCACATAAGCAATTAGCCTCATGGCAAGCATGCTTTCATGGCAACATCAACACACATGCAGTATGCTAAAGCGTAAACACTCACAGTGTACTTCGAGCCAAAATAGAGAACTAGTTAGAAATCATGCATGATCCTAGTTCATGTTAAAATGACTAATGCAACACATGCGAAAATGTAGCTAAAATAGGCTCGGCTATTATAGAAATGTCATGTGAAATGCAACTTGGTACATGTATTCAAATAAGAATTGAAATACAATGCAGTTAGTATGATGCGTCGAGCCCGGTGCATGCAATACAGATGAATAGATGCACGCATGCGAGCATAAGGTATGCTAAATGAAACGTGCCCTAAAACTAACCATTGTAAGCGGTTAAGTAAAAAGGAGAAAGAAATGGGGATTGGAATACATGCATCGCACACACGCACGCTTATTACAATAATTGGCTCTCTCGAGGGAGAGACCGAATAAAGAGCTAACTAGCTAATCTAAGCTAATTAAACTAATTATTACACAACAAATTAATTAACTAATCCTAATTAACTAATTATTACAAAACGAATTGAAATAGCTAACGCATTAACTATTAAAGGTACAGACCAAAGCAAAAGCTAACTTTCTAAGCATGGCAGCCTAGGAAAGCAGTAAAACAGAAGCTCTCAGAGGGAGATGGATGCATGCATGTCTGGTCGCCTTGTTCGGAAATCCAACGCGATGCCCCTATTTGCCTCTGGTTGCAATTGTGCTCAGAACACTGGACCAAGCTCCAGAAAGATGAAACTCCACCTTGGGAATCCAGTGGGAGGGTAGCCGACCACTTTCGGTCCCCCCAAACACCTGCCGACCACTTTTGGTTGTTGAAAAACCAGAAAAGTGGTCGGCCAGCTAGTTTTTCTGGCTGGCCGACCAGTTGTTGCTGCTGAACTGCAATTTGCTGGAACAGAGAGCAAGAAAGGGCATGGCAATGTATTTGCAAGATATGTGTGCACAACCAGCCTCTCTATCATGTCATGAACTCAAGGGACTGTAGGTTCTCGACCCTCGGGCCACCAATCGCGCATTTCCATGCCTGATGGCCGAGAGGCGAAGTTGCACAATTCAATACAAAATGAATGCACAAGTAAACACACAAAGCCTAAAACTCTATCATGGATGATCAAGAGCGTTAGCGACCGGGAATTAAGGCACGTTCCATCACTTGAAGTATGAAATGTCCCTCGTTTCCCGTGTTTGGATTAAGACCTATTCCAAACACAATGCAAGCAAGCATGGCAAACATGCAATGCAACTACATGGCATACACAATGCAATGTGATATGATTAACTTAACAAAGCTAATGATATGTGGACAATGCTAATACATGCATGCACAATGCAATGCTACAAGGACAAATTAGCAATGTTAGGGCCATGCACAATGCAATGAGACATAAGCATACACAATGTGATGGACTACATGGCATACTCAATGTACTAACAACATAGCATACACAATGCTCATTACAACTAGCATACGCAATGCAAATGGTAACTAGCATACATAATGTAATGATCATGGCATACTCGATGGGCTTAAACCAAAAGGGATAGGCCTCAGCCATGCCCAAATCAGTGGCCATTGGTGATAAACAAAGGCACCAAAAACACATATAAGCATACATGCCAATTGGCTCACCAATTAAGGCACTACGGTGCAACTCTCAAGAGTGCTCAAAGGGTGACAAACATGGAAGTGTAACAACACTAAGTGCATTGAAATTAAGCAAGAAATGATGCCAAATCATTCAAGCAAAGCAAGCAAGGCATGCAAAGATCCTTAAAGCATTAAACCAAGCAAAGAGGACTACAAAGGAGGCATGCAATACATGGTACAAATACATAGACTAAGCATGGACAGAGCTTAAATAGGTCAAAACAAGGACTTAAACATGCTGAGATAAGGGCCCAAATACCTAGGCATGCAAGCATACAAGCTAGGCCATAAGTAAGGCAACAATGCACAACACTTAAAGACATTCAAAGCATGAATGAAGTGGGAATATAGGCATGCTATAAACTCTGAAATAACATGTTTGATGATGCCAAATCATGTACACAACACAAATGGAGCATGCAAAGGTGCTCAAAGCTTGAAGAAAGCAAGAGCATTTGTACTACAACCATACAAAACATGAAGCATGTGACAAAGGTAACTCAAAACAGTCCTAGAACATGTTAAGATGAGTCTAAAACATGCATGGTAGGAAGCTAAAACATGCTAGCATGAGGGGCATGAAGCATGATGAATGCAAGGCAAATAAGGTGGATTACACTACACCTATTAAGACCAAGCATGGAATGACTCAAGCAACAAAAATCAGAGTTATATCATGGCATAATAACCCCGAAAACACACTGAAATGATGGCTCGCAAGCTATAGCATGAAGGCATACGCAATGGTTCATGTTAAGACATAAAGGGGCAAACCCTCCAACGCATTGAATAAGTGACAAATGCAAGTGTATGGCCACACTAAATGGACTGAAATCACATATTGAATGATGCCAAATCATTGAAATAAGCCAAGTAGAGCATGCTAGTGGACTCAATACACAAAGCTTACAAGCAAGATTGAACCAAGGCAATACAAAGCGAGTCATGCATGACTAAGACAACCAAGATCAGGGCTAAAGCATGTTAAAACATGGACAAAAGCTTCATGAAGTTAAGCCAAAAGCATGCTAAAAGGACATGTTAATGCATGAGGCATGTTAGGCTAATTCAAGGAAATGCACTACAAGTGCAAGGAGCATGCAAAGGCTAACCAAACCAAACCTAAACAGAGGTATGACATGGTAAAATAAGCCCAAAAACATGCTGAAATGGACACAACATAGGCTAGAATGACATGTTACTTCATGAAGCATACAAAGCTAGTGTGTGTGATTTACACTACAAGTGTATAAGGCATACATGGAATGACCAAGGCAAGTAAAAACAGTGGTATGCCTCAGCAAAATAACCACAAATACATGCTAAGACATGGTCAACATACACTTAACAAAGGTGCTCAAACATGAGGCATATGAAGCTAGTAAACAAGATAACAAGGATAGGGGATAACCCTCTCCTTTCTAGGACCTTAAAACACCATCCCCACCACTGAAATCCCTCTGGATTTCAGTGGTGAGAAGGCCAAGACAAGGTGGTCCTGAAGCTCACAAAAAAGGCTAAAAAACAAGGCCAAACAAGGCCTAAGAGGGGGTAAACAACCCCAAACACAAAAGTGATCTTAAACAAAGATCAAAAGCATGCAAAAACAGAAATTTTATCATTTATAAGTTAAGCTCAAAACAGCATGCAAGATAGGATAAAATCTTAAGCAAGAAAGGGGGATTTAAGGGGTAGAAACTCACCCTTGAAGACTTTCTTTATAACTGCAACTTCAGCATGTTTTTCAAGCTCAAAACCACCCAAGAACACCAAAACTAGGTCCTAAGCACCTCAGTAGCAAAAGGATGGTGTTTGAGTGTGTGTTTGTGTGTTAAACTAAGACAAATCTACACTTTTGAAGCACAAAAATGAAGAAACAAGGCAATATAGATACACCACTATATCTATCCCTCTCAGCTGGTTTTTCTGAACCTGGAGGAGGGAAGAGGAGCCTCCCTCTTATAGAAGAGGAAAGGCAAAGCTTCTAGGAGAAGCTAAGCAACAAGGCAATCCCTCCATACACGTGTATGGAGGATGGCCCTAATGCTCTGCAGCTGTGCCACCTAGCACAAAATATCTCCAAAAAGGTGTCAAAAAGTAGCCGACCACTTGAAGTGGTCGGCCTGCTACTTAAAATGGTTGGCCGACCACTTCAAGTGGTCCACAGAGACAAAAACTAGTTGGCCATAGGTGGGAGAAGTCCAGGGCATGAAAACAATGCAGTGGTGTGGTGGCCGACTAGAAAAGATGTCCCAAAGACTAAGAAAGCCAGTTGTCTGACCAGAAAACTGGCTGGCAGAAGGAAAAGTGGTCGGCCAGAAGAAATACTGGTCTCCCACCCTTGTACCACCTTCCAAACAAGGAAAACAAGGTTTGTACCAAAAACAAACCAAAGCGGATGCAAGACGAGAAATCGGGAGGCAAAGCACGCGGCCGAAAACCCCGAAAACCCCGAAAACTGGCTGACAAGCATCAAAAGTGGTATGCAACCACAAAAGTGGTCTCCCGGACCACAGTGTTCCTGTAGGTAGAGGCAACAAGGTGTGGTTCAAAAACCACGCCAAACGGAGAATGTTAAGCGATCCCGAGACAAGGCGCGCGACCGAAGGCTCCAAAAATCAAAAACTAGTCTCCAAACGGGAAAAGTGGCCTACGACCACGAAAAGTAGTCTACGACCATAGAGAGATGGTCTACAAGACCTCTCCCTCCCTCCGGGAAGAGAAAACAAGACTTGGTCCGCAAACCGAGCCAAAGCAAAAAGAGTTCCGAGGCCCAGAGGCAAGGCTTTTAGCCAAAACTCCGAAATCTCAGAACGAGCACAACATGCACCATCACCGAGCGTTTAATCGATGATGTCTGAATCTTAAGGTCGGTCAAAAATGGGATGTCTACAGTTGCCCCTCTTTGACAAAACTCGAAAGTCATAAATGACGGGAGTGAGTGTCAAAGCCCAAAGAGGACCCATTTTTGACAAGGCCGAAGACTTAGACAAACAGGCAAGATAACAAAGAAATGTGCCCGCAGGCAGGGGCAAAATGCAAAGAAAATACACAAAGCCGAACATACCTTATGGTCATGCAAAGAAAGCTGTAATGAAGCAAATATGCAAAATAAATGCAACAGTTTTAAGCAAGCAAAAAACAAACTACATTACATGCAGAAAGGATGCAAGAGAATTATGCAATTCTCACTACGTCTCACACGGAGTACATACAATACCTGCCCGGTTCGTCTGGTCGCGCCAGCTTCAAATGAACCGTACATACAATATCGTGCCTGAAAAAGAAAGAAACTTAATAGGTACAATATCGTTAGAAACATGCATAGCAATGCAAGTGAAAAGTGTGTAATAACACAAGTAAAGGGGTGCATGACAATGCAACCTAGGTGTGACGCATAACAATGCGGATAATACAAACATAACAATGTAAGTGAAATGTGCATGCAAAACAACGCAACGAGTGTGACAACAAAAGTAGTGAGTGTATAACAAAGCCACAAGTGGTGTGCATAACAATGCAAGTGAAACATGCGGGACAACGCGTATGAAAAGTGCAAGATAATACAAATGAAATGCGTAACTTCAAATGTGCGTTTAAAAAGAAATGCCAAAAGAGGAAACGTAAGTCTTAAAAAGCGTAGTTCAACCATAACCTCTGATTTACCTCCCGGAAGGGTCATAACATGCTTAATAAGGATACACCTCGTTCTTTGGACAAGTGACGATGAGCCATGCGTCGAAGACTTGAATTGGAGTTCCGCGGGGACATTTTCGAGCCGAAAAGTGTACTTTTCTTGCACTTTCTTGAGAACCAGGGACTCCAATCACTACCAAAACACACAGGGAGAACAATGGAGCTCTGAAGATCATCCAAGAAGCTGGCCGACCAGTTATAAAGTTGGCCGACTAGTTGTTGCCCACTAAAGTGGTAGGCCGACCAGAAAAACTGGCTGGCCGACCAGTTTTCAAAATTTTGGGGCAGTTTGGTCTTTTAGCTTCGGTTCTTTAAGTACACAACTCCAAATCAGTTTGTATCACACCTCCAAGGCCGAAATACATTCTCCTTGCTCCCTAGACCCTTTTCTCTCTCAGATCTGCACTTTATATGCGTTTTCCAATGCCCCACGCGAAGTTGTTTCGCGAAAACTTTCAATTCTCTTCGATTTGAACCGATTAGAATTTGTTTTCAGAGGCTCTTTCTCCATTTTCACCACTTGAGGTATGTTTGTCTCAAAGTTTGGCACCTTTTCTCAGGTGTTAACTTTTGTTGACTTTTTCTCTTCTGAGAGTTGACTTTTGTTGACTTTTTTTAATTTTGGCTTATTTCGCTCGTTTTTGCATCTTTTTGCAGATTTCTTCGGATGGCTGACGATATTCTGTATGGCTGAGGCTTTCCATATGCAGAGGACGAGCCTGACATCATACCGTTGCCTCCGAGGATACGGCCGTTCGACCCTGAGAGGTACGACCCAGAGGAGCATGTCCTTCCTCCTAGTACTTTCTACCACTTCATGGACTTCGCGTGGCGAGCACCCACAGACCAGCTGCTACGGGAGCCAGAGTCCCATCTATCTCATCACGCGCATGAGGTATGTACTTCATTTTTGCATTTGCTTGCACATTCCACTTTCGCCATGTATTATGTCTGCTCGTCATGAACATACTTACGTACACAGCACTTCACTCATTCTGAACACACAGTTCGTACATAGCATTCTGGTGACTTGGCACACAGCTCACCACACAATGCTTTGTTAATTCGCGCACAACTCATTTGGGCACACAGCACATTTGGACACACAACACATTTAGGTACACAGCTCATAACACTGCTCAATCTGAACACTCAGTCCATAACACAATATTCTGATTTGATGGCACACAGCTCATAATACTGCTAAATCTGAACACATAGCCCATAGCACAGCATTCTGATTTGATGGCACACAGCTCATAATACTGCTCAATCTGAATACATAGTTCATAACACAACATTCTGTTTTAGTCGGCACACATCTTATAATACTGCTCAATCTGAACACACATCCATAACACAGCATTTGATTAGGTTGGCACACAACTCAAACTTTTCAATGTGAACACACAACTCAAATTTTGATTGTGAACACGCAGCTCACGATTTTGAAATCTGAACACGCAGCTCAAATTTTGATTGTGAACACACAGCTCACTATTTTGAAATATGAACACGTAGCTCACATTTTGATAAATCTGAACACGCAGCTCAAATTTTGATTGTGAACACGCAGCTCACTATTTTGAAATATGAACACGCAGCTCACATTTTTTAAATCTGAACACGCAGCTCAAATTTTGATTGTGAACACGCAGCTCACTATTTTGAAATCTGAACACGCAGCTCACGATTTTGAAATATGAACACGCAGCTCACATTTTTGAAATCTGAACATGCAACTCAAATTTTGATTGTGAACACGCAACTCACGATTTTGAAATATGAACATGCAGCTCACATTTTTTAAAATCTGAACACGCAACGCACTATTTTGAAATCTGAACACGCAACTCAAATTTTGATTGTGAACACGCAGCTCACTCTTTTGAAATCTGAACACGCAGCTCAAATTTTGATTGTGAACACGCAGCTCACTCTTTTGAAATCTGAACATGCAGCTCAAATTTTGATTGTGAACACGCAGCTCACTCTTTTGAAATTCTGTACACACAGCTCAAAATTTTTTGAATTCTGAACACACAGCTCAAATTTTTGTATTCTGAACACGCAGCTCAAACTTTTGTATTCTAAACACGCAGCTCAAATTTTTTTGAATTCTGAACACGCAGCTCAAACTTTTGAAATTCTGAACACGCAGCTCAAACTTTTTTGAAATTTTGAACACGCAGCTCAAATTTTTTTTTTTTTAAATTCTGAACACACAACTCAAATTTTTGAAATTCTGAACACGCAGCTCAAATTTTTGAAATTCTGAACACGCAGCTCAAACATTTTTTTTGAAATTCTGAACATGCAGCTCAAATTTTTGACATGAACACGCAGCTCAAACTTTTGTGGTGAACACGCAGCTCACGATTTTTTTTTTTAAATTTGAACACGCAGCTCAACTTTTTTGAAATTTTGAACACACAACTCAACTTTTGTGGTGAACACGCAGCTCACGAATTTTTGAAGTGAACACACAGCTCACAAATTTTTGAAGTGAACACGCAGCTCACGAAGTTTTGAAGTGAATACGCAGCTCACAAATTTTTGAAGTGAACATGCAAGCTCACGAATTTTTGAAGTGAACACGCAGCTCATGAATTTTGCAATTTTGAACACGCAGCCCACGAATTTTAATTTGCACGCATGGCCCATACATTTTATCTGGACGCAGCTCATTCATTTCACTTTGAACACACGGCTCAAACATTTCAATTTGCACGCAGCTCATAAACTTCAATTTACACGCAGCTCATATTTTTCAATTTGCACGCAGCTTATATTTTTCAATTCTGAATGTAGGTATCCTCCCGTTTCACATGGGGTTATGGATCGATCCTGGCGAGGGAGTGGTACATGGAGCTCCCGGATGCTATCCGACACTTTGTGGACGAGGCAGGGTTTGGCCCATTCTGCGCAGGATTGTCACGCCATCCAGTGAGCAGGACCCTCCTGGGTGCACTTGTGGAGAGATAGTGGGACACCACCAGCTCCTTCAATTTCTTGGCTACTGGGGACATGACGATGACCCCATTTGACTTCTCTATGCTGACGGCCCTTGACATGGGAGGCCGGCCGATCCCATACGATGCAGAGATGGGTGAGTGGGAGGCCGCTTGGATTTATCTGCTAGGAGCCCGTCCGCCGATCGACAGATCATCAGGCAGGGTCAGGTACACCTGGTTCTCAGAGCGGTACAGTGGGACTTTGCCCCAAACTATTGAGGCATACATCAGTATGCCCGGGGATTTTTGATGTTCCTCCTCTGGACCACACTGTTCTCTGACAGGGGGAACACATTTGGGCTTTATCTGCTCAGTGCTTTGGTGGACCTATCACAGGTCCGGTGCTTTGATTGGGGTGGCGCGGCCCTTGCTACCCTTTATTGCTATATGAACGCGACCTCCCGTGAGCGGGGGACCATAGTTGGAGGTTACTGGCGAGCCTGGGAGGTACATTCTGCACTCTTGATTTACGTTTCTGCTTTTTATTATCTGTACACTGCACGCGGCACACATTACATTTTTCATTCTATATTCTGCACCCAGCATTCTGTACTTTCTAATTTTCATTATTTGTACACTCCACACAGCATTCTATACTCTACATTCTGCACCCAGCATTCTGTACCCAACATTCTGTATTTTCTGTATATTTTGTATTCGCATTCTGCACTCAGCATTCTGTACTCTCTGACAACCACTGTCTTGCCTTTCACAGCTATGGGTTTATGCATACTTCCCGACGCTGGCTCCTGAGCTCGAGGTTGAGGTACCTCTGGAGATCCCCTTCTCACACAGATTTGAGGGTCGGTGCCGGCCTAGGCCCCGGGAGACTTTACTCTACCTTCGACAGTTCTTTGATACTGTACGGACGACGGAGGTAATCCAGAACCCTCAATTCTTCATATTTTCAGCCTTGATTGATCTTGTATATTTATGACATCTAATCATTGTATACATTTGTTACCCGCAGGTCACCTGGCAGCCTTGGATAGCCATGTCAGGGAATCCTAGATTCCTGTTCGCTGGGGCATGGGGCACTTCGCGACATAGAGTTCTTCTTGAGGGACCGGTCGGCAGAGCGTGGTTTCTCGGAGAGCACTTCATGCGCCAGACGATGGGCAACTCCGATCAGGATGTCCTCTCATTGCCTCCGCAGGGGATCTCACGCCCCGAAAGACGGAGGATCTCATGTTGGGTATTGACGCGGTCCTTTTCCTGGAGGAGGGGGATTACGCGACATATCGCCATACGTACCTGATGCCTCCACTGTCAGATGTCCGTACCTCCAGAAGGAGAGCTACTGACATGCCTTCCTCGAGTCGCGCCCGAGCTAGAGACATTTCTTCGACCAGCGGGGCCGGTTCATCGAGGGGCGGGGCCGGATGGATGCCCTCGACTTGCCAGTATGCTGGATGGCCAGACCTTCCGACCGGATTGACAGACTGGGAGTATGGGACACCATACCAGATCTCGTTAGAGCCTCCGCGGTCGGATCATCGATACGTTAGTGACCCTGGCTCACCACCGGTATGCTTCACAGCTTTCATTTATCATTAAGATATTTAGACATTCATTCATTCACTGATGACTTGAACTTGTGTCTGCAGCTTCCCAGAGAGTACACTGATGGGTTGCTCGGAGTGGTGGCCTCGCTCGAGGGCTCTGCACTCCTACAGTATTCTGGTATTTTCTAGTCTTCTTGCATTTATCATACTTCTGATGTCATACAAAACTGAACATTTCACCATACTGATTCACTGCATGTGTAGAGCACATCTGCCACACCACATTCACATACTACATCTGCATGCACTCATTCTATGCATCATTCTTGCTTCTGATATACATACTCTGGCTGATGTACCCTAAACTGCCTTTTCAGGTCGCACTTGGACCGCCCGGGCCATCCCGGCCTTCTCGAGCAGCTAGGAGAGGAGCATCGACTCGCGGCCGAGGTAGGCGTAGAGCACCTGCCAGATATGAGGAGGAGTCTAGCGAGGACGAGTTAGCACATCCGCAGTCAGAGACATCTGCAGGTAGGGATGATGACTCCGGTTCAGGTTCTGAGGATGGAGGCGACACCGAGGAGGTTTCCAAGGGTGATGACTCCGATTCAAACGGGGGTGGTGGCGGCGGTGGCACGGAGGCTGCTCAGCCGAAGAGGAGGAAGAGGGCCTCTCGGTCTTGAGCTTGTTAGCACTGATGCAGATGTTCCTGCTTTATTTTCCTTTTTAAATGTAGTTGTAGCACATTGTACAGCTTAAGCAGTTTTATTTTCTTCAAAACTTGTACTCTTTTGTAAAATATTGTAAAAAAGAAGCTATGATGGAATGAAAACGACTTTTGTTCAAAAAGTGTTGTATTTGTATTCTAGGCATCGCATCGCACCATTTTGCACAAAAATGAAATTTGAATGGAAATTGAAACCCATGTATTACCAAGTCAGGTAGTGAACCGACGCAACAAACTAAACAACCTAACTCGCTAAGAAACAAAACCTTAACAAGTTTATAACTCGATAAGCAACGAGCAACAACTCGATAATCAAAGAGCAACAACTCGATAAACAAAGAACAACAACTCAATAAGCAAAACCTAACAACTAGATAAGAAAAACTTAACAACTTGAAGAGTGAATGCATTTTGAGACAAACAAAGCGACAAAAATGCATCCAAAACAGAGGTAAACTCGGACCTTCAGTACTCTCAGCACAAAGGAAAGCTAGAGACTCCCTTCTGGAGGCAAGAAACAACTAGAGACCAGCTTTTTGCACATGGTCGACCACTTTTAAAGCCTACCGACCAAGTAGCTGGCCGACCAGAAAAAGTGGTCGGCCGACCACTTATCTTGGGAACCTCCTGTCTTGTGACACTTGTCCTCCAAACAGTGCCTTATTCTTCATAAAGGTTCTAGCTTTGTGGTTCCCTCATTCTAACTCAGTTTTGCACCAAAATGGAGGCGTTTTTCATCCAAAATCTCACAAATTGGATGGCTTCTTTGGATGGCCCAGAAAAGTTAAATTTCCGGGGCTTTGGCATAAACGCACTATTCATGCTGAGTCGCACTCCGCTGCGTTTTCCTTTCCTTTATGCCACGGCAAGGTTTTGGAATCCGGTAACACACGTCTTTAGCTTTGGTGGCAAGAGATGTGTCCCACATTTGAAGACTTCCAAGCTTTGATGGAGTTCGACCGCAAGGAAAAGGTTTTACCGCAATTCCGTTTTGGCCACGTCTAAGCCTTAGGACTGATGTGCGGGCTCACTATGCATGATGCTTGGTCATTGATTCGCGACGGGGAGTTGGACGTCCCCAGCTTGGTTTACCGATTTTCTGATGCTGGTGACCGCGGCTACCATTACTGGCAGGATTTTCGGCGACATGCGCTTTGCTTATGCATGCTGTCTCATTTCTTGCTTGCCCCAGGCTCTGGTGGGTTTAGTGCTCGGTTAATCGAGGTTGCCCAAGGCTTAAAGGAGGGCAAGAGCTGTATTGCCATGACATTGGCTGAGACGTTGATGGGCTTGGATGCTTTTCATCGCTGAGAGACGACTAGATTTGCGGGGAGTCCACTACTGCTGTAGGTAATGTTTCCCATCCTATCTCACATATATTGCTCACATCACTCGGCCCTCAGGCTCGGTTTTCTTTTTTTTTTCACAAAACCCTTCCTTACTTTTTCTCTCAACATACACCTCTCTATTCTTTAATCTCTCATTTTTCATCCCTCCCCAGGTATGGTTGATGGACAGGTTGCAGGTTGTGGACTCATGTCCAGCATACTCAGCTCGTAGCTATTTCTACTGACGATGTCTGGTTAATGCCCCTGATGAGGGATGGTGGTTCAGCTGGATGTGCAGTTTGTCCGTAGACCGCATTGCTTGGCGGTGTCCTTGGCTCAATCTGCCGGCGATGAGCTACAGCATGTCCCAGTAGACTGGAATTCAGTTGATTGGTCTGACACACTGCGTGTTCTACTTTCCTTTCTGGTTCTAGCACCAGTTCGGGCATGATCAGATTTGCCCGGCAGAGGGGATAGAGTACCCTGTTGCATTTCCTGTTCGAGGCACGCAGCTTAATCGGTATGCCACGGCGTGAAGAACTAGAGAGCTTCTGGCCCCCGCTCCTGTTTTCAATCACACCCTCTCTGATGAGTGCTTAGCTTGGCTTGTTGAGGAAGCACAGGTCAGGCCCACTTTTATGTCAAAGGCTTCAACCAGCTTTGGGAAGGGGCGCAGGAACACTTGACTTATCCATGCCCCAAATTTATTGCTTTATCAGTACTTTCAAGTTTTCTCTATGAATGTAATAAAAGCAACTTCAATTTGTATTCAAGAGTAGGAGAACTCTGTATTGAAATCAATGAAATTGAAGGTCGTGGGTACTGAAAATTTTCCGTTTGGTCCAAAAATGGTCTAAGTTGTAAAAAGATTAATTTGAACAAAATCAATTTTTATTAAAAATTTTCAAAACCATTTTCGCTATGGATCAGAACTGGACACGCCTGAGATCTGTCACTGAGATGTTACAACCCCGGATCCCGGCAACTGGAAAGTTGCCCCTAGTCTGAATAGCACTGCACTGGAGATCACAACCGAGCTCTTGAATGCAGAATAGACAAAGATGACCGAGATGATCATATGGACAAAGTTGATCGAGGAAGTGTTTATGGCTGGACTTCAGGATGAAGTTGCCTATGTATCCCAAAGATGGGAATCAAGCCTTACGTAGTTCGGCTTGGGTTCACTCGAGTATTAACTCTCTTCTTTTGCGCTCTAACTTTTGCCAAGGCTGCACTTTGCGGGTTTTCAACCTTGCGGGCTCAGTTTTTGTAATTTCAAAATTTTCATGCTCTAACTTTTGCCTAGGTCATCCTTTCAGGGTTTCGGCCTAGCGAGCCTCTCAAGGGAAATATTTCTTCAACTTGTCCATGTTGATCGGCTATGAGAACTCTAGGCCATCTAGGTCCATCAGAACGACAGCTCCGCCCGACCAAATAGACTTAATGATATAAGGGCCAGTCCAATTGGGTCTGAACTTGCCCCAGGGTCGTGAATGGGAGCTCGGTTGTCTTTGAGCACCAGATCCCCTTCCTTCAAATTCCTGGACTTAACCTTCTTGTTGAAAGCCTTGGCAATTCATTGTTGATAACCCTAAAAATGGTACAGTGCTTTCAGCCTTCTTTCATTAAAAAGCATGAGTTCTTCGAACCTGCTCTGCTGCCAATCTGCCTCAGCTATCTGACACTCAGCCAGTACTCGCAAAGATGGAACCTCAACTTCGATAGGTAGAACGGCCTCCATCCCATAGACTAAGGAATATGGAGTCGCTCCAGTAGAAGTTTGAATTGAAGTCCGGTAGCCCCGCAGAGCAAATGGTAACTTATCTGGCCAGTCCCGGTAGGTTTCCACCATCTTCTGTAGTATGTGCTTGATGTTCTTGTTGGCGGCCTCAACTGCTCTGTTGGTCTGCGGCCGATATGTAGATGACTTATGGAAAGCCACGTTATACTTGTCCAACAAGTCGATCACCTCCTTCTTGAAGTGAGAGCCATTATCTGAAATGATCTCATTCGGAAACCCATAACGGCAGATGATGTTGTTCCTGATGAACTTTGCAACGTACGAAGCCTTCAGCACTGCATAAGACTAGGCCTCAACCCACTTTGTGAAGTAGTCTATCGCTACCAAAATGTACTCATGCCCGTTGGACCCTTTTGGAGTGACAGCTCCAATCACATCAATCCCCCAGACTGAAAATGGCCACGGCGAAGTCATGTTGTACAGCCTTGACGGCGGAATGTTCATGCGATTTGCATGGATCTAACATTTGTGGCATCGCCGGACAAAGCCAATACAATCCTCTTCCATGGTGGACCAGTAGTAACCCTATCTAAGGATCTTCCGGGCTAGCATTACCCCGTTTATATGCGCTCCGCACTCTCCTCCATGGATGGCCTCCATTAGGCGTTTGGACTCTTCAGCATCAACACACAGTTTATGCATCCCGAGGTGACCTCTCTTGTACAGTTTTCCTCTGTAGACAATGAACTGAGCAGCCATTCTTCGAATTGCCCTCTTCTCTTTGGCATTTGCCCCTGGTGGATATGCCTCTTTTCTAAGAAGTTCCAGACATCGTAATACCAAGGATTCTTATCTTGTACTTCATCTATGGCTGCAAGTAGCTCGTAGGCCGGTACAAACTTCTGTTCGATGATGATCGGACGCATCCGGACTCCAAAAGGGATGTCTATCATGGAAGATAGAGTTGCTAGTGAATCTGCGAACCTGTTGTTCTCTCTTAACAGATGAGCGAAATTCAGCTTTTCAAACTGAGGAATTAGCACGTCCAAGGCTTGGTGATAGATTTTTATCTTTTCTTCTTTGACTTTCCAATCTCCTTTAGCTTGAGATACAACAAGGTTCGAGTCCCCGATGACATCCAACCGTTTTTCCCCTAGTTCTAGGGCGGCTTCTAAACTGGCAATACATGCCTCATACTCTGCTTCATTGTTCAAGACTTTGAACTGGAGTTTGAATGCTAGGGGTATACATGAATTGTCAGGTGCTATCAACAACACCCTATCCCATACCCATATTGGTTTGACGCTCTGTCAAAGTACATCGTCCAGGTTTCGTCTTCGACGTGCAAAATGGCCTCATTTGGGAATAGGTACTCAACTGCTTCATCCCCTTCGACTGGGTGATCGGCTAGGAACTCTGCTACCACTCTCCCCTTTACTAACTTGCGCGTCACATATTTCAGGTCGAATTCAGAAAGCAGAAGCAACCAACGGGTTAGCCTACCCGTAAGTGCTGGTTTCTCGAAAAGATATTTGATGGGATCTAACCTTGAAACCAGTGTTACGAAGTGAGCTAACAGGTAGTGCCGTAGCTTCCAAACCAAGGCCAAACAAGCCTTCTCCAGCGGAGTGTAGCGAGTCTCGTATTCCAGCATTTTCTTGCTCAGGTAATAGATAGCTCTCTCCACTTTGTCCTCAGACTCTTGTGTAAGCATGCAGCCCATTGTGGTTTCAATCACTAAAAGATACAGAATCAACGGTTTCCCCGGCTCAGGTGGTGACAACACAGGTGGGTTCTGTAAGTATTGTTTGATCTGCTCAAAAGCTGCTTGGCATCGGTCGTCCCATTGAAACTTCTTTCCTTTCTTCAGGGGACCAAAGAGTGGTTCACAAGTCAAGGTTAATTTAGCAATAAACCGTCTTATGAATTGCACAGAAAGCCTCGCACCTCCTTTTCCGTCCTTGGTGGTGACATTTCTAAGATGGCCTTGATTTTGGAAGGATCGACCTCGATACCTCTTTGTGTGATCAAGAACCCCAGCATTTTCCCTGCTGTAATGCCAAATGTACACTTCTGAGGATTCAGCTGCAACCTATACTCTCTGATCCTTTGAAAAAAATTTTGTAAGGCGGTGTAGTGGCCCTCTCTTTCCTTGGACTTAACAATCATGTCGTCCACGTACACCTCAACCTCCTTGTGGATCATGTCGTGCAATATCGTGGTCGCAGCCCGTTGATACGTAGCTCTAGCATTCTTCAGCCCAAATGGCATTACCCTATAACAATAGGTCCCCCACGGGGTGGTAAAAGCAGTCTTCTCCCGATCTTCGGGTGCCATCAATATCTGATTCTAGCCAGAAAACCCATCCATGAACAAGAGTAACGCATGCCCTGCAGTGAAGTCCACTAACTCATCGATATGTGGCAAAAGAAAGTCGTCCTTCGGACTGGCTTTATTCAAATCCCTGAAGTCCACACATACCCGAATCCTGCCATCCTTCTTCGGCACTGGAACTATATTGGCTAGCCAAGTTGGGTATTCAGATACCAGCAGGAACCCTACGTCAATTTGCTTGGTGACCTCTTCTTTGATCTTGATAACCTAGTCAGGGCAGATCCTTCTGAGCTTCTACTTGACAGGTCGGGCCTCTAGGTCAAGAGGGATCCGGTGCTGTACAATCTCAGGATCGATTCTAGGCATGTCTTCGTAGGACCACGCGAAAATATCTTTGAAATCTTTTAATAAAGCGACTAAGCGCTCGCGCTCCTCCGAAGACAATGTGGACCCAATCTGGACCAGCCGTGGGTCCTTCTCAGTACCAACGTTAATTTGGGTGATTTCATCAACTAAGGGTTTTACAAACCTCTCCTGCTCTTGATCAAGCAAATATTGCAAAATTGGAGGAATTTCTTCCTCGTCGTTTTCATCAAAATTTTGAAAATATTGATTCATGCAATAAATTAAGGGCACATAAAAGTAATCGAAGGCCACAGCCACATCATTCTCATTAATCACTTCCAAGTTGCCTTCTTCCTCTGTTACAACAGACTCAAAGAAAAATGAAAAAGATGACCTAGACAGGACTGTGGCATCTGGGTTATCACCCCCAGGAATACCGGACTCAGACTCAGACGAGCTGGAACCTGATTCCCACCCTACGGACTCAATGGAATCAGATTTCGGTTCACTACCTGACCCGGTGCTGCTCGATAAGAATCCTTCCTCGTACTACCAGACGAGGGAAGGTGCAATAGATGCATCCAAAATGTTTGAAGATGGGCTCACAGCCGCTTCATTCCCAATCATGAACACTGAGAGGTCATTCCCAAGCGCTCATGTACGATAGGAGGATCCGAAAGTAGACAAGCCAGTGCTACCCCCATTTCAATCTCTGCGTCCTCAGAAACCTCCTATTTACACTGCTTAGCCTCAACTATTGGGTATGTTTGCTCCTTGGCAACGTCATCCCCAGACAATCGCAAGTCGAAGAAGATCTCAAATCCCAGCAAGCGCTGCCTCTCTGCATTCAACCATGGCTCTAGGAAGCCGCAGAACGGGAAGTCCTCCCCCTCCCGAACAAAGCGTCCGTTCAGGGTACCCCAGATCAGTCGGTGCATCAACTCAAAATGCCTTCCCATCTGCTTAGCTCTGGCCCTTCTGACCATTTCTTTCCCTTTCCTCACCCAGTCCTCTTTGGTAGGCAGATAACCTAGACCAAAGGTATGTGGGTTATGCGGCACTTCAGCCGATGTTGCCACGCCTTTCCGGCCACTTTTTCCTAATCCCATCGCGAGGATGTGTTATAACTTGTTCATGAGGTAAACTGACTGTGCGCTGACATAGAGCCCCTCATCAATAGCCAGAATGTTCTGTACAACCCAGGCCTCGGCTAGGGTGAACCCGGGCCTCGGCTAGGGTGAACCTTGACAGGAACACATCCTCCATGCCATGTTCGATCTCTAGAACCGGCGTAGACACCTCTGGTAGGGGATGGATTAACAAATTCCCAAAAACTATAGCCACCCCTTTCCCGTGGGGGTATTTCAACATCTGGTGGAGGGTGGAAGAGACTGCCTTCACCTGGTGCAGCCACGGCCGCCCTAAGAGTAGATTAAAGGTTGCCGGAATGTCCAAGACCTGAAAGTCAATATCGTGCTGTTCTGGACCAACCTTAGTCTGAACCTGCACAGTCCTCATTACTTCTCTACTGGTGTTATCGTATGCCCGAATCACCTAGGCAGTGGGTACAAAGTCCGCGGGCTTCAACTCGATTGCATATGCTGTCCTCGACGGGCACACGTGAATGGCGGATCCCGTGTCAACAAGAACCACCGATATCCACTTGTCTTTACACTCCACAGAGATGTAGAGTGGTTTGTTATGGTATGAGCCCTCGGGCAGTAGTTCCTTATCAGTGAAGGTTAATGTCGGGGAAGCTCCTCCCGGAATGACCAATTCTACCAGCTGTTCAGGCGTGGTATCGATTGAAAGTTTAGCTCTGTCCATTGCAGAAAGGACAGCTTGTCTATGTACTCTTGAAGCCATAAGCAGTCCCCAGATGGAGACATCTGCTTGTATCTTCTTAAGCTATTTCAACATAGCCTCCTCCTTGAGTAACTTTTCTTTCTGCTTCTCTGCCTCCCTGTCCTTCCCGGACGCCTCGGGTTGATCTAGGTGTGGGGGTTTGAAATACCGCCCACTTCTAGTCATGTGGTCCACCTCTCTAAGATACCAGGTATCATTCGGTTGGCTTCGTCCCCAATCTTCATCTGTGTGGGCGAGACATAGGTCGTCGTCCTCCCACCACATTCCGTCGGCCATCGACAAGCAACTATCTGGCTCTATTACAATTGTTCCTGTGCCCACAGAAGATTCTGTTCCCGTACTCACAGCAAATTCAGTACCCACAGGGGCTTTGGCCTTTTTAACTCTCTCCAGATCTTCGATTTTCTGTTGCTCAAACTTTTTCAGTGCAGCCTGCTGCTCAGCATCCTCTGTACTCAATCTGTTTTGATCCCGAGCAAAATTCTTATCACCGGTGCTCTCCGGCGGTTGCTCCTGATTCCTAGCCATCCCGGCCACTGTTGATGTCCCCGTTTCTGACAGTCCCTATCCTAGCTAAGGTTGTTCAACAACATTGGGCTCGTCACTGAGCCATCTGGTGGCTTCTGCTGACCCTTCCAGATCAAACTAGTTGACAGTCACGTCTCCCGGGTCTTGTTCATTGAAGAATTGAAGGTTGGCTAAGTCCTCTTCCAATTCCGCTAGGTCATCTAGCCCCGGATTAGGTCCATCCTCTTGTACAACATCGATCTCTGGCCTTGCTGGCAATTCTACCCTTGGCTCAGGCTGATCCGTTGGTGTGATGTAACCGCTCGGGTTGTACTCAGAACTCGCAGATCCCTCAGGGTCTGAATCCTCATTCCTCTCTGCTCCCAAAGTGATCCCTGCTCTATATTCGATAGTCACCACCACCAGCTCAGGTTGGGTTTGGGAGATGTCCAGCATGCACAAATCCGTACTTTCCGGAATGAACACCTCCGGCTTAGGTAGGTGAGAATGGGTGATATATATGCTAGGGCCGTATGACACAACCCCAGTTTGGATTAGGTTAATGCGTTTGGGTGGTGGAGCTTGGTTATGTGGTGGGAGAGGGTTGGTTGTGACGTTCGGTTTCTCCAGAGGCATAATCACCCTATTGTCGATGAGATCCTGAATGTCATGACGCAATCGAAAGCATTGGTCGGTTTCGTGACCATGCTGTTGGTGATAGGCGCAGTACTTCGCTGAGTTATGGGAGGGAGGAAGTGTATTTGGCAATGGTCGCGGCTCTAGGGGCTTTAAGTGCCCTTTCTTGATCAAAATCCCCAAAGCTTTAGACAGGGGCATATATAGTGGGGTAAAGGTTCTTTGGCCTCTGGGGGCATATTTAGCTGTCTACGAGCTACTTCCGGACATACCGATAAAGGGTGTAGCTGACCATTCCCACATCTGAATTTCTGCCAGCTGCGGCACTGCTTGTGCCTGTATATGTACTGCGGTTGAATGCCCTCTTGGGCTGCTCTCTTTCAGGGTCAATCAGACCTTGCTTCATTGCGTCCTCGATCTGCACCCCAATCTCATGTAGATTTGCAAAGGTGGGGAGGGGGAGAACTATCATCTTTTGCATGAGTTTGGGCTGGAGGTTGCGCACAACCATCCGTATCTGATCTTTGTCAATGGGCCTGATGGTTATCATCGAGGCTTTAGCCCTCTAGCGGTTACGAAGTCGGAGAAGCTCTCCTTCGGTTCTTGCCTGGTCGTCTCGAGATCATGAGTTGTGACCTCGATCTGTGTGTTATAGGAGTATTGAGCTATGAAGGCCTCAGCCATTTCCTCCCAATTCCTCTTAACGGAGTCTTCCAATTTTGCATACCAAATGGCCGCTACACCCGACAGGGTCTGGCCGAACAGAGAAAGCTTTTGTAATCTGGAAAGGCCCATCGGCCTGAGGATATCTGAAAACAATCGCAGGTGTACCATAGGATCCCCAGATCCATCAAAGCGGTCGATGTGCGGCATTTTAAACCGGTCTGGTAGCGTCACAGCTGAGTCGGTATATCCATCCTCTATATCTGGAATGGATTTCACACCTTAAGACTTCTTGAAAAGCTTTTCTAGCTTGCTTACTTTTAACGTCGTTGGATCCACCTCAAACTCAAACAGCGAATCCACTAGGTTGGTGGGCGCTTTAGATAGCTGAGGTAGGATTAGGGGTGGAACTGGCCCCGTTGGCACGTCCGTATTTTCTTAGACATTTGGCATCTCCTCGAGTATTGGGACTCTGGGTGGGGGAGGAGTTGTGTACGAAGCAGATGCTCCGGTTTGCTGCTGCAGTCTAGCAATTAACTCTGCTTGTTGGGTTACTACCTCAGCTTGACGTGCAGATACTTCTGTTTGACGGGCAGCATCCTGCTGCATGACCTTCATACTTTCCTGGAGCTGACGCATCATCTCTTCCAAACTTGCCATATTGTGCTAGTCTATTTGAACAACCGGTATATCTGACTCTGTAGTAGAAACTGAGACCTCAGCCTGACTGTTCGAGGACCACTGATCTGACAACCTCTGTACTGATACACTGCGCCTTCTTGGCCTCCGCCTAGCTATCGGGGGTAAAGAAAGAAACACTGCTTGTCCGTCTATCAGATCCCTAGATCGATTAAGTCGACGACCTCTAACCCAGAGTGCTCGGGGAATATCTGCTTGGTCAGATGCAATTGTGCTAAACTACCTTGCAAAAAGATAAATAAAGCATAATAAAGAGACATACAAATAGTAAAAACGGACAGTATAACGGCTTAAATAAACACACAATTGACATGACAACATGCAGTTAGCACTTGTAAGCTGAGCACGCTGTTCTCAAACGCTGTTTACTGTGCCCAAATGGCTGCCTTAAATCTGATATCCTCGGATAAACTGATTCCCAAACACTGATGCCCTCAGGCCTAATACCCAGACTTGCAAACTGATACATGCTTTCCTGTAGAGACGCACTCTAAAAGCACAAAGCAAGCAAATGAGAGCCAAAACACCCGTATGTTGGGGTAGGGTTTCCCTGTCTTATTTTGTCGGGAGCTAGGGTTTCACTATGCACGCGGCGGTTTCAAACAACCTACAATCGGGTAAGCAACCTGTCCTAGTTTGGAATAGTCACTGTGGATTCCGATATGCACTAGGTCGAATGGTAAAAAAGGGTGCCCTAGTAAAAACGAGGTTTGTGTTCCCATCGTGGCAGAGCCCATAACCGGTTAGCCTTATGGCACGCTTTTCCAAGCAAGCCTCCGGCAAACTGTTTAGGAATAGCAGACGACAAACACGGTGTCCTAGGCGCACCAATGCAAATGTAATGCAAAGAAACACATAAGTGTAGTCAAAACAAGATATCATGAGTTCGAGTCAAGTTCTCTAAGTCCCTAGCAGAGTCGCCAGAAACTGTAGACGCGCCCAAGGGTTCCCGAGCTCCGCGCTTTGCGAAGGCGCGAAATCTCGTTCGCTCTTTAGCTACTACAAGTTCGGACTCAAATGTCACGGTTTTGAATTTAATCTTACAATGTATGATGTAAGACTGATAAATCACCAAAGAGTCCAGATCCGACAAATCGTTTTGAAAAACTGATTTTTGTAAAGAAGTGCCAAACATGGACTGCTTTGCCAGATACAGAGTCGCCACCTAAATATTTTATTTTGGGGAAATTTAGGAAACCCTGACTCGTGCCGAAGGCCACGTGTCCGTCATCACCAAAGTTGCCTCGGCTCGGGAACTTGGGTACGATTGGGGAAGGTCATTTTATGAGCACCCCCGCTCGCCTGATCAAAGATCGGCCGCTACTAAGCATGATATCTCGTTTTTGAAAACACATGTGCTCTTATTCCGGTTAATTAGCTAGAATTACTGTGTTATATGCACAGCACACAAGTATAGACTAGATCGCCTAATTTGGAACAAAACATTGCATATCCGTTTGTTTGAAATGGTTTGAAGTTTGCTACTCGTAAGTAGGCTAAAATACGGATTTAGTAAATTGTTCCAATTCAAGTAATCCAACCTTCATCCACAGGCATTCAAGCAGTTAATCACGTAAGCAATTAGCCTCATGGCAAGCATGCTTTCATGGCAACATCAACACACATGCAGTATGCTAAAGCGTAAACACTCACAGTGTACTCTGAGCCAAAACACAGAACTAGTTAGAAATCATACATGATCCTAGTTTATGTTAAAATGGCTAATGCAACACATGTGAAAATGTAGCTAAAATAGGCTCGGCTATTCTAGAAATGTCATGTGAAATGCAACTTGGTACATGTATTCAAATAAGAATTGAAATACAATGCAGTTAGTATAATGCGCCGAGCCCGGTGCATGCAATACAGATGAATGGATGCACGCATGTGAGCATAAGGTATGCTAAATGAAACGTGCCCTAAAACTAACCATCGTAAGCGGTTAAGTAAAAGGGAGAAAGAAATGGGGATTGGAAGACATGCATCGCACACACGCACGCTTATTACAACAATTGGCACTCTCGAGGGAGAGACCGAATAAAGAGCTAACTAGTTAATCTAAGCTAATTAAACTAATTATTACACAACAAATTAATTAACTAATCCTAGTTAACTAATTATTACAAAACGAATTGAAATAGTTAACGCATTAACTATTAAAGGTACAGACCAAAGCGAAAGCTAACTTTCTAACCATGGCAGCCTAGGAAAGTAGTAAAATAGAAGCTCTCAGAGGGAGATGGATGCATGCATGTTCGGTTGCCTCGTTCGGAAATCCAACGTGATGCCCCTATTTGCCTCTGTTTGCAGCTGTCCTCAGAACACGGGACCAAGCTCCAGAAAGATGAAACTCCACCTTGGGAATCCAGTGGGAGGGTGGCCGACCACTTTTGGTCCCCCCAAACACCTGCCGACCACTTTTGGTTGTTGAAAAACCAGAAAAGTGGTCGGCCAGCTAGTTTTTTTGGCTGGCCGACCAGTTGTTGCTGCTGAACTGCAATTTGCTGCAACAGAGAGCAAGAAAGGCCATGGCAATGTATTTGCAAGATATGTGTGCACAACCAGCCTCCCAATCATGCAATGAACTCAAGGGAGTGTAGGTTCTCGACCCTCGGGCCACCAATCGCGCATTTCCATGCATGATGGCCGAGAGGCGAAGTTGCACAATTCAATATAAAATGAATGCACAAGTAAACACATAAAGCCTAAAACTCTATCATGGATGACCAAGAGTGTCGGCGACCGGGAATTAAGGCACGTTCCATCACTTGAAGTATGAAATGTCCCTCGTTTCCCGTGTTTGGACTAAGACCTATTCCAAACACAATGCAAGCAAGCATGGCAAACATGCAATGCAACTACATGGCATACACAATGCAATGTGATATGATTAACTTAACAAAGCTAATGATATGCAGACAATGCTAATACATGCATGCACAATGTAATGCTACAAGGACAAATTAGCAATGTTAGGGCCATGCACAATGCAATGAGACATAAGCATACACAATGTGATGGACTACATGGCATACTCAATGCACTAACAACATAGCATACACAATGCTCATGATAACTAGCATACGCAATGCAAATGGTAACTAGCATACATAATGTAATGATCATGGCATACTCAATGGGCTTAAACCAAAAGGGATAGGCCTCAACCATGCCCAAATCAGTGGCCATTGGTGATAAACAAAGTCACCAAAAACACATATAAGCATACATGCCAATTGGCTCACCAATTAAGGAACTACGGTGCAACTCTCAAGAGTGCTCAAAGGGTGACAAACATGGAAGTGTAACAACACTAAGTGCACTGAAATTAAGCAAGAAATGATGCCAAATCATTCAAGCAAAGCAAGCAAGGCATGCAAAGGTCCTTAAAGCATTAAACCAAGCAAAGAGGACTCCAAAGGAGGCATGCAATACATGGTACAAATACATGGACTAAGCATGGACAAAGCTTAAATAGGTCAAAACAAGGACCTAAACATGCTGAGATAAGGGCCCAAATACCTAGGCATGCAAGCATACAAGCTAGGCCATAAGTAAGGCAACAATGCACAACACTTGAAGACATTCAAAGCATGAATGAAGTGGGAATATATGGATGCTATAAACTCTGAAATAACATGTTAGATGATGCCAAATCATGTACACAACACAAATGGAGCATGCAAAGATGCTCAAAGCTTGAAGCAATCAAGAGCATTTGTACTACAACCATACAAAACATGAAGCATGTGACAAAGGCAACCCAAAACAGTCCTAGAACATGTTAAGATGAGTCTAAAACATGCATGGTAGGAAGCTAAAACATGCTAGCATGAGGGGCATGAGGCATGATGAATGCAAGGCAAATAAGGTGGATTACACTACACCTATTAAGACCAAGCATGGAATGACTCAAGCAACAAAAATCAAAGTTATATCATGGCATAATAACCCCGAAAACACACTGAAATGATGGCTCGCAAGCTATAGCATGAAGGCATACGCAATGGTTCATGTTAAGATATAAAGGGGCAAACCCTCCAACGCATTGAATAAGTGACAAATGCAAGTGTATGGCCACACTAAATGGACTGAAATCACATATTGAATGATGCCAAATCATTGAAATAAGCCAAGTAAAGCATGCTGGTGGACTCAATACACAAAGCTTACAAGCAAGATTAAACCAAGGCTATACAAAGCAAGTCATGCATGACCAAGACAACCAAGATCAAGGCTAAATGATGTTAAAACATGGACAAAAGCTTCATGAGGTTAAGCCAAAAGCATACTAAAAGGACATGTTAATGCATGAGGCATGTTAGGCTAATTCAAGGAAATGCACTACAAGTGCAAGGAGCATGCAAAGGCTAACCAAACCAAACCTAAACAGAGGTATGACATGGTAAAATAAGCCCAAGAACATGCTGAAATGGACACAACATAGGCTAGAATGACATGTTACTTCATGAAGCATACAAAGCTAGTGTGTGTGATTTACACTACAAGTGTATAAGGCATACATGGAATGACCAAGGCAAGTAAAAACAGTGGTATGCCTCAGCAAAATAACCACAAATACATGCTAAGACATGGTTAACATACACTTAACAAAGGTGCTCAAACATGAGCCATATGAAGTTAGTAAACAAGACAACAAGGAGAGGGGATGACCCTCTCCTTTCTAGGACCTTAAAACACTATCCCAACCACTGAAATCCCTCTAGATTTCAGTGGTGAGAAAGCCAAAACAAGGTGGTCCCGAAGCTCACAAAAAAGGCTAAAAAACAAGGCCTAAGAGGGGGTAAACAACCCCAAACACAAAAGTGATCTTAAACAAAGATCAAAAGCATGCAAAAAAAGAACTTTTATCAGTTATAAGTTAAGCTCAAAACAGCATGCAAGATAGGATAAAATCTTAAGCAAGAAAGGGGGATTTAAGGG
This sequence comes from Camellia granthamiana, assembly GCA_036172215.1. Classification (NCBI taxonomy): domain Eukaryota; kingdom Viridiplantae; phylum Streptophyta; class Magnoliopsida; order Ericales; family Theaceae; genus Camellia; species Camellia granthamiana. The sequence continues at coordinate 186,544 of JAXFYN010000051.1, read as the reverse complement.
GTAGAAACTCACCCTTGAAGACTTTCTTTATAACTGCAACTTTAGCAGGTTTTTCAAGCTCAAAGCCACCCAAGAACACCAAAACCAGGTCCTAAGCACCTCAGTAGCAAAAGGATGGTGTTTGAGTGTGTGTTTGTGTGTTAAACTAAGACAAATCTACACTTTTGAAGCACAAAAATGAAGAAACAAGGCAATATAGATACACCACTATATCTATCCCTCTCAGCTGGTTTTTCTGAACTTGGAGAAGGGAGGGGGAGCCTCCCTTTTATAGAAGAGGAAAGGCAAAGCTTCTAGGAGAAGCTAAGGAACAAGGCAATCCCTCCATATACGTGTATGGAGGATGGCCCTAATGCTCTCCAGCTGTGCCACTTGGCACAAAATATCTCTAAAAAGGTGTCAAAAAGAAGCCGACCACTTCAAGTGGTCCACAGAGACAAAAACTATTCGGCCATAGGTGGGAGAAGTCCAGTGCATGAAAACAATGCAGTGGTGTGGTGGCCGACCAAAAAAGATGTCGCAAAGACTAAGAAAGCCAGTTGTTTGACCAGAAAACTGGCTGGCAGAAGGAAAAGTGGTCGGCCAGAAGAAATACTGGTCTCCCACCCTTGTACCACCTTCCAAACAAGGAAAACAAGGTTTGTATCGAAAACAAACCAAAGCGGATGCAAGACGAGAAATCGAGAAGCAAAACACGCGGCCGAAAACCCCGAAAACTGGCTGACGAGCATCAAAAGTGGTATGCAACCACAAAAGTGGTCTCTCGGACCACAGTGTTCCTCTAGGCAGAGGCAACAATGTGTGGTTCACAAATCACGCCAAACGGAGAATGTTAAGCGATCCCGAGACAAGGCGCGCGGCCGAAGGCTCCAAAAACCAGAAACTAGTCTCCAAATGGAAAAAGTGGCCTACGACCACGAAAAGTAGTCTACGACCATAGACAGATGGTCTACAAAACCTCTCCCTCCCTCCGGGAAGAGAAAATAAGACTTGGTCCGCAAACCAAGCCAAAGCACAAAGAGTTCCGAGGCCCGGAGGCAAGGCTCTCAGCCGAAACTCTGAAACCTTAGAACGAACACAACATGCACCATCACCGAGCACTCAATCGATGACGTCTGAATCTTAAGGTCGGTAAAAAATAGGGCGTCTACATGGTTATGCAATGCACTCTCAAAACAAGCTTCAAATGAATACCATACATCCCGACATTTCTTTCAAAAACCAAGTCAAGACAAAACATGTGCTGGGAGTTAAATCAATGTTTTTCTTCTTAGAAAAACATGCTGGGTACAAACCAGGTCTTAGAATTGATGCACAGAAATGGCCTAGCTCGGTAAACTCAAGAGGTCATGGCCGAGGTGTGGTCTCCTTGGCTGAGATGTAGGCTGCTTGTTTGGGATATTACAAGGCGTCGACAAAAATGTGTAGTGGTCGGCCTAGGTGTGCATGCGAGGTAGGCCAAGGTGAGATGCAATGTTAGGCCTAGGTGTAGAAGTTGGGCAAGAGTAGGTCTCGGTAACCATGCTTAGGAAAATAGTGAAGTCTGGAAATCTGGGTTTCCTCTTGAAGAACATGAGCATGAAGAACATGAATGCTAAAATCATAACTTCTTATTCAAAATTTGAGATTTCATGATATGAGTTCAAAAACATGGACCTGGGTACCCATATATGAAGATTTCATGAGAACAAATACAAAAACATGGAACTTGATACAAACTTTTGGATTAAAACAAAGCTTTTCTTTAAGGACTCAATAACATCACTTTTTCTTTCAAAACAAAACTTTAAATAAATACATGGTTTATGAATCATACTAGATCATGCAATGTGATCAGATTAACATAAAGAACAACAAAAGTAGATTAAGAATCTAACCTCAAAGCACAAATCTAATGGTTCAAACTCTAATAATCAAGCTTGGTAATCTAGCTCCCTCCAAGAACTCCTTCTTCTTCTTCTTCCTAGAGCTTCTCTCTCTTCAAGACAAAGATATGGCAAATGATATGGATTTGTCAACAGCTAACTGACTAATACCCACTACTGGGACACATGGCATCACCAGGTCAAATCTCCTAAAAAATGTACCAGAATGAAAAGACAAGAGTAGGTCAAAATGTATATAACAAATAAAGTGGCATGGGCACTCTGACAAGACAAGGATCCTGAATCAAAACATAGGCTTCGGACAAGTAAGCTCTCTCTAACCTCGGCTAGGAGAGGTAACTCTTGGCCTAGGTGTGACACACCTCAGCCTAGGTTGTACATGTCAAGGAACAAGGTTGCTAGGTGTTGGCTAAGGTGCACAACAAGGCTGCAAGGTTCAAGGATCAAAGATCTCGGATGCCTAGATGATACACATCTCGGCCTAGGTAATGCACACCTCGGCCTAGTTGATGCACATCTCGGCCAAAATGCAAGGGTGAAGCTGGAGGAGGTCGACAAAGATGGTTCTAAGATGATCCTAGGTGTTAATGCATAATGGCCTAGGTGTAAGAGGTTCAAAGATGTGACCTAGGTGTGAGGTAGTAAAGATAGATGGCCTAGGTTCAACACAAAAAGTAAAGAATAAAGCATGGATCTTACACTTAGACAAAACACAGCAGCACCAAACAAGACATGCTCTAATACAAAGACAATTTTCAAAGTTCACAACATACAAGCTTAACAAACTAAAATCATGCAAATTCTCATGAATATGACTAAGGCAAAATGAGGGTTGTTATAGTCTACCCCCCTTAAAGAAGTTTGGTCCTGAAACTTAAGTTACCTTACCCTGAAAACAACTTCGGATATCGGATTTTTATCTCCTCTTCCATTTCCCATGTAGCATCATTGCCGTAATGCTTTTTTCATTCAATTTTCACCATCGGTATTAACTTATTCCTCAACTATTTCACTTGCCTATCAATAATTGGTATCGGCTTCTCCTCGTAACCTAAATCTTCATTAACCACAATCCCGAAATGATCAATCACATGTACTGGATCCTGAATATACTTCCTCAACATCGAAACATGAAACACATTGTGGACTTGACTTAATTTCAGTGGCAAAGCAAGTCGGTAGGCAACAGAGTTAACTCTCTCAAGAATTTCAAACAACCCGATGTAATAAGGCGCTAACTTACCTTTCTTCTCAAACCTCGAAACTCCTTTCATTGGTGAAACTTTCAGGAATACGTGATCCCCAACTTCAAACTTTAACTCTCTTTTTCTCTGGTCAGCATAACTCTTTTGTCGGCTCTGAGCGGTTTTGATTCTTTGTTGAATGAGCTTAATCTTTTCGGTTGTCACTTGAACTATCTCGAGACCAATCAATGCTTCATCTCCTACTTCAGTCCAACAAATTGGTGATCTACACTTTCTCCCATACAAAACTTCATACGACTAGTGGTAGCTTGGAAACCATTGTGGTAAGCAAATTCTACTAATGACAAATGTAATTTCCAATTTCCCTTAAAGTCCAATACACATAACCTGAGCATATCTTCAAGTGTCTAAATTGTTCTATCTGTTTGCCCATCGGTTTGAGGATGAAAAGCTGTGCTGAATCTTAACTCGATTCCCAAAGCTCTTTGTAAACTTTGACAAAATCTAGAAATAAATTTCAGATCTCGGTCTGACATAATAGACATTGGCACCTCATGAAGTCTAACAATCTCATTTATATACAACAAAGCAAGTCGGTCGGCATTAAATGTTGTCTTAACAGCCAAAAAGTGTGCTAACTTAGTTAATCTATCAACAATAACCCAAATCGAATCCATACCTTTCTATGTCCTCGGCAAACCCATAAAAAAATCCATGGAGATGTGTCCCCATTTCCACTCAGGAATTGACAAGGGTTGAAGAAATCCGGCTGGCCTCTGATGTTCTGTTTTCACTTGTTGACAATACAAACATTGTGATAGAAACTCGGCTATTTCTCTTTTCATATTCGGCAACCAAAAAGTTTGCTTCACATCTTGGAACATTTTGGTATTTCCTGGATGAACAGCAAATCTGGAACTATGAACTTCTTGCAAAATTCTCCTTTTCAACTCTAGGATGTCGGCCACACACAATCTTCCCTCAAACTTTAGTACATGATTATCAATGGTGTATCCTGGTCTCGGCTTCGTGATAATCTCATCAATTACCTTCTTGAAAAATTCATCCTCTATCTATCTTGTCTTTACTTCCTCAATAATAGCTGACTCTACTGAAAACATTGCTAAAATTCCATTATCTTGGCGAACTATAGCATCATTATTTAAGTCTTACAAATCCTGAAGTATGCTCTTTTGCTTGGTTAGTAAACATGCCAAATTTCCAACAGATTTTCTGCTCAATGCTTCGGCCACTGAATTAGTTTTACTTGGGTGATACTGAATCTACATGTCGTAGTCTTTCAAGAATTCAAGCCGTCTTTTCTGCCTTATATTCAATTCTTTCTGAGTGAACAAATACTTCAAACTCTTGTGATCTGTGAAAACCTGACAAGAAGCTTCATACAAGTAATGACGCCAAATTTTCAAAGCAAATACCACGGCTGCTAGTTCTAAATCATGGGTAGGATAATTCTTTTCATGAGGTTTCAACTGACGAGATGCATATGCTATGACTTTACCCCCTTGTATTAATACATAACCCAAACCCTTATATGAAGCATTATTATAAATCTGAAATTCCTCATTACCTGATGGTAGTACAAGAATTGGTGCTGAGACTAACCTCGTCTTTAGCTCCTGGAAAGCTGATTCTCTATCCTTGGTCTATTCATATGCCACTCCCTTTTGAGTCAACTGTGTCAATGGTACTGCAATCTTTGAGAAGTCTTTCACAAACGTTCCGTAATAACCTACCAAACCCAGAAAATTACGAACCTCAGACACATTAGTTGGCTTCGGCCAATTCACAATGGCTTCAATTTTGCTGGGATGAATAGAAATACCCTCTTCATTAATTGCATGACCTAGAAATGAAATGCTTGAAAGCCAAAACTCACACTTGCTAAGCTTAGCATACAATTTTCTGTCTCTCAAAATTTGTAAGGCTAATCTCAACTGATTCTCATACTTTGTTCATCAAATCCATAAATGTAGTAGGAGCATTGGTTACTCCAAAAGGCATTACAAAAAAATTGTAGTGGCCATACCTTATCCGGAAAGCAATCTTCTTTACATCCTCAGCTTTAACCTTGAGCTGATGGTAGCCCGACTTGAGATCAATTTTAGAAAAGACTCGTGCTCCTTGTAACTGATCAAACAAATCATCAATCCTCGGCAATGGGTATTTATTTTTAATGGTTACCTCATTCAGTTCTCCGTAATCAATACAAAGGCAAAGTGTGCCATTCTTTTTCTTAACAAATAAAACTGGTGGACCCCAATGTGAAGTGCTCGACCTAATGAAGCCTTTATCCAACAACTCTTGTAATTGAACGTTTAACTCCTTAAGCTCGGCTGGGGCCATCCTATAGGGTGTTTTGGAAATAGGTTGTGTTCCCGGCATAACATCAATAGTAAATTCTATCTCCCTATCAATCAAATGGCTAGACAAATCATTCGGAAAAAACACCAGAAAATTCATTAACAACTAGAATATCATGTAATTCAACATTTTCATTTAGATTACTTAGTACACTACATGAATAACCCTAACATCCTTTGTGGTTCAACTTATAAGCTTTCATGGATGAAATCAAGTAAGGTAGGGAACCAGTGTTCTGTTGCCTTCCTTGCCTTAACTCACGGTCAAACCTTTTACCATCCTTTCTAATCTGTCCAACCTGTCCTCAGAATGATCTCGTCTAATTGGAGGTCTTCTCCTTCTCATGAATGATCTTGTCTAATTGGAGGTCTTTCCCTTCTTATGATGCTAAGGGTATGCGATATGTGACTTTAAAACAAGATGAACAAATAGGCAAGTAGGCAAGTAGCAAATAAACATGCTGAAATAATGCACACCTTGTCAAATAACAAGCAACATGATGCAATCCTAACATCATTATAAGGGAAATCCTATGCTCTTTAGGACCAAGAGTGTGTGAATAAACATACTATAAGGAACTTGTGCACTGATACCAATCTATCATGGCCCTATTCTGCCCCTAATAGAATGATGTTGTGATGGCCAGTAATATGAGATTACCAAAGTTCAACTTACAAAGATTCACACAAACAGAGTATACATATAGGGCATACATGCGCGGAAGCATAAATTTAAATCTAATTAGTCCCTAAGAGCTGTGCATATGAAATGACATACATCTTAACATGGTTTTACAACTTGAATACAAAATAAAATAAACTGAATATTACATTTTGATCAAAAGGCATCTCAAGCCAAAACATACAAAAGAAATGAACTATGAAGCTAAGAAGCATAATCTTCAAGATGTATACAAAAGCATAAAGCAAAACACATCTTCTAACAAAGCTTAGGCGACATCGCCTTCTTGATCATCACCTACATATATATATGTATATATATATAAGGGAAAGGGGTGAGCTGACAGCTCAGTGAATGATATAAGTATTAAATGTTTGAATGAATGATATCCGAGGTTTTTCCAAAACAATACATATCATAGCTTGTAACAAAACAAAGGATGAACCGAGTTCATCAATCAAAGGCTTTCAAAACTTCTTGGGATGTTTACTAACATCTACATAGTACAAAGCATGGCATTCATTGATAAAACAAAGGAATAACCGACCCATAATCGGTTAGACAAGCCCAACTGTTGGTGGCAAAGGAGATATCTAAAAAAAAAAGTACTAGTTGCATTAAAGTCCCCTAGCACTAAGGACCTTTCAAGAATGTCATCAAAACAACATAATACTTGATACACAAACTAAGGGATAATCATTCATGCTTGATCAAATACTTTTCCAAAACAAAGAAAAACTTTTATCCAAATATTATAATATAACTTTATTAAGAATACCACTCATAATAGCTCTTCGAATGTAAATCTTAATGCAATGATCCAAGACCTACAAATACATAGTAACTCCATTGAATGCATTTCAAGAAGTCAAGAAGAGATGCTTAAAGATGGTTATGCAATGCACTCTCAAAACAAGCTTCAAATGAATGACATAGATCCCGACATTTCTTTCTAAAACCAAGTTGAAACAAAACATGTGCTGGGAATTAAATCAATGTTTTTCTTCTTGGAAAGGCATGTTGGGTACAAACTAGGTCTCGAAATAGATGCACAGAGATGAGCTGGGCCGAAATGGCCTAGCTGGGTGAACTCAGGAGGTCATGGCCGAGGTGTGGTCTTCTTGGCTGAGATTAGTACTATCCCAATTGCTATAAAAAAAATAAAAATAAAAATTTTAAAAAAGCAAAATGTAGGGATTACTAGTGTAATTTATCCTATCAAATATGTGTTTGCTAAATTCTAACCACACAATTAACTCTGATCTTCTTCCTACCACGCAACCAACTCTGATTTTCTTCCTAGAATTTTTGGGAACAAAGCCGAAGAGCACAAAGCTTCTTTAGAGATCCATGCCTACAAAACCGAGATTAGTACTATCCCGGTAGAGCACTCCTACTACTAACCAAGATTAGTACTATCCCAATTGCTCATTAATCGAGAGAGTACTTCGGTGATAAAATTAATAACATCACAAGAGATATAATGCATATATAACTTGAATGCACTAATTTACATATACCTCTAACCCTTGGGGATGCTTACCTTTATATAGAGTCCCTTTAGGAACAATACACTGTCTAAGACTCCTTTCTTCTAATTAGGTTAGGATTAACCTCTCAGAAAAGTCGTAAGTACACACAACCTAGGAGTCATTCGTTTTCTAGGATTCATGTTGTTCGCCGAATATGTCAACCTAGGTACGGATCGTTTTCATACCTCGACTAGTTACATTCTTCCACATGACACCTCAACACAAGATGTGCCATGTGAACATGTCGAAAATTATGTCCCCACAAAATCTCTGAGTTTGTTAAACGAAAAATGAATAGAAGGGAAATTTTTTTTGTAGGCAAGGCTAGCTCAAGGGGACAGCAAGTGAAGCACTTGTTTTAGGCCTCGGTGTAACAAAAGGCCTCATTTTGAATTGAAATCTTATAGGTAAAATAAAAAAAGAATAAAGAATGTCAGTAGCTTTTCCAAAATAAAATAAGATTATCAAATTTTCTATCAACTTTATACATGGGCTCTACACCAAAGACCACATTCATATGTGTAATTGGTAAAAAAATTAGTGATTTAGTTGAGATTCCTATAATTTGTGTACCAGTAAAAGTCTATCTTCCACTCTTTCACACTGGTAAATTAAGAAAATAAAATTAGTTAAAATCAAATATTCTTTTGAATAATTTCATTCAGTAGATATTAATTTCATTAAATTTAACTTGTGGGGAAAATTTTTTATTTTTTCATACGCTTTACATTTTTAAGTAAAAAGAAAATTTATTGTCAGGACACATGAACACAACATGATAATATGAAATAATAAATGGATTAGGTTAGAGCATCTCCAATCCTTCACCAAATATTGCATCAAATTTAAATTTGATAAAAAAAAATTTAGTAAAAAAAAAATCCAATATCCTTTCATCACACTTGTATTCTTTCATCTTTAGAAAAAATCTATTTTAATATGTTCTTAGCCTAAGAAAGAAGAAAACAAAACAAAACATAACAAAAACAACCTAACTTTAATTTTTTGCTTTAGGTCATACTCAGAACTGGCCATGGGCTAAGGACATTGAGGCCACCTTAGGCCTCAAAAAATTAGCCCAAAATAGGGCCTCCAAATTTAGAGTGTCTTATAGTATATTACAAATTAAAATAGGTCCAATTTATTTTTGTTGTTTTAGGGCCAGTCTAAAAGGTCCAAAAAATTATGTTGGGCCTATATGAAATTTTTTTTATTATTTATAAGTGTGGTTTGGCCCAATTGAAATTAAAACATATACAAACAAGTGTTGTTTTGGCCTAGTTTTTAATGTTTTTGAGTATTTATAATGATTTCTTCCAAGTTTTTAATTTTTTATTAATATATATATATAAGAGGGACCCATTTTTATAGTTCACCTTAGGCCTCATAAATCTCAGGGCTAACCCTGGTCACACTTGTGGTTGAGCCGGCCCTCTTTGTAGGTCGAAGCTTTCCAATTTCTTCCTTCATCCACCACCAATTAATGCATACATAAGGGCAAGATTGAGCTAATTGTGTATTCCTTTGTCTTTCTAATAATTGTCACTAGGAAAAGAATGAGAAGATGGAAACATTAGACACAACTGGTTGTCGACTTGAAATGGAAAACTATAACGCCCCAAATTTCTAGCCCAAATAAGAACTTTAGTGCTCTCAACACACACATTTCCACGCCCTCAATTAGACAGATTCACCACGTCTTTTCCTACACAAAAATTTGGTAGGGTGAGCATAAAGCCAGTAGGAAATCCTTAACAAAGTATATACATTTTATACAAGTCTCAAGAGATGAATGCACATGCCATGCCATGCCTTTTTGAAAATAAAACACATCTTCATCTATTGAAAACCATCATGCTCAATGATGTTATATAACTTCAACTGTTCAAAATTTATCAATTTAATTAAAGGGAGCGGTAAAAACAACTCTGGTAATTCCTAGGTTGGTATTTGCAAGTAGACTATACGAGTACTACCAATTGTCATTTTTACCGGTATTAACCGGAAGGCTCGAGACCTATTCGTGCGACTTTCTGGTCTTTCATCAAGGACACTAAGGCCAACTTAAACAATTTCATCTACATCACCTATCAAGACTTACTACCGTATTTACCCCAGAACCATTTCATGAAAACCCATTTCCCAACATTCTTTCTCAATGCAAATTTCCAAAGCTTAACATAGTCCAATGAATTGAAATGTCAATATATGTTTAATAATGCAATGTAACATTACTTTCATATTCAATTGTTCCACACAATATACCATTGTGATCAAAATTCCTAATCCTCTTTTCAACACAATTCCACAAGATAAATATATATATATACTTTTATATCCAATTCATTCAAGAGAATAACGTAATTTCCACATTTCGAGCAATCTCAACAATTTAGTTAATTCAAGACTAAATCAACATTTTGACAACAATTTCCAAAATAAACAACATTTCTTATTTTCTTCACAAAATTCATCATTTATATATAAATAAACAACTTTCAAAACATCCATTTATTTTGGTACACAAAATAAATTTGACAACATTTTCTAAGGATTTTCAACATCTTTCAAAGAAAAGACCCAATTTCTAGGTTTTCTCACCAAAACCATTCATCTCCAAAATATTTAGAAGAATCTCCCCAAAATCATATTTCTTCAATCAATATGGTTTAAAACCTTCAATTTCTATTTTAAAAGGAAAAGAAATTAAACCCTCTTTCAAAATCGCTCATCTTCTTGAAATCAACAATCAATTTCTCAAAGCTAATCAAAGGATGATTTCGAAAATCATCTAGATCTTGCAAAAACATATATATAACTCTAAGAAAATCCCTACCTCAAGTTTTGAAGAAGAAATGAGATGAAACCCCCAAAATCAATGGTGTCGAAACTCGATCTTCACTGCACACAACAAAGCCCTCGAGATGATAACCAACTTTGGTGAAGAACTTAGGTCTAAATCCCGATGGATTTAGAGAAATCAAAGAGAGAAGATGACTTCTAGAGAGAGAAGCTCCCGATCTGAAATTCTGGAGAGTTTTAGATAGAGAGAGGACTAAAAAAGTGATATGAAATATCAAATTCACGAACTGATATAACATGGTCCGCTTGAGCGTCAAATACACTAACCCAATACTTTTGCAGACAGGTCAAACTTCTGAAACCAAACATTCTCCGCTCGAGCACATAAACGACCGCTCGAGCGGACAAACAACTTCGAATGCATTTTGGATTTTTGTTTTGGGGGCGCTGCCCCTCAACCCCACCAGGACGCTGCCCTAGGACCCGCCAAGGGGCACTGCCCCTTGGACCCCCTTGAGCTGACCGGGCAGCTCGACCCCCGCTAGGCCCAGTCGAAGTGGCAAAACATGAAAGAAGGATCGAAACTGGGATCGCTACAACCTTCCCCCTTTAAAGAATTTCGTCCCCGAAATTTCAAATCAAACTACCCAAACAAAGGGGTTTCTAGCGATCAAAGCCACACTATTTCATTTTCAAATCACAATACTAACTCTCAACCAAATTCCACCATTTCCACCATAGTTATCTCATTAACAACAACCTCCCAAATATGCATAAACATGAAATTTTCTAAAAAGTAATGACAACTCTAAACAACCTTATGCTTAAAATAACAACGCATATATCAACACGTGGTTAACAACTTTAAATACGTTTTCCCTCAACACTAGGGAATATTACAAAGAAAAGCAACTTAAGCATTTTCAAATAAATCCGGATATTTGGAGCGGACTTCCGCCTCCCGTTCTCATGTCGCTTCTTCAACCCCATGGTGTCTCCATGACACCTTTACCAACGGTATAGTTTTGCCCCGTAGCACTTGCTCCCGGGTATCTAATATTTGAACCGGTCATTCTTCGTAAGAGGCATCCTCATCTACCTCCAAGTTAACCCAATCAAGAACACGAGAAGGGTCGGGTTCATACTTCCTAAGCATAGATACATGAAATACGTTGTGTGGCGGTAAAGCTAACCGGTATGCCACTTCCCCAATTCGCTCTAAGATCTCAAAAGGCCCGATGAACCTTGGAGATAATTTACCACTCTTACCAAATCTCATCAAACCCCGCCTTGGTGAGATTTTTAGAAACACATTGTCACCATCTTCAAAAGATAAAGTTTGTCACCTCTTATCGGCATAACTCTTTTGTCGGCTTTAGGCCGTAGCTAACCTCTTCCGAATGAGAACAACTTTCTCGGTTGTCTCTCTAACAATTTTTGGACCCAGTAACAGTGCGTCACCCACTTCGGCCCAACAAACCGATGATCTACAAGGTCGGCCATATAAGGCCTCAAATGGTGTCATCCCAATACTAGCTTGGTAACTATTGTTGTAAGCAAACTCAATCAATGGTAAGTGTCTTTCCTAAGGCCCCTTAAAATCAAGGACACAAGCTCTAAGCATGTCCTCCAAAATCTGGATGGTACGTTCCGACTGTCCATCGGTTTGAGGATGATAAGCGGTGCTAAGAGTCAACTTAGTTCCCAACGCCTCTTGAAGGCTTTGCCATAACTGGGCAGTAAAACGAGGTTCCCTATCCGACACAATAGTCATAGGGACTCCATGAAGTCGAACTATCTCTCTAATGTACAACTCTGCCAAGCGTTCAACTGAGTCGCTGGTGCACATCGGAACGAAATGGGTAGAATTAGTCAACCTATCAATAATCACCCAAACGGCGTTATTGCCTCATTGTGTTCTAGGAAGCCCAACTACAAAATCCATGGTAACACGCTCCCATTTCCACTCGGCTATTGGTAAGGGTTGTCACAAACTCGCTGGTCTTTGGTGTTCGGCCTTCACTTGTTGACAAGTAAGGCACTTCGATACAAATAAAGCGACATCCTGTTTCATGCCCCTCCACCAAAACTGACGACTAAGATCATGATACATTTTAGTGCCTCCCGGGTGTACCGCAAGGCGTGAGTGATGGAACTCCCGAAGTACTTCCTCTCTACAAGATTCTGGTACAAACAAATGGTCTAGGTAACGTACACTCAGATCCGAGTGAACATTCAAACCTTTCTCTTCCTTCCCATTGGAAATCTTAATACGGATTGATTCCACATCGCAGTCTCCTCATTGTGCCTCTATGGCCTTACTAACCAAGGTAGGTTGAGCATTCAAAGTAAACAAGGTAGCACTCTCTCCAGACTCACCCAAGTGCAAATCAAACTTGCCAATAACATCTAGCATATCTCATTCCTGAATGGCCACACTTGCCAAGCTACTCGTAGATTTTTGACTCAAAGCATCGGCCACCACATTGGCCTTCCCTGGATGATAGTGTAACTCAAAGTCATAATCCTCCATAAATTCCATCCTTCTCCGTTGTCATAAATTCAAGTCTTTTTGAGAAAACAAATACTTTAGACTCTTATGATCAGAAAGACTTCAAACTTCTCACCGTACAAGTAATGCCTCCAAATTTTCAAAACAAAAATCACCACTGCTAATTCTAGATCATGGGTGGGGTAATTTTTCTCATGAGTTTTCAATTGCCATGAACCGTAGGCCACAACTTTTCCCTCTTGTATCAAGATACAACCAAGTCCATCCCTGGACGCATCACAATAGACAGTGTAATTCAAACCCCTTTCCGGAATTATCAAGACCGGTGCGGTGGTCAGTCTAGTCTTAAGTTCTTGGAATGAATTTTCACAAGCCTCACTCCACACAAATTTGATACCCTTTCTAGTCAACCTAGTCGAAGGTACAGCTAGTCTAGAGAAGTCCCTAATAAAACATCGATAATACCCCGCTAACCCCAAGAAACTCCAGATCTCAAAAACATTCTTGGGTTGTTCCTAATCTTGTACGGCATCTATCTTTGAGGAGTCTACTGTTACTCCCTCTCTTGACACTACGTGCCCAAAAAATTTTACCTCGGTTAACCAAAATTCGCATTTCTCAAACTTGGCATACAAACGGTGTTTCTCAAGCAATTCAAGCACTACCCGTAAGTGAGCCTCATGTTCCTCCTCAGAGGTTGAATAAATTAAGATGTCATTTACAAAGACGACCACAAAACGGTCCAAGTATTCCCGAAAAATTCTGTTCATCAAATCCATAAAGGAAGTCGGTGCATTGGTCAACCCAAAAGGCATTACAAGGAATTCATAGTGGCCATAACAAGTACGAAATGCCGTCTTCTGAATGTCCTCCTCCCGAACTCTCAACTGATGGTACCCCGACCTCAAATCTATTTTTGAGAAGCAACGAGACCCTCTAAGTTGGTCAAACAAATCATCCATTCTGGGTAAAGGATACTTGTTCTTAATTGTAACTCTATTCAACTTGCGGTAATCAATACACAACCGCAATGACCCATCCTTCTTCTTCACAAAGAGAGTCGGCGCTCCCCAAGGTGATATACTAGGGCGAATGAAGCCCTTGTCTAAAAGTTCTTGGAGTTGAATCTTCAACTCATGCAATTCGGCGGGTGCAAATATATACGGTGACATGGAAATCGGTGCCATGCCAGGCACTAATTCAATGGAGAACTCGATCTCCCGGTGAGGTGGTAAACTAGTAAGATCTTCTGGAAAGACATCCGGGTATTCACAAACTACCCTTGGTAACTCAACACGAGCCCTGTCACTCTCACTATCTAAGAGAGTTGCAAGAAGGCCACTAAGCTTGCTCCTACTACGAGGGTCAACAACTGGCAACAAGGCTCTATCAACTAGGTTCCCCCGAAAATAGAAACGATCACCACCCGAAGTGCACACTGTAACTCTTTGACGGTAGCAATCAATCACAGCTTGATAAGAACACAACCAGTCCATGCCTAAAATGACATCAAAACTCGACATATCTAGCAACACAAAAGCAAACGGAAGTCGACAACCGGCAACTTCTATTTCACAATCACGACAATCCCGGTCTAAATTAACTGTACCCCCAACTAATGACTGTACTTTAAGTGGAGGCACTAACTGTGCTACCTCTAACCCCAATGGAGAAGCAAATGCAGTAGATATAAATGAATGAGACGTACTCGTGTCTATCAATACATTAGCCAAAGAATTACACACAACAAAAATACCTCTCACAACTGAGGATTTTGGCAACTGCTCTGGCACGGTAACAGCATACACGCACCCCTGTGGCCCCTGATTAACTGGCCCCCCTCTCGGAGCATAGGCTTGTTGTACCGACTAACCCAAAATGGCTCCCTGATTAGCTCGTGAAGCCTGAGCTGAATAAGCCTGTTGGTGGCTCTGAGTCTACTTCGACCCTTATGCGCCAGATGCACCTCCCAACTGAGGGCAAGTTCTTTTCATATGCCCCGATTGACCACACTGATAACAATTAAATCCATGGCCTCCATTCTGAGACTGAGACTGACTCTGAGATCGGTTAGGTGGTGGTGGTGGTGGCAACATCAACTGTCCTCCACCCTTTTGTGGGCACGAAAAGGCTTTGTGGCCCGGCTGGCCACACTTGAAACACGTGAAGCCACTAGATGTACTTTTTCCCAGAACCGCACTAGGCAAAGGAAAAGTGGATTTTGACTGCTTTGGTTGTGGCTGGAATGAAAAAGTACCCTTGCTCTTCTTATTCTGCCTATAGTCTCCTTGAGATTCTTGGCCCCTAGGCCTTGAACTCCAAAGCCTCTCCTCCTCGGCTTGTACAAAAATCTCAACGTATGCCACTGACTCTACAAGACGGTTATAGTTCTGAATCATGTTCCCAACAATCTTAAAGAAAATTTTGGTTTTCAACTTTTTCTCGAATTCAATGCAACGGCGCTCTTCTGTTGCCACCAACTCTGGTGCAAACCTAGATAAACTAGAGAAGACTGCCTCGAACTCAGCCACGGTCATGTCGAGTTATTTGAGGTCTTTGAACTCTTGCCTCAATCTCTCCCTAGCAGCGGGAGGTAAATACTTATCTTGGAAAGCAACCACAAAGGCTTCCCATGATGGCTCCACCCTACCCTTGGCATACTTCCATCACTGACCTGCATCCCATTTAAGGTAGTAACTCGCTAGAGTCACCCTCAACTCGTTATCATTTATATGAAGCATCTTGAACATCTTCACAGTTTGTTCGAGCCACTCATCCTCTTTCTTGGGCTCGGGGCCACCATGGAATTCATCTGGTTTGGCCCGTAAAAACTCTCTAGTAAGGAAACTCATCCTTGACTCCACGGTGTTCTCTCGGGCTTGATTCTCCGCCCTCAACAAGTTCATAGACTCCCTCAAAGCCCCCGCCATTTCTTGGGCTAGGGCCCCTATTGCGGTTTGACCCGTTTGTCCCACCTACTCGGCCACATTAGCTTGGCCTGCTTGCTCGGCCATATTAGCTTGGTCGAACCCTTCTTCTTGCACCGAAACCCTATGGGCCGGTACCTCATGCACACCTCGACGAGCCCTACCACGCCTCCTGCCTCTACCACCACAGACTTGACCCTTTCCTGACATCCTAATAAAGGACACAAGAGAAATAATTTAGCACATTAACTCATATGTTCTTGTAACTTGACTCACTCGTTCGACTACAACAATTCTATATATTTCTCCACCATATACACAATTCAATTTCACTCCACATAAGCCCTTAGTCATGTAAACACATACGGATTATACTCTTATGATGAGATTCGTCCCACGAAAAATTAAGAATTCTTAGTAGAATGAGTATTGATCAAGTACCCTTCTAATAAGACCTCAAGGAATTTAACAGGCGCAAACAACATCCCAAAAGTCCAATCCCATACCCATTTAGTCACATAAGCATGTTATCACATAGTCATAAAATGCATAACACTTCCTAAGCATACTAAATGAACCCATTGTGGTTAAACAACCACTTTCCACGAGCTCCAAGTATTCAAACCCGGTAGCTCTGATACCAAGTTATAACACCCCAAATTTCTAGCCCAAACGATAACGCAACAATCATGGCTCTCTTAAAGGAAAACCAAATATAAATTCCCATACTTGCATTACATAATAATAATAGTTCCTCATGCGATATTACATTAATTCAACAACAAGTAAATAACCAAATAAGCACCCCCAAGGGTTTATAATCTTCCAAGGCTTAAGCCTGGTTCACAAATGGTTATTCAAACCCACACATACATAGCCCTTGGCTTACAAATAGGATCACAGCAAATGAGAACTTTAGTGCTCTCAACACACACATTTCCACGCCCTCAATTAGGCAGATTCACCACGTCTTTTCCTGCACAAAAATCTGATAGGGTGAGCATAAAGCCCAGTAGGAAATCCTTAACAAAGTATATACATTTTAGACAAGTCTCAAGAGATGAATGCACATGCCATACCATGCCTTTTTGAAAATAAAACACATTTTCATCTTTTAAAAACCATCATGCTCAATGATGTTATACAACTTCAACTGTTCAAAATTTATCAATTTAATTAAAGGGAGTGGTAAATACAACTCTGGTAATCCCTAGGTCGGTGTCTGCAAGTAGACTATACGAGTACTACCAATTGTAATTTTTACCGGTATTAATCGGAAGGCTCGAGACCTATCCGCACGACTTTCTAGTCTTTTACCAAGGACACTCAGGCCAACTTCAACAATTTCATCTACACCACCTATCAAAACTTACCACCGTATTTACCCCAAAACCATTTCATGAAAACCCATTTCCCAACATTCTTTTCTCAATGCAAATTTCCAAAGCTTAACATAGTCCAATGAATTGAAATGCCAATGTATGCTTAATAATGCAATGCAACATTACTTCCATATTCAATTGTTCCACACAATATAACATTGTGATCAAAATTCCTAATCCTCTTTTCAACACAATTCCACAAGATGAATATATATATACTTTTATATCCAATTCATTCAATAGAATAACGTAATTCCCACATTTCGAGCAATCTCAACAATTTAGTCAATTTAAGACTAAATCAACATTTTGACAACAATTTCCAAAATAAATAATATTTCTCATTTTCTTCACAAAATTCGTCATTTATATATAAATAAACAACTTTCAAAACATTCATTTATTTTGGTACACAAAATAAATATGACAACATTTTCTAAGGATTTTCAACGTCTTTCAAAGAAAATACCAAATTTCTAGGTTTTCTCACCAAAACCATTCATCTCCTAAATATTTAGAAGAATCTCTCCAAAATCATCTTTCTTCAATCAATATGATTCAAAACCTTCAATTTCTATTTTAAAAGGAAAAGAAATTAAACCCTCTTTCAAAATCACTCATCTTCTTGAAATCAACAATCAATTTCTCAAAGCTAATCAAAGGATAATTTCAAAAATCATCTAGATATTGCAAAAACATATATATAACTCTAAGAAAATCCCTACCTCAAGTTTTGAAGAAGAAATGAGATGAAACCCCAAAATCAACGGTGTCGAAACTCAATCTTCACCGCACACAACGAAGCCCTCAAGATGATAACCAACTTTGGTGAAGAACTTAGGTCTAAATCCCAATGGATTTGGAGAAATCAAAGAAAGAAGATGACTTCTAGGGAGAGAAGCTCCTGATCTGAAATTCTGGAGAGTTTTAGAGAGAGAGAGAGGACTAAAAAAGTGATATGAAATATCAGATTTACGAACTGATATAACATGGTCCGCTCGAGCGTGGAATGCCCCGCTCGAGCGTCAAATACACTAACCCAGTGCTTTTGCAGACAGGTCAAACTTCTGAAACCAAACATTCTCCGCTCGATCGCATAAACGGCCGCTCGAGTAGACAAGCATCTTCGAATGCATTTTGCATTTTTGTTTTGGGGGTGCTGCCCCTCAACCCCGCCAGGGCGCTGCCTTAGAACCTCCCAAGGGGCGTTGCCCCCTAGACCCCCGCGAGCTGACTGGGTAGCTCAATCCCAGCCAGGCCCAGTCGAAGTGGCAAAACATAAAAAAAGGATCGAAATCGGGATCGCTACAAAAACTCAAGTTCAAATCATGAGATCGAAGATAACTACGTCAAATTGGAAAATTCCGTAAGACAAATGTTAACATGCTTGCCACCACGGTCGCTTCTTGATGAGAATTGTATTCGTCAGAGTTCCCAGAAAACTTCACCAATTAAACAAAGGGGCCTACACGCCTCAAATGGTTTCTATCGGACCTCTTCATCACGGTGAAAACACACTTAAAAGGTATGGAAGAGCAAAAGATGAGGCATTTAGAGTCATTTCTAGCTTGTGAAACAATTAATTTGGAGGATTGTGTTAAAATGATAAAGAATTGGGAAAAAAGAATCTGGAATTGTTATGCAGAAAGCATTAAGCTTAGCAGTGATGAATTTGTCAAACTGGAAAGGACTTCTATACTTTTGGAGAAGCCATTCCATTTCTTTTATGTTATTTTCTATAATTTTGATTGCATCAATTTTACCCATAAATTTGTCATACCTTGAATTTGTCATACCATTAAATTTAGTCCAATTCATGCGTTCATTTAAAAGTTAAATTGAAATTAAATGGCAGAGTAGTCCATTCACTCTTCTCAAAATGATTAAGAGATTGAATCCAACTTGAAATTGTTTATTCCCTCGAGGATAAACCATTTTGTCAATAATTTCTGTCTAATTTCTTAACATATGATATCCATTGAACTAAATTTATATAATTTAAAAAAATAAATGACAAAATTGATATGATTCAAACTATATATATATACCAAAATGACACAATAAAACAAATTAGAAGGACTCTTTTATATATACATATGTAACTATTGTTTTACTTGGTATCTATACATATGATTATTAATTAGTGTTAAGGTTTTACCAACTTCTTATATATATATGTCTTTTTTTAATTTATCTTTTGTCACTTGCCAATAGGATGATGTACATTACAAGGCTGATTAACAACTGTCATTGACTTCTAGTTCATCCTCAAAAATTACCAGCAACAATTATTCTTATTACTGAAATGATTAAAAATAAATAAAATTGCTAAGGGCATGAAAAAATTGGACTTAGGAAGACATATTTCTTCATTCACATTTTTTCTCCCCTTGGACAGAAGTAAGGATTCCCGGTAATAGGGCCATCCAATTTTAAATTTCATCGGGCTAAATCTAAAATAAAGAGAAAAGAAACATATTCACACACGCTATCTTGTGTATGCAATACATTGAAAGTAGTTATTTTCTTTTATGAAACATTTTAAATCACTTATTTACTAACCTATTTTATTGGGCTTGCTTGTTTCTAATTTTTCAAATCAAAATGTAAAAGATATGAAAATATGACTTTCTGAACTTTTTAATTATTTTGTTTCAAAAATCATGGAAAATATAAAAAACAAAGTTCCCTGAATAACATTAAAATCATGGATTTAGATCCTCTATTAAGATATTGTTAAGGTTTTGAAAGTAATATGACACATTTTTTGAACTCATCATCCATGAATTGAAATGAAGCCATGTCGCCGTTTTGGTTTTCAGAAATTGAATTTCATATAGTTTGAGTTCTTGGATATTTCAAAATATGTGATGTGTGCTATACCATAGACAAGAAAGATCCTTCATTTATTCATAGTAATGAGGAAATCAGTCTTAATAAAATAATGCTTATTCATGACTTTTGGCATTAGAAGGGTGAATAGTTTTACCAATTTTGAAGCCTAGAGGATCCTTAATATTTAAGGGAGTGGTTCATGAATCAAGGATTGAGGGTGCGCCTTAATTTATTTTTTTATCAGTAAAGAAAAATTTATTAATGTGAGAAATCATAAAATAATATATATATATTAATAGTTAGTCTGGATACTCAGTTATTAAAGGTAAAAAAATAAAACATCGGAAGCACTAGGGACCAAAAACTATGCCTTTATTTATTATTATTTTTGTTTTGGTTGTCATCCAAATGAATTTGTATATGTAATTTTGCTTTTCTTTCATTATCCCTTTCTTATACAAATTGAGAACCTAAACATTCAGTAATGTTGTATTTGGTTGGGGGATTTGAAAAGGGAAATGGAAAAAAGGTAGGTGAAATGTGAATAAAATATATTTATATTTTATTTAATTTCGCACACCTTTTCTCTTTTTCTTTCCAAATTTCTCTCCAAATTCTCCAACTAAACACAGCATAAAGGATTGCATTTAAGGACCCCATTTCCAAAAAGAAGCAAAGTACCAAACTTACAAAGAAGCAAAGTACCAACTTTTCTACTTATTCGAATTGTAATCTGATTTAAGTTTCTCTATACCATTTTGGCATCTTTTCTCAACATCGATCTCACTTACATTCAATGCCAATCCAAAAAAAAAAAAAATTGCAAATCGATCATTATATGCTTTCTTTGGGAGGGCACATGTTTAGATTTGGCATTTTAATTTTGCAGTCAAAACACATGTAACTCTAAATCAAGAAAGTTTATGGAATTTTTTTTAAAAGCAATATCCATTTGTACCAACACAATAATACATGTAATTAATATTTTAACGGTTGTAATCAATTGGACTAAATTGGACTAATTACATGTATTGGACTAGTAATTACATTTATGTTTCATTAAAAATGTTAACGTTTATAATCAATGGGACTAAATTGAGACAAAATCATAAATTTATAGTTAAAATCTAGTCAATTAGAATTATAAGGACCAAAAATAACACAAGGAGCAAAATACAGGGATCACCGGCATAATTCGTCCAAAAAAAATGATAACAAACAAGCGCACAAATATAAGAAAAGAAGCAACTTAGAGTAATATATAATATATAATTAATAGCACTAGGAATGTAATTGGTTCCGAATGGTTGGTGTTTACGTGAATTTTACATCGAATCGATAATGTCAGTTCTATTATATTGAGAACCGATATAGACCTAATTTTTCAATAAACCGCATCAAACTGCACCAATTCAAATGGTTCGGCTAGGTGCGGTTTAATCGGTTTAAGGCCTTTTAAATTTGAGTTACTTCTTAAATTTGTAATATGATAAATTCTTTATATAAAAATTTTGAAATAGAATTAGAAACAAAATATAATTCAAAAATCAAAATCTTGACACCAAAACAGAACTAAAGTTTAAAACAATCATCTCATAAAGCTAAATCACAAGTCTATCAAGTAGAGTCAAAACAAAAATTGAAAATGAAATAAACATCGACTATAGCTATATAAGTATAGTAGTAGCAAAACTTGACTCAGGCACATACGAGTGACAAACTAACAACTTATCATATTGCCAATGTCTATTGTCAAACCTGAAGAAAAAATAAACAATTAAGTAAATCAACTAAACTTTGTACTCAACTAATTTCATTATGTATTTAATATATATTGTGTTTAATATGGGAAACTTTCGGTTAGTTTCTGTTTAATTCGGTGCACAAGGTGTCTAAACCAGTACCAAGCCGAAAACTGAAAAAAAATTAATTTTAAAAATCACACAAACAATTCATATTAAAAAAATCGACTAAATATAGTTGGTTCGGTTTGATTCAACCGATTTAATCGATTTTTTTTTCAATTTTTCATACATCCCTAACACTAGGGTATGCCCCAAGGAAAAAGCATACAAAAATAGAGAAAGAGGAGAGCCAAACACAACACACATAAAAAAAATAGAACTCGAAACTAATATCTCATAAAATAACTCACAAATGACAAAATAATTAATTTAGGGGTGTCAACCCTTACATAACTTTGAAATTTTGTCCAATAAGAAAATGTAAACATTACTACAATGCAGCAGAGATTTTGAATTGTAGTAATTATAATTAGGTGTGCAAAGCTATGATATTGGTAGAAGTTTGATTGTAAAGACTTGCAACTTGCAAGTAATGGAGGATTGGATTAAGCCAGGGGGACTCCACATGGGATGACGCAGCAGAATACACGGGGACTAGACGAAAAGGGCTCTCGAATCCACGAGAAAAACAGAACCTTGAATCCACAAGGAAGAGAAAATATCTTAATATTATTGATTGAATGAATAAAAGTTGTCTTTGCCATGAGACTTACATAGCTATTTATAATAAACTAAACCTAATACTTGTAGGAAAAGTAATTCTAAAATAAACTAAGAAACTTAAATCAACACAAATTAGGAAACCTAAGAGAATAGGAAACTAGAATTCTAAACTATTTAAATCCTAGTCAAAATCTAATTCCAAAATAATAAAATTAAGAAACCTAATAATTCTAAATTATTTATACTAAATTACAAGAATCATAATAAAATAATATATAAAAAATATTAAAACTAAAAATATAAAAAGTCTTAAAATCTTGTCCTACATCAGACTCCTCTTCTTTGAAAGAACTCGTCCTCGAGTTCATATTAGAGATCTACCATCTTCCATGCCAAATAAAGAGATATTTTGAATATTTCAGTTGCTTGCCCCTCTTCTAAAAGTTGTATATAGAAAAGTTTTCTTTCTGAAAGTTCTTGTCTATATGTTTCAACTGGTTGACAAGATCAATTAGACAAGTATTGAAAATTAAATTAAATTAAATTACTTTACACCAAGAAAATCAACCAAATTTACTTCATGTAAAACTTGCATGCTATCTTAATGTTGCACCATCTCAGATTCAATTGATCATTCAATTATCAACCTTGGAATATGAAGTGTAGCATCAACCAATTTCTTTGTTGCACACAGCGGTTGTATTATCTCTTCTTCTATTTTCTCTTTGTTACTGGACTCAATCAGATCTCCTTCTTCTTCAATATTTTTATGACTTGTTTGTAAAACTTTCTCCCTAGTATTCAAATTACCATGTGTTGATGCATTATCAACACTCGAACAAGACTTTATATCTTCTTCATTAGTTTTACAACTAATCTCACCACAAATAATATTTTGATGCGAATTCTTTTCTTTTTCAACTACAATTTCATGGCAATGTTTTACCAACTCCATGGAAGTATCTTGATTTGTATATGACAATATATCTTCATGATCATGAAAGTAAAATTTTGTTGCCAAAAACTTTTTCATTGTTAACCATGAATGAAATTTGTCTTTACGTTTGCAAACTCGATAATCTTGTAATCCATTCCACCACTTCAATGCAATTTTATCAAGTTTGTAGGATGCAAATATAACCTTCTTTTCATGTGGAATCTTCATGAATTCAAAGAAATTTTCAAGATCAAGCAACCAATCAAGAAAATCTTCTTTTTGAAACTTACTTGAACCGTTAAAATATGAAATTTCTGCAAAATAACGTAAGCTAACAGGTTGGCCTCGGGTGAATCCTCCGACACAATTGCTGTCAACTGTTGGTTGCTTCTGGTTGACGATTAGTCCTAAATCGGCAAGTAGATTACAAATCTCATTGCGAAGTTCGTGCACCTCTAGCCGATGTTCCTCAATTGCATCCCATATGGCTTCCACCCTACGATCAACGTTAATAGGGATTGTGTGTTCTCCATTGTCTTGTGTCATCGAGCTAGGCAAATCCATGCTTTGATACCACTTGATGCAACAGAATACACGGGGACTAGATATCGTTCTAGTAGATGAAAAGGGCTATCGAATCCACGAGAAAATTAGAACCTTGAATCCACAAGGAAGAGAAAATATCTTAATGTTATTGATTAAATGAATAAAAGTTGTCTTTGCTATGAGGCTTACATAGCTATTTATAATAAACTAAGCCTAATACTTGTAGGAAAAGTAATTCTAAAATAAATTAGGAAACTTAAATCAACACAAATTAGGAAACCTAAGAGAATAGGAAATTAGAATTCTAAACTATTTAAAATCCTAGTCAAAATCTAATTCAAAAATAATAAAATTAAGAAACTTAATAATTCTAAATTATTTATACTAAATTACAAGAATCCTAATAAAATAATATATAAAAAATATTAAAACTAAAAATATAAAAAGTCTTAAAATCTTGTCCTACATCATGGGAGCTGACCCATCAAGCTATCAAAAATTCTTAAAAACAAAATTAGTTATATTGTTAATATTTTATTTAATGCAATCTAATTTAATTAAAAAATTAAGAGACTCCATCAAATAGGGATCGACAATCATTTTTTTTATTGGCAAAGAGACACTTTATTGATGGAAAACTATATCACGAAGGTTACATCAACAAAGCGAAAGAAGAAGAGCGCAAATAGCATCATAGCGAAACCAAACGATCTGAATTAGGTTGGTACCGAAGATAATATCCAAATCATATGCACGCACTCAACCATGTTGGTGAGAAACCAACCAAACAAAACAACAAAGAAGCACTCAGAATAGAAACATAAAAACAGAGGACCAACGAACCCAAACAGGTCACTAACAACAACAACCATCAAACTTCAAAACTGACACGCACCAGTACCAGCCACCTGAGCCACCCACAACTCTTCTCAACAGCAGCTCCACCTAATAAAATCAAGCACCAGAGCTAGGATATCTGATCAAATGAAGGTTATTGATCAAGTCATGAACAGAGTACGCACATGCAGAAGAATGATACTTGGCCCATAGACCACAAAACTAGGATTGTGCTATGGGCAATTTAACTTGGCTGCATAGTCAGTCACTATCTCCTCGGCCACACCCATCCCACTCACACTACTTTTGTGGTAATTAATCTTTAATCCAGACATTAGCTCGCAACACCTAAGTATTCTCTTTAAAGTTAAGATCTCATGCCAATCTGCTTCACAGAAAATGATTGTATCATCGGCGAACTGTAAATGAGTTAAGGCATCAACACTAGATCCAACCTTGATACCTCTAATCAGACCCAAATCCTTTGCTCTATTCAGCAAGATATTAAGCCCTTCAGCCACAATGTTGAAAAGGAAAGGCAACAATGAATGACTGAACTCAGATGTGGGAGAACCACTAACCAAGACAGACACCCTTGCAGTGGTTACACACTTCTTCATCCAACTAACCCACTTAGGTCCACCACTCCTTCATCCAACTAACCCACTTAGGTCCAAACTCCATGCCTGTGAGCATAGACAACAAGAAAACCCAATTTACCGAGTCATATGCCTTCTCAAAATCAAGCTTTAAGATTAATCCCTTTTTGTTCGTCTTTTTCCACCAGTCAACCACACTAGCAATCAAAACTCCATCAAGAATGTTCCTTCCTTTTAAGAAGGCAGATTGTACCTCACTTACTACCTTAGGAGCCACCAGTTTCAGCTTATTAGCCAACACTTGGATAGAATTTTATAGATCGAACTAATAAGGCTTATTGGCCTAAAATCTGCAAGACCAGCTGGGCAATTCTTCTTGGGAAATTCTAAATTAACATTCATTAGATAGACCTATTGTTTGTGAAGTTTTAAATTACTCTATTTGGTTAACAATTTTTGAGTTTTTTATTTATTTTTATTTTTATTTTATCTTTAGTGAACTTTTTGAATATTTTAAGAATTTTATTTTAATAAATTTTTCACATCCACTTAATCTAGTACATTTAAAAAGTAAAATATTATGAAAAAATATTTTAAAAAAGTCACTAAATACAAAAATACAAAAATTCACTACATTTTTATTTATTTTATTATTTTTTCACAAATATTTTACTTTTTAGGTATATCTAGGTTAGATATACCTAAAATATTTTACTTTTTGTTTTTTTTGGAACATAATCTAGGTTAGATGCATCAAAAAAAAAAAAACCTACTCAAATTTTTTTTAAAATTATAAAGATAACAAAACATGAAAAATAAAAAACTCATGAAACTGCTATTGAAAACTCAATACCAAATAAAGTGAATGTTGTTTAGTTTAAAAGTTTTTTTTTTTCCCTTGTAGAATTTGTGAAATTTAAATTTGTACAGTGACCCCATTTATAAAAATCATTGAAGTCACCACCAGATTAAGCATCCCATAAATTGTTTCCACGGGAACTGTCACCCCTTAAGAGCTGTAGGTCAACAATGTATAACAAAAAAATACAAAATTGTATAACTAAAACAAAATAGATATGCCTTGCATACCATATGCAAGGCATACTTAAGAAAAACCCTCCGGTTTAATAAGAGTGGAGCGGGGCGGGTTTCAATCAAGTCCGGGCTAAATTGTCATCTGTAGTTGTGATTGGTATTGGTGTCCATGATTTTATATTGGATAATTGAATAATATGAAGAGGCATAGTGAATTGTGATTATGGGTGGACATCTACCCAACCCTATTTTTTAAGGGTTTGAAATGATTATTTTAGTCTATAAGATCGGGTTGGGCCAACATTTTCAGATTAGTATATTAATTGTTCGGCTTAAAATTTATACTTTCAACTAAGCCCGTCCCGGCCCGCTATGAAATAAATAAATAAATTAATTAATTATAATGTCACTACTAAAAAAACACTTTTTGCGACTGCCACAAGTCGTCGCAAATAATAAAAATACAGTCGCAAAAGACTTTTTGCGACGGCCTATGCGACCGCAGATGGGGGACGCAAATGTGGGGGTGGCAAATACTTTTTGCGACAACAAAACAACGGTCGCAAATTATTTGCGACCACCTAAACTACTTTTTGCGACAGCTATTTTGCCGTCGCAAAAAAAAAAATAAATAAAAAACACTTTTAGCGACCATTGTTTTGCTGTCGCAAATAATTATTTCTTTTAAAAAAATCATATATGGGTTTGCTATAACAAAAAAATCAATTACAAGCACCAAACAATTTTTTGTTAATGAAAAATAACAAAATTAACAAATTAATTAAATTTATAATAGACATTATCCATTAACCATCCTTAAATACACTGTACTAAAAAATTCAAGTCTCAAAAAAAAAAAAAAAAAAAAAAAGAAAAAGAAAAACAACATAATCTTTGGCTCCCAACATCACCTGCTTGATCATACCAACTATTCTCTCAACAAAATCTGCAAACACATATATCAAACTTAACTAGGTGGCTTCATAGTATAAAATGTTATGTAGTTAAACACAATATAAATTCAGAGTGACAGAGCCATTCTTCAAAGAGTGAAATCCTAACTTTTCATGGAGAGAATTATTATTGTGATTCAAACCCACCCACAAAGCTAGGGGCAGTTAGAACTTCTCAAGTCATGTCACGACCACTAAGAGGGTTCAAGCCTTGCCACTCAAGCCCTCCCTCCCTAAACCTATCCGAGTACAAGTACTTGAACTGTGCAAATTCCCTACTAGTGGTACTAGTAATCCCACTATTGCTTAGTTATAACAGCTTATGTTTTAACCCACTATGACTCTACTGCATCAAATATATATTAAAAAAACATAACTTCCTAGAAATAGACTTTTCTTGATTATTGCTAAATAGGAACCACTTACATCTTGATATAATAGCTCTGTTCCACTCAACTTTTAGAAACCCAATCCATCTTCCTTGACCATATTAAGTTTACAAGCTGCAAGATGGAGAAAAAATGGAGAGAAACTAATTAGCATCCATCGTTAAACATACGATTAAAGTTGGAATGTTTCATAATTCTAATGTCTCCGAGACCCAATATGCTAGCAATGATTTAACTGCAATCATAAAGCTATGAACTTTCAAAGTTTTGATTTTATTTTTAATTGAAAAGTTGTAACATGAAGGTTTGAACTCATTCAGCTAAGCGAATGACACAACCACAATATGGAAACTATTCAAGGAACTACTTCTCTACCAGAATTCTATAAACGATGAGACTAAGCATTTTGTATAATTCCAAAATTTATGGCAAGTAAAACTAGGTGACATGAATATCTTTAAATGGGACAGTAAAAAAATGATAGATAATATCAAAATCACATGAACATCACAGATAATAAGACAAATAAAATATAAAAACCACAGATCATGTTCTGACAGTATTAAGTGGAATCAGCATCAAGTAAAGTTCCATCCCAACTCAAATAATATGAATTTTAATGGGAACATGATAGTCCAAAGATCATAGATATGTATTGAGAGAGCGTATAACAATTTAACAAAATTTCTTTGCAAACAGAATTATTTACTTGACCAGATGCTGCCAGTGCATCCATAAGGAGAGATATAGCCACTACTAGAAAAGTGGTTTTTTGCGACTAACTTTTTGCGACGGACTATTTCACCGTCGCAAAAAATAATATTTGCAAGCGCAGGTTCATAATTTTTTCTTTTACTATTTATTTTGCATTTTTCTTATTCCTATGCCCTAATCCTTTTCACTATGACTTTCCCGACAATTCACAAACGGAGATCTCTGTCACTTTCGCTCGCCATGGTCGCGCTCTCTCTCTCTCTCTCTCTCTCATCCTCTCTCTCTAAGATTGTGATGAGAAGCAACAGACAATAACGCCGGAGCTACTAGGGTTTGATGATCAGAAACCAGAAGAGATCATCCGCATTCAGACCTCGAGACGCCAGCCCCGATTCTGTCATCTTCACCGTCGAATCCAACTTCAACCTCTTCTCCACAGCTCACTTTTGAGATTAAACAAGGAAATGGCGTTACGAACTCTCTCGACCTCTCAATCTCGTTCTATATCTCTCTTTGTCTCTGTCAATCTTGCTTTCTCTCTCTGTTTCTCAATCTCCTGCTCTCTCTTTATGGTTCTTTTGAAATCTATATTTTTCATTCATTATCACTCAGATTGCCCCTTGGATTGTCCAAAATGATCTCTCTAGGGCAACACAAAATCAACATTTTTAGGTATTTCTTTCGATTAATCTCTGGCATGTTTTTTTCCCCTTCTCTCTCTCTCTGTGTGTATATATATATATATTCTTTGTATTTTGCAACAATTTAAGCATGTACACTTTCTTCTCTTTGCAGCTAACAGTACATGAAAATTTGTTATATATATATATCTGTGTTCATTCATTGCTAAGTAACTTTGATTTATACCGAGATTCACATATCTTTCTGATATGCTTTTAATTTTTTCCTATATATCTTTACTGTAAGTTCAATAGTCATGATCGGTGATGGATTTATGTGGTTTTGCATGTATAGTAATTGGATCGGCATGTGCTCCGTTTTAATACCTGCTAAAATTTTTCGTCTGTTTTAATACCTGCTGAAAATTTGATTGGATTTTTTGCTATGTTAAATTAAATCTAAGATTTGGACTTTCGAATTGGTTATGCTAGCAAAAAGAAACTATATTTATTTGTTATTTATTTTAGATTTTCGATCATTTGATCAAATTCTCCTAAAACCGAAGTAATTGGTACATATGTATGTACCAGATCTGGTGCAATACATGTTAAACAAATTGAACAAATTGTACTTTGGTATTCAAAACCGTTCTCTCATGTAACTTTGTTTTCTGAATTGATTCAAACATTCTAATTTGCTATATTTTCTGTTAAAGACGCTTCTTGATTGATAGTTTGATTTGAATTTCTGGTATGTTATGTTTGTTTTTGTATTGCTGTTTGTTATCTGCTCCATGAATTACTTGCTATTAATATCTTTCTTGTTTTTGAATTTTTTTTTTTTTTTTTTTGATTCTGTGTTTTTGGGGTTGAAGTTCATGGAAAAACGAAAGTGTTTCTTGGAACTTCCAAAGCGTTTTTGGACATTTATTTAAGTAGAGCAGTGGCTTTCTATCTTCTCGAGAAAACATTAGTGTGTTTCTGCATTAAAATACCGATTTATATTATTATTAAAATACCGATTTATATTATTAAATTAGTGTGCTAAATTTGCTTTATGATAGAATGAAAAGTATTGCTACACAAAGAATTTTAATTGAATACTTTGAGTTCATGGAGAGCTTTGATGATGTATCAATCAGAGGGTGCGGTTCTGGTGTGTTTGGTGCACCAGTGTTTGCTTTGTCTGCTTCCCTGCAATCTTTGTAAGTAATGAATTCCTTTACATATGACCAATGAACTTTTACATGTAAAAGTAAAAATCGACTCCGTGGAATCAATGATGACTAAATAATCATGTTTAAGGATGGGTCTTAAATTGAATGCCAGTAATTGACATTAAATTATTCAGTCTGTAATGAACAATAATTTGTTGAGATACTAAGAATGACAACTTTTGGCAAGCAAAATTCAATGGTTATTTGCAAGACACCAGTTCACAATTGTTTTTCCATCTTATCTCCTATGCTCAAACATGTTCACATTTTTTTTTTTTCATTTTTCTTTTTCCGCCAGTTATTTTCTCAGATTGACATTGAAAACCAAGCCTATAAAATACGGAAACTTCCTGATGGAATTAACCAAGGGGTGGAATTGCTGCAGAGCGGTTTGAAAATTATTTGTGATGTTCTTCCTCATTTGCAGCAAAATCATTTTGACTGCTCTGAGCTTCATGACAAGTTCTTGACTCACTTTTCACACCTTGAAGATGAGATTGGCCATTTAGTTGGCCTAGCTGGTAGCAGCTAATCACTGTTTTCAGCTTATACTGGAGAACTTTCAAATATGCTGAACAACTGAAAACTGGTATATATAAAGGTATGAGTATATTTCTGGTTTTCATTAACAGTGACACTGTAATTGGATTTGTACATACATTGGTTGTAGAAGAATTAGTCATTACCATAATCCCACATTGGTGATAATGTTACTCCATTATCTTGAGTAAGGTTTTGTCATTACAGATTAGTATTTTTTATTCCGCTATGCTACTGAGAGGAGAAAAAAAAACACACACAGAGGAAAGTGGAATAATAGACAAAAGGGGATGTAGTTTTTTCGTTTTTTTGTCCTTGGACTCTCTTTGTTTTGTTTCTCTCTAAGTACCCATTTCAGATTCTCTATCAATTTTCTCTTTCTACGACACCCTTTCTCTCCCTCCATTTGAGAGAAAAGGTAGAACAATGAGGTCACCAGTTCACAAGGCTGTGAAAAATATTTGGTTGGTCATTAACTTTGGTAATTAATTGTAAAGTTGCTTTACCTCCATAGTTAAAATTAGATGTGTCCACAAGGCTTTTCACAGATGAAATGATTATATGCTTTTTTATGTATTAAATTAAATATGCATGGTACTAGATTTGTGGGTTTTATTATTATTACTGATTGTACCTGTTAGGACCATTTGTTGTCAAATTCCATGGATCAAAACCAAGGTTGTAACAAGATTTCTTTAAGAAGTTGGTTTCCTTCAAAAACAGGATTACTTTGGAGTTCTGCAAGAAGTTGGTTTTCTTTCCCAACTAGGATTGCTTTGGTTTTCTATAAATAGTTGGGTTTCTCCCAAATCTAGGCTATTCATTGATTCATTCATTGAATCTCTCCAGATCTTCTTTTTGGTTCTTAAGGGTTATATCTGGAGATATTTTTTAAGTTTTCTTTGATGTTTTTATTGAGTATTCAACTCATGGTTTAAAGAGAGTACATCAAAGGTTTGTTTGTTATACACAAAAGAGAGAGTTGTTCTTCAGTTGTGGATTCTGAAGAATTCGAGCCTGAAGCTTTGGTGGAATCCGGAGTGGCTCATCAGAAAGACAATTCCGTGGTGAAGATGGGGTTGGAAGAGGCACATAGAGGTTGGTTCAATTAGGCGTTGTGGATTCGCTAGATAATTGAGAGTGATACCTATGTAATTCCTTTAAATCTTCTTAGTGGATTGTCTTGTGGCAGTTGCCCGTGGTTTTTTGATCACAATTGGAAGGTGTCCAATTGTGATTTTTCCACGTAAAATCTTTGTGTCTCTTTCTTTTGATTGTTTGATTGGGATTGTTATATTTTTCTTAAAATTGGAACATAATCACAAATCAACATCTAGGGTTTCTAGATTTTTTCAATTGGTATCAGAGCAGGTCGTTCTATTTTGTTTAAAACAAAAATATTTTTTTAGAATGAGATCCTATTTGATTTGTGATAATGGATACAATTCGTGATGATGAATCCTCGGAGAGTGATCATGAAGAGCTTGAGCAAGCTTATGAAAAATTGTATAAGGAGTCTCTTAAGTTATTCAAATTAAATAACAAACTCACAACAAAACTCAAAGCATGTGAATGTGAGAATGTCAAACTTAAGGAGGAGATTTCCGAGGCTAGGATCAATGCCATCAAGATAGCTGATGATCAACAAGTTCTTTGTGCAAAACTGTTGACTTGTGAGACAGAGAGGAATAAGCTACAGGAAACCCATGCCATGTTTGAAGAAAAGATTGAATCTCTCGAGATGTCACAAGTTGCTTTGGAAGAACTAATGATCAAGAAAGAGGAAGAGCTTAAGTGTGCCATGGTTACCATTGGTCTTTGGAACAAAGGATCAAAGACTTTGGAGGATATCATTGGGTCTCAACAAATCTGTTCAAACAAGAGTGGCATTGGCTTTGGAGATAAGAGAGAGCAAAAACAGAGTGCTTCCACATCTCATGATACAAGAACTCAAGGAAAGGGAGGACCAAAGATTCAACAAGAGGAAAGACTTCTCAAACTCCCTAGAGTTGGTAAGGTAAAAGAAAATAAGGTACACCCTGTTTTTATTTGTCATCATTGTGGTATGCATGGTCATATTCGCCCTTATTGTTATAAGTTGCATGGGAGAGTGTCTCAAAAGGGTAGAAATTCGAATACCTTTTGGGTTAGTAGACAACCTTACATGTCCAAGCGGAATACCAAGATTCATGAGGGTGTTCACAACACCACGACATTTACCAAGACCGCTAGACCTAATTTTGTTAAAACCAAAAAGATTTGGGTAAGAAAACTTGACTTGTGTTAATGTGTTTACTCTTTTTAGTTTTTTTTTGGATGTTTGTTTTTTTTGTCTTGCTTTGGTTAAGAAAAAAAAAATAAAAAAATAAAAAAAAAAACCCAAAAAGATTTTCTTAGTATGGTTTTGCAAGCTTGAATTTTTTTGAGATGTCCTTGGTGCATATTGGAATTGATGAGAATAACCATTACATATTAATATGTGTGTGCTTTCTGTGGTCATTACTCATTTTGGAGTGTGTGTTCTTTGATTAGTATGTCTCATTCTGTACACACTCTTGGATTAGCAAATTCTGGAGTCTTCCATCTTAGTGATTATTTTTTTTTCATGGACTTCTGACATTGTATCTTTTGCTTTTCGAGAGGAATTGACCCATACTAGCATATCATAGGTGATGTTGAGTCTCTTAACCACCTTCCATCTTTTTGCATCTCCATGGCTTTCCCTCTATTCTTTGTAGTCCAGGCATGAGGAAAAGGCTACCTCAGAGTCACCAACCAGGCCATCCTTATTATATCCATGCTTCTCTGGTTCGGTTTCCATACTCTTGAGCGTGTCAGCCGCCAATGAGTGTGCAAAAGAAAGAAAAAGGAAAAAAAAAAAAGAAAGAAAAAAATGTGCAAAAGAAAGAAAAGAAAAACATGTGACAAAAATAAGAAAAAAATAAAGGATTCATTGATTGAGGGGAGCCTCCGCCTTTACTCACCAAATACCCCTTGATTCCTAGTGGTTTGACTTTCCTTTGTTGTGCTTAGATTCTCTTGTCGGAGGTCCAGCTTTCATATCACTACTAGGATTTGAATCTAGTGTTTGTCGAACTCCAAGAGTCACACACACACTTTTCTCATGGGATCTATGCTTTTCACATAATGCATCACTTTCTTTTATGAGGAATTTTCTAGAGGCTGTGCACATTGTGTTTTCAAGTAATTGTGTTTCTTGGATAATCTTGTGTGTTTCAAGGTACAAATCTGAAATTCCTTGCTTACTCCACCATATTATTTTTTGTCATTTTTCTTCTTGTTCACTGTTTTCAGTGTTTGTGGTTATTTTTAATGAGGGGGAGTTTGGTTCATCATTACCAGTGTTTGATGTCTATTGATGGTACAGTAGTTTGGTTGATGGTACAGTGTTTTTACTTTTGCATATATCCTTTTTTGGTACAGTTGGATTTTTAGTATTTTGTTTATGGATGGATTTATATTTTGTTATTTAATCCAGTTCCACATATTTTGGTTGGCTTGTGTGTGGTTGTTTTATTTCAGGATAATTATTCAACAGCATGGATTTGAGTGTTAGTTCATAGTTGGTGGTGCTGCTTGAGAGATTTTGTTAGGCAATTTGTTTTAGATTGGTTTTATCCAGGATTTGACAAAGGGGGAGATTGTTAGGACCATTTGTTGTCAAATTCCATGGATCAAAACCAAGGTTGTAACAAGATTTCTTTAAGAAGTTGGTTTCCTTCAAAAACAGGATTACTTTGGAGTTCTGCAAGAAGTTGGTTTTCTTTCCCAACTAGGATTGCTTTGGTTTTCTATAAATAGTTGGGTTTCTCCCAAATCTAGGCTATTCATTGATTCATTCATTGAATCTCTCCAGATCTTCTTTTTGGTTCTTAAGGGTTATATCTGGAGATATTTTTTAAGTTTTCTTTGATGTTTTTATTGAGTATTCAACTCATGGTTTAAAGAGAGTACATCAAAGGTTTGTTTGTTATACACAAAAGAGAGAGTTGTTCTTCAGTTGTGGATTCTGAAGAATTCGAGCCTGAAGCTTTGGTGGAATCCGGAGTGGCTCATCAGAAAGACAATTCCGTGGTGAAGATGGGGTTGGAAGAGGCACATAGAGGTTGGTTCAATTAGGCGTTGTGGATTCGCTAGATAATTGAGAGTGATACCTGTGTAATTCCTTTAAATCTTCTTAGTGGATTGTCTTGTGGCAGTTGCCCGTGGTTTTTTTATCACAATTGGAAGGTGTCCAATTGTGATTTTTCCACGTAAAATCTTTGTGTCTCTTTCTTTTGATTGTTTGATTGGGATTGTTATATTTTGCTTAAAATTGGAACATAATCACAAATCAACATCTAGGGTTTCTAGATTTTTTCAATTGGTATCAGAGCAGGTCGTTCTATTTTGTTTAAAACAAAAATATTTTTTTAGAACGAGATCCTATTTGATTTGTGATAATGGATACAATTCGTGATGATGAATCCTCGGAGAGTGATCATGAAGAGCTTGAGCAAGCTTATGAAAAATTGTATAAGGAGTCTCTTAAGTTATTCAAATTAAATAACAAACTCACAACAAAACTCAAAGCATGTGAATGTGAGAATGTCAAACTTAAGGAGGAGATTTCCGAGGCTAGGATCAATGCCATCAAGATAGCTGATGATCAACAAGTTCTTTGTGCAAAACTGTTGACTTGTGAGACAGAGAGGAATAAGCTACAGGAAACCCATGCCATGTTTGAAGAAAAGATTGAATCTCTCGAGATGTCACAAGTTGCTTTGGAAGAACTAATGATCAAGAAAGAGGAAGAGCTTAAGTGTGCCATGGTTACCATTGGTCTTTGGAACAAAGGATCAAAGACTTTGGAGGATATCATTGGGTCTCAACAAATCTGTTCAGACAAGAGTGGCATTGGCTTTGGAGATAAGAGAGAGCAAAAACAGAGTGCTTCCACATCTCATGATACAAGAACTCAAGGAAAGGGAGGACCAAAGATTCAACAAGAGGAAAGACTTCTCAAACTCCCTAGAGTTGGTAAGGTAAAAGAAAATAAAGTACACCCTGTTTTTATTTGTCATCATTGTGGTATGCATGGTCATATTCGCCCTTATTGTTATAAGTTGCATGGGAGAGTGTCTCAAAAGGGTAGAAATTCGAATACGTTTTGGGTTAGTAGACAACCTTACATGTCCAAGCGGAATACCAAGATTCATGAGGGTGTTCACAACACCACGACATTTACCAAGACCGCTAGACCTAATTTTGTTAAAACCAAAAAGATTTGGGTAAGAAAACTTGACTTGTGTTAATGTGTTTACTCTTTTTAGTTTTTTTTTGGATGTTTGTTTTTTTTGTCTTGCTTTGGTTAAGAAAAAAAAATAAAAAAATAAAAAAAAAAACCCAAAAAGATTTTCTTAGTATGGTTTTGCAAGCTTGAATTTTTTTGAGATGTCCTTGGTGCATATTGGAATTGATGAGAATAACCATTACATATTAATATGTGTGTGCTTTCTGTGGTCATTACTCATTTTGGAGTGTGTGTTCTTTGATTAGTATGTCTCATTCTGTACACACTCTTGGATTAGCAAATTCTGGAGTCTTCCATCTTAGTGATTATTTTTTTTTCATGGACTTCTGACATTGTATCTTTTGCTTTTCGAGAGGAATTGACCCATACTAGCATATCATGGGTGATGTTGAGTCTCTTAACCACCTTCCATCTTTTTGCATCTCCATGGCTTTCCCCTCTATTCTTTGTAGTCCAGGCATGAGGAAAAGGCTACCTCAGAGTCACCAACCAGGCCATCCTTATTATATCCATGCTTCTCTGGTTCGGTTTCCATACTCTTGAGCGTGTCAGCCGCCAATGAGTGTGCAAAAGAAAGAAAAAGGAAAAAAAAAAAAGAAAGAAAAAAATGTGCAAAAGAAAGAAAAGAAAAACATGTGAAAAAAATAAGAAAAAAATAAAGGATTCATTGATTGAGGGGGAGCCTCCGCCTTTACTCACCAAATACCCCTTGATTCCTAGTGGTTTGACTTTCCTTTGTTGTGCTTAGATTCTCTTGTCGGAGGTCCAGCTTTCATATCACTACTAGGATTTGAATCTAGTGTTTGTCGAACTCCAAGAGTCACACACACACTTTTCTCATGGGATCTATGCTTTTCACATAATGCATCACTTTCTTTTATGAGGAATTTTCTAGAGGCTGTGCACATTGTGTTTTCAAGTAATTGTGTTTCTTGGATAATCTTGTGTGTTTCAAGGTACAAATCTGAAATTCCTTGCTTGCTCCACCATATTATTTTTTGTCATTTTTCTTCTTGTTCACTGTTTTCAGTGTTTGTGGTTATTTTTAATGAGGGGGAGTTTGGTTCATCATTACCAGTGTTTGATGTCTATTGATGGTACAGTAGTTTGGTTGATGGTACAGTGTTTTTACTTTTGCATATATCCTTCTTTGGTACAGTTGGATTTTTAGTATTTTGTTTATGGATGGATTTATATTTTGTTATTTAATCCAGTTCCACATATTTTGGTTGGCTTGTGTGTGGTTGTTTTATTTCAGGATAATTATTCAACAGCATGGATTTGAGTGTTAGTTCATAGTTGGTGGTGCTGCTTGAGAGATTTTGTTAGGCAATTTGTTTTAGATTGGTTTTATCCAGGATTTGACAAAGGGGGAGATTGTTAGGACCATTTGTTGTCAAATTCCATGGATCAAAACCAAGGTTGTAACAAGATTTCTTTAAGAAGTTGGTTTCCTTCAAAAACAGGATTACTTTGGAGTTCTGCAAGAAGTTGGTTTTCTTTCCCAACTAGGATTGCTTTGGTTTTCTATAAATAGTTGGGTTTCTCCCAAATCTAGGCTATTCATTGATTCATTCATTGAATCTCTCCAGATCTTCTTTTTGGTTCTTAAGGGTTATATCTGGAGATATTTTTTAAGTTTTCTTTGATGTTTTTTTGAGTATTCAACTCATGGTTTAAAGAGAGTACATCAAAGGTTTGTTTGTTATACACAAAAGAGAGAGTTGTTCTTCAGTTGTGGATTCTGAAGAATTCGAGCCTGAAGCTTTGGTGGAATCCAGAGTGGCTCATCAGAAAGACAATTCCGTGGTGAAGATGGGGTTGGAAGAGGCACATAGAGGTTGGTTCAATTAGGCGTTGTGGATTCGCTAGATAATTGAGAGTGATACCTATGTAATTCCTTTAAATCTTCTTAGTGGATTGTCTTGTGGCAGTTGCCCGTGGTTTTTTTATCACAATTGGAAGGTGTCCAATTGTGATTTTTCCACGTAAAATCTTTGTGTCTCTTTCTTTTGATTGTTTGATTGGGATTGTTATATTTTGCTTAAAATTGGAACATAATCACAAATCAACATCTAGGGTTTTTAGATTTTTTCAATTGGTATCAGAGCAGGTCGTTCTATTTTGTTTAAAACAAAAATATTTTTTTAGAACGAGATCCTATTTGATTTGTGATAATGGATACAATTCGTGATGATGAATCCTCGGAGAGTGATCATGAAGAGCTTGAGCAAGCTTATGAAAAATTGTATAAGGAGTCTCTTAAGTTATTCAAATTAAATAACAAACTCACAACAAAACTCAAAGCATGTGAATGTGAGAATGTCAAACTTAAGGAGGAGATTTCCGAGGCTAGGATCAATGCCATCAAGATAGCTGATGATCAACAAGTTCTTTGTGCAAAACTGTTGACTTGTGAGACAGAGAGGAATAAGCTACAGGAAACCCATGCCATGTTTGAAGAAAAGATTGAATCTCTCGAGATGTCACAAGTTGCTTTGGAAGAACTAATGATCAAGAAAGAGGAAGAGCTTAAGTGTGCCATGGTTACCATTGGTCTTTGGAACAAAGGATCAAAGACTTTGGAGGATATCATTGGGTCTCAACAAATCTGTTCAGACAAGAGTGGCATTGGCTTTGGAGATAAGAGAGAGCAAAAACAGAGTGCTTCCACATCTCATGATACAAGAACTCAAGGAAAGGGAGGACCAAAGATTCAACAAGAGGAAAGACTTCTCAAACTCCCTAGAGTTGGTAAGGTAAAAGAAAATAAGGTACACCCTGTTTTTATTTGTCATCATTGTGGTATGCATGGTCATATTCGCCCTTATTGTTATAAGTTGCATGGGAGAGTGTCTCAAAAGGGTAGAAATTCGAATACCTTTTGGGTTAGTAGACAACCTTACATGTCCAAGCGGAATACCAAGATTCATGAGGGTGTTCACAACACCACGACATTTACCAAGACCGCTAGACCTAATTTTGTTAAAACCAAAAAGATTTGGGTAAGAAAACTTGACTTGTGTTAATGTGTTTACTCTTTTTAGTTTTTTTTTGGATGTTTGTTTTTTTTGTCTTGCTTTGGTTAAGAAAAAAAAAAAAAAAAAAAAAAAAAAAAAAAAACCCAAAAAGATTTTCTTAGTATGGTTTTGCAAGCTTGAATTTTTTTGAGATGTCCTTGGTGCATATTGGAATTGATGAGAATAACCATTACATATTAATATGTGTGTGCTTTCTGTGGTCATTACTCATTTTAGAGTGTGTGTTCTTTGATTAGTATGTCTCATTCTGTACACACTCTTGGATTAGCAAATTCTGGAGTCTTCCATCTTAGTGATTATTTTTTTTTCATGGACTTCTGACATTGTATCTTTTGCTTTTCGAGAGGAATTGACCCATACTAGCATATCATGGGTGATGTTGAGTCTCTTAACCACCTTCCATCTTTTTGCATCTCCATGGCTTTCCCCTCTATTCTTTGTAGTCCAGGCATGAGGAAAATGCTACCTCAGAGTCACCAACCAGGCCATCCTTATTATATCCATGCTTCTCTGGTTCGGTTTCCATACTCTTGAGCGTGTCAGCCGCCAATGAGTGTGCAAAAGAAAGAAAAAGGAAAAAAAAAAAAGAAAGAAAAAAATGTGCAAAAGAAAGAAAAGAAAAACATGTGAAAAAAATAAGAAAAAAATAAAGGATTCATTGATTGAGGGGGAGCCTCCGCCTTTACTCACCAAATACCCCTTGATTCCTAGTGGTTTGACTTTCCTTTGTTGTGCTTAGATTCTCTTGTCGGAGGTCCAGCTTTCATATCACTACTAGGATTTGAATCTAGTGTTTGTCGAACTCCAAGAGTCACACACACACTTTTCTCATGGGATCTATGCTTTTCACATAATGCATCACTTTCTTTTATGAGGAATTTTCTAGAGGCTGTGCACATTGTGTTTTCAAGTAATTGTGTTTCTTGGATAATCTTGTGTGTTTCAAGGTACAAATCTGAAATTCCTTGCTTGCTCCACCATATTATTTTTTGTCATTTTTCTTCTTGTTCACTGTTTTCAGTGTTTGTGGTTATTTTTAATGAGGGGGAGTTTGGTTCATCATTACCAGTGTTTGATGTCTATTGATGGTACAGTAGTTTGGTTGATGGTACAGTGTTTTTACTTTTGCATATATCCTTCTTTGGTACAGTTGGATTTTTAGTATTTTGTTTATGGATGGATTTATATTTTGTTATTTAATCCAGTTCCACATATTTTGGTTGGCTTGTGTGTGGTTGTTTTATTTCAGGATAATTATTCAACAGCATGGATTTGAGTGTTAGTTCATAGTTGGTGGTGCTGCTTGAGAGATTTTGTTAGGCAATTTGTTTTAGATTGGTTTTATCCAGGATTTGACAAAGGGGGAGATTGTTAGGACTTTTTGTTGTCAAATTCCATGGATCAAAACCAAGGTTGTAACAAGAGTTCTTTAAGAAGTTGGTTTTCTTCCAAAACCAGGATTACTTTGGAGTTCTTTAAGAAGTTGGTTTTCTTCCAAAAACAGGATTACTTTGGGTCTCTATAAATAGTTGGTTTTCTCCCAAAACTAGATTATTCATTGAATTCCTCCAGATCTTCTTTTTGGTTCTTAAAGGTTTATATCTGGGGATATTTTGTTATTTTCTTTGATGTTCTATTGAGTATTCAACTCATGGTTTAAAGAGAGTACATCAAAGATTTGTTTGTTATACACAAAAGAGAGAGTTGTTCTT
The DNA here is from genome assembly GCA_036172215.1 of Camellia granthamiana. Lineage (NCBI taxonomy): Eukaryota > Viridiplantae > Streptophyta > Magnoliopsida > Ericales > Theaceae > Camellia > Camellia granthamiana. The sequence continues at coordinate 145,478 of JAXFYN010000051.1, read as the reverse complement.
CAGTTGTGGATTCTGAAGAATTTGAGCCTGAAGCTTTGGTGGAATCCGGAGTGGCTCATCAGAAAGACAATTCCGTGGTGAAGATGGGGTTGGAAGAGGCACATAGAGGTTGGTTCAATTAGGCATTGTGGATTTGCTAGATAATTGAGAGTATACCTGTGTAATTCCTTTAATTCTTCTTAGTGGATTGTCTTGTGGCAGTTGCCCGTGGTTTTTTGATCACAGTTGGAGGTGTCCAATTGTGGTTTTTTTCCACGTAAAATCGTTGTGTCTCTTTATCTTGATTGTTTGATTGAGATTGTTATATTCTGCTTAAAATTGGTACATAATCACAAATCAACATCTAGGAGGTTTCTAGTTTTTTCAATAGAAAATCACTTCCAATTTAATTGATTTATTTACATTTATGGTAATTTGTATATGAAGCATTGTGTTTGTGGTCCTATATTTCTGAATCATTACTTTAAATTTGCTAAATGGGTTCACATTAGAGAGCTTGAGGAAGAAGTGAAACTTCTTAAGAACATTTTGCATCCAAATATTGCGGTAAGTATTTGATTTGCATTCTTACTAAAACATTTTAATGTTTCCTTTTGTTGCTCATCCCTTAGAAAACAATTCAAATAACTTTCTATGCCTATCCATAAATGCTTCAAAAGGTAAGGTATAACTTCCAATTTCTAGTTGTAATAATAACATTCTAATGATTTGAGCACATGCAAGTTTGCTCAAAATTATATAAGTGGTCATACATAGAACTTTAAACCCAAATGAAAGTATAATTTTTCAAGGCAATTAAAACCCATTGGGGTTTCTCTTTGATAATTTGCCGTGGTATTGCTTTGCTTTGTTGACAGCTATTATGGGCAGTTTGAAAGTTGATTTCAATAATTTCTTACTTCCATGATTCTTTGATTTTCAAGACCAACACATGCTCTACATAGTTGATTTGTGATGATTCTCTCTCTCTCTCTCTCTCTCTCTCTCTCTCTCTCTCTCCCTCAAGATTTTTATTTAATGGATTCAATAACTTTTTGTGGTGAGCACCCAAACTTCGATTTTTAGATATATATTTCATGTGAATGAGTTGTTATATTTAATGAATGGGTTGTACAAAGAGGTTTTTATTTGAACATTTCTCACCTTTGTTTTTTCCCCTCAATATTTAATGTATATTTGTAATCTCATCATACACCACCAGTTGAGCCTATGTGTGTGGATTTTGTTTTAGGCTAAA